>MJHO01000174.1:71391-466287 GCA_002076135.1 Xerophyta viscosa | reverse complement strand
CCGAAGTGGGGGGTATGGGCCAGAAATTTTGTCTTAGCATCTGGGAGACACCCTCGCGATAACGGTTTCGGTCCGCCAGGATGTTCCGAAGTGGGGGGGTGTGGGCCAGAAAATAACTTCGCAATTTCTCTCTGGGGGACGTTCTCGCAACAACGTGTTCGGTCCAATACTGGACGTCACGAAGTGGGGAATGTGGGCCAGATACCCCATCCCTCGGTACTTCCAAGTCGGTCCAGTTCTGGACGACATAGACGTAGGGGGGAAGGGCCAGAAAATTTTTATCCCATCCCTCGGTACTTCCAAGTCGGTCCAGTTCTGGACGACATAGAAGTAGGGGGGAAGGGCCAGAAAATTTTGTTCCTATTTCTCTCGGTACTTCCAAGTCGGTCCAGTTCTGGACGACATAGAAGTAGGGGGGAAGGGCCAGAAAATTTTATGTGCACTAACGCTTCCTGTACACTTCGATGACTTCCTTACGCAACACATCGAAGTGGGGGGATGAGGACTATCCAGACATCCAGACACTTGAATTTCAATTTTCAGTTCCTAAAGAGAAACAAGCTACTAAAGGAGAATTTCATTTCAGCAAAAAGAAGATTACATAACTAAGGACTATCCAGACATTCCCTGGAATAGCCATCAAAGATACCCGATACCATACATCGGGGATACTCAATAAACGAAGAGAAAAAACAGACGGAAAGAGCATCTTCAGCAAAATCGGTGCGGATGGTTTCAGAGAAAACGGTGCAAGGGGCGTCCTCAGTCAAGCTGGTGCAGGCAGCAGGCGACTTGACTGGGGGAAGACCTTCAGGAGCGGGACCAGAACACTATTTCACGTCGGGAGAAGTCGACGGTCCGGTAAACCGGAGTACGGAGGAACATACCCCGACGCAGTAGTTGTCCCCTGCACTCCACCTCTGCCTCAGGTCTTAAACCCTTCCCCCGGCGGCGATTTTTTCTTTTTTTTAAAATCAAAAACAAGTAAAAATGTTTTATCTAACACTTTTTCTCTTTCTTTCATCTTCTTTCTTGTTTTCTCTTTTTCTTCATTTTTTTTTTTTTCTTTTTTCTAATTTTTTTTCTTTTTCAATTTCTCAACCGCTTGTCGATGAGTTGGCCAATTTTTGATCTCATCAAGGAATCTGAAATCACCCTCTCCCATATGTTCGCGACATAGGCGTCGGCACTCGACAACTGCACCTAACAACCAGTCGGCAGCGTAATCATTGATGGCGGCCTTATATTCTTCTGACTTAGTATAAGCCTCGACCGCTTTCTTCTCAGCCCTTTGGACCTCGGCAGCAATTATTTCCTCAGCGCGGTTCATCTCGACCGTCTTATCTGTCAAGGCCTTTTTCGTTTTTGCTAAGGCATCTTCCAACCCGGATGCCTTGGCCTTCTCGGTGTCCGCCCGAGTTTTCTCAGCCTCCACTCGTTCTTTCTCAGCAGCAAGCTCGGCAGCTATGTCAGCCTTTTTCTTCGCCTCGGCTTGGAGCTGTCTCTCCGCTTCAGCGACGTAATCGTTGTGCTTCTTCTTCAGTTCATCATGCTGTTTGCGGAGGGAGTCCAATTGCGACTGTACGCCGCGAGATTGCTGATCATAACGCCTCCTGGCTGCTGCTGAGGCAAGCATGTGCTGGGAGCATGATAAAATTCTCATTAGAACGAGACATCAAAACCTCAGAAAACAGAAGCTGAAATTTTTGCTTACCTCGTAGGACAAGGTCATGAGCTTCTCGAAAAGCTCTTGATCTGGCATCTCGTCCATCAATTTTCGGTCCACCGGCGGTGGACCCATCTCGGAAAAAATTGTAGAGCCAGTAGCATTTCCGATGCAGCTCTCGCCCCTCCTCAACTCCCAATTCGGAAGGTGGACCTCGGAAGGATGGGGGACTAAGGACTCGGCAGTTCTCCTTACCTCGTGTGTGATAGGTTGAGATGCTTTGCCCTTACCCTTGTCAACACATACCTTAGACCCTTTCTTCCGAATGGGGTCCTCTGAAATAGGCTCACCGGCTCGTTTTTTCCCTTGAACCGGAGGCTTCGAAGTCTGTGCAGGAGGAGTTGCTTTTGGAGGAACTGGAGCTGAGGCCGCGGCAACTACATTTCTGCCTGACGAGTCGGGCCCCTTCGATGAGTTTTTCCTTCTCAAAGCTGCCTCCATATCCACAACTGTTGAGGAGGGAACTTCTTGAATTTCGGGAGAAGGCGAGCGGTGATGTGGAGGGCTAGGAGGATCGGCCTCAGTAGATGGCTCCGATTCGAACCACCTCGCGAATCCGCTTCCACTTGATCCCCTACCTCGACCGCGAGAAGCCCTTTGTCTCGGAACAGAAGGCCGCTTCCGAGGTGGATTCTTTTTCTTCGGAGCCGCCTTTCTCCTCGGTTGCCTGGAGGTGGAAGGGCCGGGCAGAGGTTGCCTGCGCGATGCCTCCAAATCGTCTGCAACATTACGAGTGAGAAAATTCCAGTCAACATTCTGCTGCCGACATATGATAATAAAGAGACCGAGAGAGCGACATACCCTTGTAGCCAAGAATAAACGCCGCCACTTGGTTCAGCGTGTCTTCATCAGGGTTGGCTACGTCAACTGACCCCGGGTACCGTGTGAATCGCTCGATCTCGACTGCGAGGTCATCACCAGCGACATATACAGGAAGGGATAGCATGTCGCGATTAGGGTGGCCCCAAGGTCGGTTGAAGGTATATTCACTATCTCGGGCGATAAAGAAAAATTTCTCCTTCCTCCCTTATTGGGAAGAAGACGACCTACAAAAAAATTTGGCGAAGTTCTTTCCGACATCGTAAAAAATACCATCCCGGAGAGTGGGAAGATTCGATAAACTCAAAAACACAACGAAATAGATTGAGGGTAGGAGGAATTGTCTGGTGGCCACAAATATACAAGAAGCCGATTATACTATGGATGGCATTAGGAGCTAGTTGACAAGCATGATGGGGTATGCGTCGAAGAAGTTAATAAAGAAGATATTCAAGGGGAGACGCATACCGACACGGATATGTTCGTAAAAAACAGCTATCTCATTTTCGTGGAATGTGGGCATCCTTTCAGTGGAGGTCGGGATCCTAGTTACAAAATCGGGAGTCCACGAAAATTTGGCTCTCCACCTAGAGATATCTCTACTAGTTACGGTAGAAATGATTTCGTCCGGCCGTAACCTAGAGGCAGAAGAAGACTTAGCCATATCCTCAGGAAGGATATCGGCAAACTCAGCAGGAAAACCAGAAGGAGACAAAGGACGGGTGACGGTAGGAGAATTATCCGACGAAGAGGAAGTCGAAGAAGGAGCAAACAAATAATCTAGTGCAGCATCCGCTGAAGAAGAGGGACCAGAACGGGAACGAGATTGGGAAAAGGTTTCCGAGGATTCGGAGGACTCAGAAATTCTAGAAGGGTTATACCTAACGCGTTTGGAAGACATGGGATTACTAACCTCGAATGGAAGAAACGGATGCAACGGATGCAGAGAATGAAGAAATCGAAAAACGAAGATCGCCGGACACTCGAAATGCTGAGACGATGATCGCCGGAGAAGACGAGTTGTAAAAGGTATTTGGGGTTTGGTGATAAAAACGGCGACTCTGCGGCTAATTAAAAGGATGGGACAGGAAAGAGAAAAAGTAGGACACGCAGCGAGTATCTGCGCTAGAGGTGGCCGCGTGTCGCGATCAAGCGAATCACAACTTACGAGGCGACGCGAGTTAGGGAATTTGCGCGGGAATTTGAAATCCGACAACCTAGGTCAGATGTGACGTAATATTCTGCCGTTAGAGTGGACATCGGAAGACGATCCCTCAATATTCCTGCGGCTATTTAAGAGTTCGCAGAAAACACCGACGTTTGCGGATTCAAGAGGTAGACACCGGGAGTTTCCGACGGACTTACCGGTATTCCGCTAAGACCGTCGGGGGGCATTTGATATAACCCCGTTCTGGACCGCCACGTGTCGTGATACTAATATGCCTTGAACAGGAAGGTGGGTCGGACTCGAAGCAAAGATCCATGACATAAACAAGTATTTTCCTGAGATAGACATCGGGACCATTTACAGAAACTTGTACTAACAATGGACGACTCCCGACATACACCTCGGTAGTGATCCTACCTGAGGTCGATATCAGCAAATCATGGGAAGCTGGACCGTTACATGCGCGCGCAGGGGAATGTAACCGACGCACTCTTTATGATTCCCTTAATAAAGGCTCATAACGGTAGGCCATTAATGAAGTCACAGTTATTTGGCCATTAAATGAGGAAGCTCAAGTGGTCGTTTGGAGATTTCCTAGGCAGCGACTATAAGAAGAAAGACAACAAGACCCTGTTGAAAGTTTTGGGTTGTAGAAGAAACGGGGAGAGACTGTAAAAGTGAATTGAGAGATCTGTATTCATCTTCTTCTTAGTGAAAATCGTTCT
The DNA here is from genome assembly GCA_002076135.1 of Xerophyta viscosa. Lineage (NCBI taxonomy): Eukaryota > Viridiplantae > Streptophyta > Magnoliopsida > Pandanales > Velloziaceae > Xerophyta > Xerophyta viscosa. The sequence continues at coordinate 461,849 of MJHO01000174.1, read as the reverse complement.
ATCGTTGGCATTACGTGACAGCCCGTGGTTTTACCTTGTTTCTCAAGGGTTTCCACGTTAAAATCGTTTGCTTTCTTTGTGTGATTTTCATCTGCTTCTAATCCTAGTCTTCACTGTTTTTGAACACTTTATTGATCGGTCGAGGACCAGCTCGATCAATATATATATATATATATATATATATATATATATATAGTTCAAAAAGCTAATTATGAAGGTTATAAATTTTGATAAAATTTACGACTTTTATAATCAATATTTAAAAAAAAAGACTTTTAAATAAATAATTTTGGGCTCAAAGTCTTAGCAGGTTTAAAAACTATTTTTTAAGCCTAGTAAGATTTTAGTGTCCTAAAATACTCATTTATAAATATTTTTTAAAAATATAAATACCAAATATAATATCTAATAAAAAAATGACAACTTTTATTTTTTATATTTTTTTTAAATAATATTTTTTCATAATATTTAGGAGAGTCGATTTTTTCGGAACAATCCTCGAGAAAAAAAGGATTGATGAGTGGACTGCATGTAGAAATTTTCTTGTGGTTGTCAAGAAAGAGTGTAGGGAGAAAATATAATAAAATTTAGTGTTTTTGGCAAAAAAGAAACTTGCTTTTCACAATTTAGAACAAATCAACACTCAAATAAAAATAATATTAATATTTTGGAACATTTTTTTAGCTTATAAAAATGTTAAAATAGTTCATCCAGAATATTACAGCTAAATATTATACTACAAATACTTACAACAATACATTAGCCAATTAAAACGCTCACTAGACGGCCGTAATATTTTTAAGTTTTGACTCAAGAGTGTTTTTGAAAAGGTTAAAAAAGAGTTAACTGATTTATATAAAATTTAAAAATTAAGGATTTTTTTTGACATTATTCTTAAAATCTTTTCCGAAAGAAAATTTTTAAAAATTTTCATTAATATGCACCGACCAAGGGATCGTGATCCACATTTCAAAATAGTCGCTATCGATGTCCAATCAAAATAGTCGCTATCGATTGTCCAATTAATTTAAAACATTTACATTATTTTTCTCAAAAGAAACAAATTAACACGTTTACATTATTTTCTGTGTTGGAATTTGTGGGCTTATTTGTGGCAGGGACGGACTCAGCTTTTTATCAACGGTGTCACCGACACCCCTGCTATCGGTACAATACTACAAGCTATAGATAAATACAGTAGCGCAGCTCCGATGGATCCTACCGCCGCCTCTCAAGCTCGTATCCCGTCGCCGTCTCCAAGCTCTTCGACGTCGCATTCTCCGAGCCCGCAGCTCTGAGCCCAGATCTGGCGCTCTACGCGCCCGCGCGCCCGCATGCCCACGCACGCGCGCTCGGACCCGACTCGGGCGCCCGAGCGCGCACCCAGCAGCGTGGGGCTAAGCACTTCGCGATCGGGTCCGAGCCGTTTTGGTTCTGGTCGGACCATTTTGGTCCGATCCAGTCCATTTAGGGTCCAAATTAGTTTAATTTCAGTTTAAATTAATTTTATGTCAATTTTGGTATGTTATAGATGTATACTAGTAACCTAAGCATACATTTGGAGGTGTATACTTCCGAATTAGTTTTTCTCTAGCTTTATGTACTCTTTAAATTCAAAACCTAAAAAAAGACATTTTTAGAGCATAGCGAAATGAGTTATCGGTGTATACTTGTAACTCGATATAATTAGAAATAGAGATGTATACTTCTTTTTCTAATTAATGACAAAAATTAAAAATCAGGGCGATGAAGAGGAAACGGAAACGCGCTGAGCCCAACGCTAATAAAATAATTTTTTTTTTACGATATTAACATGCACTCTACGACACTAAACACACACAATTTACGAACTGTACATTTATTTATTCATTTATTATGCAACGTCTATAAATATATCGTTATTTGAGATTAGTCTCCCTCGATCGTATAAACTAAGGAATAAAACGGTGATGTATACTATTGTCCCATTTTCTTTAGTTTATACGAACGAGAAATTCATATGTGAATAGTAGCTGTAAAGAGGTGGTGTATACTAACTCTGCACATCTATTATACGTATTGGAGGAAGACAAATCCCATTTAAATAATGGAAAGTATGAATATAGGATCGGTGTTATACTGGTCAATATCGTAAGTTCTATTATTTAAATATATTTATCAAATACTAAAATGAGAAATAGGTGTACACTTATTCTCTTTTTACGTATCTGGTAAACAAAAAATGATATATTTATATATCTCGAAATTCATGCAAATATAAACCCAAAATTATCGTAATCACTTATAGAGTACCCTCTCTCGAGGGGCACTGTGGGGGTGTTCCGCCTTCCCCACACATAAACGACGAACGAGCCTTTGAATCTCGAATATGCCTTATCCCGGTTTCCTAGATTTCCATAAATATCTAGGTGGCGACTTCAAACCCTTTCCCCCTCCGGAGGAAGGTCGTCAACACAAATAATTAGTAAAATTAGATTCATCAAGCATGGTATGCCTTATCCTATTTATCCCCTGTTTGATATTCCTCTGTTTTCCCCATTGTGGCCCAAGGTATTTGAAGTACTCACTAACCTTCTTACCGAAAAAGAGTACTCACCACCTTTAAACTACTTATCTACAAGATTCACACCCTTACTAAATTTGCAATCCGTTTTGGAGATTTCAACTCCAAAACCTTGCTGCATTTTTATCCACTAGCACAATATCATTGGAGAAAGAAGTCGTATATTGAATTAGTAAAAGCAAACGGAATAAGTCAAGAATTTTGCTTTTCCCTTTGAATCACCTACAGAATTGTGTGCTTGTAAACTAGTCTTCCAGAGCTTAAAAGAACCCAACTTGGGAGTACTTCCAACCTTAAAGTCTAAATGTACCTTAAAATCTTGTGGAATAATGATAATTCTAACTTATGCACGATTGAGTTGTCTTTTACATGGCCATTTGAAATTTCATGCAAAACTTCTCAATTTGCACCTTCTGACTCTAACAGGCATGTAGTTTTATTTTCCCGACCTTGTTACACAACCAAACCCTTGCAATTGCAATACGTATTTAGGTTTCTTTACTTAATCAGGTATATCAAAGCCTCTAAGCTTTTCCATTAGATGCTAAAAGAGATGAACGATTGAATTGGCAACATGGCTACAAGATCATTCGGGGAATTGCAAAGGGTTTACTCTATCTTCACGTGGATTCTAGTGTCTGACTTGTTCACCTTGATTTAAAAGCAAGCAATGTTCTGCTAGACGAGAGCATGAATCCAAAGATATCAGATTTTGGGCTTGCACGGCTTCTTACGAAGGCAAAAGTCAAGCCCAAACTAATAACATCGGAGGAACATTGTAAGTTTAAAAGCTTATTTTCATTGGCGACTAACAAAAACAAAAAAAGTTTCTGATGAGCGCATGTAAATTTTCAATGGATATATGGCACCAGAATATGCACTACATGGTCAAGTTTCACCCAAGTCTGATGTCTTCAGCTTTGGAGTCTTAACTTTGGAGATCATTAGTGGTAGAAGAAACAATGATTTTTACAACTCTGAACATGTGGTCAACCTTGTAAGCTATGTAAGTTGGTTACAAACTAGACCTCGTCATCCACTTACAAGATCATTTCCCTAACTAGTAGCTTTTCAGGCATGGGAGTGTTGGACAAGGAACTGAGCGGTGGAGTTGATAGATCCATCGTTACGTAAAGATAAACCTAACCATGAAGTCTTGCGATGCATTCATCTAGGACGATTGTGCGTCCAAGAAGATCCGAGAGATACGACTTGCATGCTGCAGGTTGCTTTTATGATCAACATATAGAAATACACCTTAAGCCTCCTTTACAACCAGCATTCTATTTCCGAGATTCCACAACACAGTCAGATTGACACGGTGCAAATTCTACTCAATCAGAAGTTGCGGACAAACATTATAGAACCATGTGGTCCATGCCAGCAGTTTTATTTTCTCAAAATGTGATGTCTGTTACTGACTTATAACCTCATTAGAAATAAGGCATGAAAGGTCGCTGTCCTTCTCGCATGTTACTCACGGAAAGCATCAACAGTCATGATTAGTGTATTAATCCATATAAAATCTATCATATGCAGACTTTCTAAATCGTCTGTACAAGGTAAATGGAGCTGAATGCGCTACTTTAAAAAACTACCACTATTTTAATCACTTTATTATGTTTCATATAACTTTTTGCATCCTAACATGTAGTAGAATTATATTGTCTTTCTTTTACTAGAAATTCTAATCTATAAAGATCAGTCATTGATGAGAAATTGGATAATTTCAGTCGATCAAGCAGATTTCGCCCGAACGACTAGAATAACACGAGCTCTCGGGTTCAGTTCGGTCAACTAAGATTCGGGTTCGATTGACTGATACTGTAATCAGAGGGCAGGGTTGGTTCGGTCGACCGATTTTGTTTCTGGTTGACCGATAGTCTTGGAAATTAAATGAACTCTTTCATTACTACATTTAGAATTCAAATCGAACATCTTTGATTCAAGCTTCATTGTTTATAACTCATGTATGACAACAGATTTATGGATTGAACTGAATCTCTATCTTCTTGACTATCAATTCCTAACTTGGATACGTATTTGTTTAGTTGAAACTTTGGTCTTATTTCATGAAACTCTGGAGATGGCGATATAAATATGGTCTTTCGAACTTTAGCAAAAAAATCAATGGTTACATTGCATATCATAACTAGGGTTGAGAGTTGGCAAATTGTGATAAACTCTTGGGTTGAATTTTATGCATATACAATATTATGATTGTGGTTTATGCTACCGTTCGAGATAAAGACAAAGTATGAATACATTTGGGTGCTCACCTTTCACGCTGAAACTTGCGGAGCTAATGGCCGCAATTTATAGTGATAATTTCGTTGACTGTTCAAATTTTATTTTTTAAATTTAACTGCTCCAAATTTTGTTTTAAAAAAGAAGAGTTTTGAATGAAGTACATCATATATCCCTTTTTGGGTTGACAAGTTAGTCGAAATAGTTAGAGAAAACACTCCTGGTAATATGGTAGGTGTTCTTGACTTGCAAGGTCATTGTGATTCTTGACTGTATTGAGGCTGTTAGACTTAATAAAAGGTAAAGACGCATTAGTATAAATGTTATGGCATTATGAATTTGGACAATAAGGAGACCCAGATTTCTATTTTTGGAAAAGTTGTTTAGTTCCTTGTACTTAGTTTAATTGAATCGTGTCATAGTCATGTATTATCAAAAACGTCTGTAATAACTCTGCTGTCAACTTCCGCATCTACATTCGTTAATTTATTGACATGGTATTTTTTAACGTGGCATGACACTTTTTCATAATTTTATAATTATTTTAATTACTTTTTTTAGCAGCAAAATTGTCCTTTTAATTCTTTTATTTTTAATTACTTTTATGAGTCGATGGAGGGAAAAAAAAAAGAAGAGAGAGAGAAGAGCTGCGGCGGTGGCATGCCGTTATGGTAGAGGCAGACTACATGTGTCCTTCGCCGGCGGATTCCACCAGCTCCGCCGCTCCCCCTCCCCTGCTCACCGCCAGCATAGCCACATGGATTTGTAATCTAGCTCATTGGAGCATCCTAAAGGACCGAAACACTTATTGGTACAACGACAAATGCAACAATTATAGAAACGCGAAACAATTTTTTAGATAATAATACGAAAAATTAATACTACAAATCTATGTCTTCAACATAGATACAAACTAGTATAAGACCCGTGCAATGCACGGACTATTTGTATAAATTTTTATTTATTTTTAAATAATTTATCATAATTTATTTATTTTATAATAGAATATAAACTTTATTTAAAGCAGTTAAAATGTTAAATATTTGACACTTATAATAAAAATTTTAAATTATAAATGATGATTAATATTTATAATTTACATTAAAAGAAAAATATTTGTAGGTCCTCATGCCGTAGATGATGTGATGATGTACTATCTATTTTGTCGCTGCAAATTCTTCAGTTCTTCATCTTGTTATAAATGTCTAAATTCTTTAATATTTTTTAATCTTATTTGTTTACCGCATTTGAATTTATATTTTGAAATCAATTTATTGTTTGATTTTAAAAGCTTCTTCTATTAATAGTTTAATTTTTAATGAAAATTCCTTTTACAAATATTGATTATAGTTAATTTTAAATTTAAATATTTTCAAATAGTTTTTTATTTAAATATTTTTTGTTATAAATGATGTTTAATATGTATCTTTGCATCCAGGTAAGGGTTATTATTTTTGTATATTATGCAAATAAAAGGCACAATTTTTTTAATTACAATAGTATATTTTACATCATATACGATATTTTATTTAAAAAATTAATTTTATATTTTTATAAATTAATTTAAGAAGAAAAAATGCAAATTAAACATGCCGAGTGGTACTTTTGAGCTGATATAAAGTTTAGAGTTGATATAAAATTTTTTAAGAAATCAAGATTAAAGCATATCTATTCGTCGACGTAAGGGTTATTATGGGTTATTGTTTTTGTATATACAAATATAATACATGGTTTTTTTTTTTTGTTTAAATGTAATTTTACATCATATTATCATATCGTTGTGGTTTAGTTTTATTATGAGCAATAATTATTCTTTTGTTATTTTGTGTGCTTACAGGATAAGAGGATTAAGAAAACTCAGACTATTGAGTACTGTAAGCCATGACATTGTTGTTAGATCTTTTGTTATTTTTTTTATTGTTATCATTAATAACAATCAGCAATGGAAGCAATGGAAGCCATAGATTTTTGTTATTGTTACATCCTATAATATAATAGTGTTGTTCTTTTCTTATCATCAATCAGCAACGGAAGCCATGACAACGTTCTCAAAAAGATATAAATAAAATAACTTTTCGTAATCTTTTTCCAATAAATATTATTATTTTTGAAACATAAAGTAGGGAATCATTCAAACTATTGACATTGGAAGACCAAAAAGATTACTTAAAATAAAGTATGCATATCACAGTTTAACAAAATATGCCACGAAGATAATTTCAATAGTTAATAAGAGAAAAAAATTAGAGTAGACATCTTATCAGACATAAGATATACATGAACTTGAACATAGATATGTTGATAACATACCTAGACAACAGAACGATCACTGTAGCTTAACAATTATTAGGATTGGGAATAAATTGTCCGAAGAAATAGTAATAACTGTTATATATAGAGGCGAATGGTTGCATCCTTTCATGAACATATGCATCCTTTCATGAGGTGAATGGTTGCATCTTTTCATAAACATATGCATCATTTCATGAACATATGCATCACTTAGAGATTAGACACATCATTTCATAGCACCGCTTTAGGATGGACACGTGGCATAGCACCGCTTTAGGATGGACACGTGGCGGCAAAATAGGGATATAGCTCCGCTTTACATTATTGTAGATAGATACATATTTAATGCAAATGTAGATTTGTTGGATTAGTTTTTGGTAGTATTATCCAAAAAATAGGTAATCAATGGAATACCCACGGATAAGTGAAGACAAATTAGTATTTGAAAGAATTTGTTTATTAATATGATTTATTACTAATTACGAAACATATAGGCTGTAAGATAGTCGGACTGATGGATGATGGCCGTACTGGATGAAATTAATTGACAATCGGCAGAAATTGATTCGATATTGCTCAAACGTCAAAATAAAATTGCTGAATAGCTGACATTTTGCACATCAATTCTCTTGGTCATAATAAGATTATTCTCTAAATTTCAGTCAATAATCGACGATTCTTATGTAAATATTCCAAAATTTATTGGTTACTAATAATACTAAAGCGCAAGAAATTAAACTAATATATTTTATTTAATTATATGATAATAAGTTAAGTTTAATATACCAATGCTACGATATCTGTGGCATCCTCATATCACAATCAATAGTCAAGTTTATATTATCAAAAAAAAAAAAAATCAAGTACAGATCTTGTTTTTTCTTCCTAAAAACAATATGAAAAGATTTTTTTTAGATTTCACAGCAACAATATACGACAATTCTTGGCAACGTACCTCACTATTCTCATCAAATCAAATCCACTTTTGTACTAAAAAGATTCTTTTGCTAAAAAAATTTATTTTATTATATTGACCCAGTTTGGAATAAACAATAATATTTTTTTTTTTTTTTTGAGAAAATTGAGAGGGAGAAAAACCCTCACAAAACTTCATTCATTAGAAGGATGAAGAAGCGTACAACAAGGCAAAGAGCTAAAGCTCAATGCGACGACAAAAAAACATCACACAAAAGAATTACATTTGTATTAATAAAAAAGAAAACTCTTTGATTTGAGATATCTTCTTGCTTGAACTATAGCCCATCCAAAAATTGTAAAGATTGACTATCTCCTTGATGAGCTCGATTTGTGACCTTTCCTTCTGATGCATTACGTTCTTTCCAAATATTTCCAACCCTTTATATCCCTACTTTTTCCTACTTTGTTTGCGAACGTTCATCTCGAAAGCATATTTTTCGCACATCGTCCTCTAGTATACTTAAAATTCAAAACAATATGTACCTTTCAGGCGGTATTACGTCGTGGTAGCAGATCACAGAGAAGCATTTGCATCTTTGATAGGTACCGGTTCGAAGAATAGTAATTGAATCTGCATCTTCTTCTCTTCGTCTGGAGCACCATGACCGTCTCCACGGTGGTAAGTTAAATGGGAGATTCTTCCGAGGTTTACAGCCGCCTTAGCCAATGAAGTTGTGAACGGTGAGCAGTTGGCTGCCTCAGTGTTTACCTTCTTCCAGGTATCTATGATCAGTTTCTTCACGCCTTCGCGAGCAGTTGCCTCGTTGACATTGTTATCATTCATGTAGCATTGTACGGACGTCGCAACGTCACCTCGCTCCAGCTCCTCCTGTAGTCATATTCAAATGTTGATGTCACTAGTCTGTATTATGTATTCCACGTTGAGAAATTTAATAATGTTCCGGTGTAAGTTTCAATTACATCACATCTATTAAAACTTATATTTAGAAATAATTTTTTAAAAAAAAATTTAACTATAAAATTATTTAGAAAAAAAAATATATAATTTTTTTATTCAAGTTATTTTTATAAAATATCATAATATATGTAAAAAATAATTATAAAAATATGATAGTATAAATTAATTTATTTGTTTATAGTTTCTTATCGATTTATTTAACATGGTATTTAATTTCTTTTTGAAAATAATTTGCACTACAAAAATATAATATATTTTTCTATATAATTTTGTAGTTGAAAATTTTTTCAAAAAATATCTTTAAATATAAATTTTAATGGATATAGTGCAAGTTTCGAAACTTACATCAAGAGCATTATAAAATTTCTTGTTCAACATTAGATGCCACTATTCACTGCATTTTGAACAACACAAAATAATAGGTGCAAGCTTAAGTGATATGTCTATGATACTTCATATCTTGTTGCCTATTGACTGATTGGTAGAAAAGTATCAAGAAGACTTGTATTGTGTGTCGCGGACTTTTAAATAGCTGGTTATTTATTTATTTAATTTTTACTTCAAAGAAGTCTCTGCCACAGTGGCGTTAACGTCAATTATCATGAACTAATTTACATGTCCGGTTTCCTCAAAAAGAATAAATAATAATTATATGTCCACTGATATTCTAGAGATTGACTTATATCTTCTTTATCAGTCTGCACTAGTTTTAAATAGTTAAAACATCTGCATAGTTAAGGCTATTAGAGAGATTAGGAGGGAGCTTATGATGTGATTACCTGAGATGTGGCAAGATCGTTGCAAAGTCGGAAGATCTTACATGAGGAGAGGATTAGACTGGTGTAGTTGTTCAAGCACTGCAGGACCTCCTTCGAAGGCTTCTCGCCGGAACAGATCAAGGCAAGATATAAAAGAACATGTCCTGAAACTGAAATTCTGGCATTATGAAGATAGTCGTCCAGAGCGGGCACGTAGCACTGGTTGCTCCACTTTGCTTCTACCAAGAAAGCGTTTAAAAGATCTACCCACTGTCAATAGATAGGTGCATAACCACTTGTTAATGAAATCCATTGAGACGATACACAGATTTAATGAGGCTTACTGATTTCTTTAAGTATGGTAGAGCATCCCATTGCTCCTTTTCTCTGATCTTCTCAGCAGCCTCATTGACGGTATTAATGAGGGTAGAGTAGCATAACTTCATGTATTCAGGAAGCTCTTCCATTGCCGCCATATCCCATCTGCGAATGGAATGCTTGCTAAGATTCTCACTAATTTAACTTCGCTACAACAAAAATGTGATTTCAAGATACTCCCAGCTGAATTTGTGTTTAACGCATATATACCTGCTTGCAGCAGTAGTGAAGAGCTCAAGTTCATCAATTGTTCCGTAAACATCATAGACATCATCGATGATTGTTATAAGCTTGGAAGCTTTGGCAATTTCCTTCTAGCAAATCCATAGATTCGTCTGCAGTACGATTCCAGTTGCATAAACGAAAAACATTCGATTAAACGATCTCTAGCAAAATTCAGCTTTTCACCAACGCCTAATTCCTTCCACCACCTGGATAGGATCAAATTGTTGATCACAGATTTAGTAATGACTTAATATATGACATGGTGCAATCCTCAAGATCATATAAAGCAGCGGAAGATCTCAGATATACAAAAACAAGAAGAAGCTGCTGCTAGGTATTTATGTAATATCTAATAGATGGTATTAAGAATTGGACTCAAGAGATTTACGTGGAAACCCTTTTTGGGAAAAAACCACGGATTGCCAATCCTCAAAATTATAAGGAAGGCTGCAGACAAACTCCACTATTTATAGTCAAGTACAGGAGGATTTACATAATTATCCTTATTAAGTATAACACATTTACTTAATAGGACTACAATATTCAACACTCCCCCTCAAGTTGGAGCAAAGATATCAATCGAGCCCAACTTGGTTAGTATTCCTTTAAATTGTTGTCTTGATAATGGCTTAGTAAAGATGTCTGCAAGTTGGTCTCTGCTTTGAATATATGGAGTATCAATCACCTTTGCCTGCACATTCTCTCTGACATAGTGACAATCAACTTCTATATGTTTTGTTCTCTCATGAAAAACAGGATTTGAAGCAATGTGAGAGGCAGCTTGATTGTCGCAGTACATCTTCATTGGAGTGTTAGGGTTAAACCCCATATCTTGTAACAAGGCTTTTAGCCAAACTAACTCGCTTGTTGTAGATGCCATTGCTCGGTATTCTGCCTCTGCACTTGATCTAGCAATCACATTCTGTTTTTTACTCTTCCAAGTGACTAGATTGCCTCCGATAAACGTACAATAGCCAGTGGTAGATTTTCTGTCGTGTATATCTCCTGCCCAATCTGCATCACTATAACCAACAATATCAAGATGTCCGTGTTTCTTCATCCATATACCTCTACCCGGGGAGCCTTTAAGATATCGGAGAATTCGATCTACCATCTCCATGTGCACCACCTTTGGTGAACTCATAAAGCGACTGATATAGCTAACAGCAAAAGTAATATCCGGTCTTGTAATTGTTAAGTATATCAACCGACCTACTAATCTCTGGAATCTTCCCACATCTTGTAGTAACTCACCGTTATCAACGGTCTTCCATTTTCCATCAATGGGAGTGTCAACAGGTTTCACATCCAACTTTTTGGTTTCTTTCAACAAATCAAGAGTATATTTTCTCTGAGAAATAAAAAGACCCTTGACAGAATGAGCAATTTCAATACCTAAGAAGTATTTCATTTTTCCAAGATCCTTAATATCAAACTTTTCTCGCAGATATTGTTTGAGATCAGAGATACCTGTCAAATCATCTCCTGCAATGACTATATCATCAACGTAAACCAGGACAACAATAGTTCCATGTACAGTTTTTCTAACAAACATAGAATGATCGGTTGCACAACATTTAAACTGAAAATTGAGAAGTGTCGAACTAAGTTTACCATACCAAGCTCGTGGAGACTGTTTAAGCCCATATATTGCTTTGTTTAATTTGCATACCAAATCATCACGAAATTCTAACGGGTGACCTGGAGGAAGTTTCATGTAGACTTCTTCATTTAGTTCTCCATGTAAAAAGGCATTCTTCACATCCATTTGCGATAGTGACCATCCAAGATTTGCAGCAACTGAGAGAAGCACTCTAAATGTATTCATCTTCACTACTGGTGCAAACGTTTCTTTATAGTCGACACCATAGGTTTGAGTAAATCCCTTTGCAACAAGTCTCGCTTTATACCTTTCTACGGATCCATCACTGTTGTACTTAATTTTGTAGACCCATTTACAACCTACAGGATGTTTGCCATTAGGTAACCTACAAATGTCCCACGTGTGATTCTTATCGAGGGCTTTTATTTCATCACTCATGGCAGTTACCCACTTGCTTGAATTTTTCGCTTGGTCATAAGATACAGGCTCCTCCTCTTGATCTATACTTGCAAGAAAACCAGCATGCATAGCAGAAATCTTATCATATGATATGAAATCTTGAATGGGAGAAGATACCGTATGATAAGTGATGTAGTCGCTGAGTCGTGTTGGTTGACGAGTGGCCCTACCAAATCTTGTGGTTGGTGGATCATTGTTGTTGGATGAGTTCGGTACATCCTGTTGGTGGATCATTGTAGTATCTTCGCTATGCTCTGGTGTCTCTATGCGGCCCTCCAGTGAATCATCTGACGACTGAAGAATTCCTGAATTATCTTCTTGTAAATTTGAAGTATGTGTATGTGTAGTTTCTTCTGTTGAGGTCTGAAGCCTATCTAAATCCATGTAAGGTGCAATGTGGTCAAGTTCTAAGCTTGATCTTGCTTCATTCTCCCCCTGAACTTGAGCACGAAAAAATGGTTGTTCCTCAATAAATGTAACATCTCTAGAAACATATAGTCTCTGGTTCTGAGGATTGTAACATTTATACCCTTTCTGTGTAGATGAATATCCCAAAAAAATGCACTTACTAGCACGGTGGTCAAGCTTTCCATGATTCTGCAAATGAACAAAACATAAGCACCCAAAAACTCGTAAGTGTGAAACATCAATTTTCCTTCCTTGCAAAATTTCCAAGGGGGGTCTATCATTTAGAATTTTGCTAGGCACACGATTTATTAGATAACAGCTGGTAAGCACTGCATCTGCCCAGTAATTTTGAGGAACATTCATATGAAACATAAGACAGCGTGTTACTTCAAGTAAATGCCTATTTTTGCGTTCTGCTACACCATTTTGTTGAGGTGTGCCAACACAAGAAGTTTGATGAACAATACCGTTTCTGCTGAGGAAGCTAGAGAAGTCTCTGCTAGTATATTCACTTCCATTGTCAGTTCTCAGTACTTTGATCTTGCTTTCATACTGTGTAATGATCAAATTATAGAAACATTCAAAAATATGTAGCACATCACTTTTAGATTTCAAGAGATAAAGCCATGTAGAACGAGTATTATCATCAACAAAGATAATAAAATATCTATAACCATCACGAGACACAATAGGGGCAGGTCCCCAAATATCAGAGTGCACAATCTCAAAAGGTGTTTTTGCATGATGAAAACTATTATTAAAAGGTAACCTATGTTCCTTCGAATAATGACAAGCATCACACTTATTTGAGTTCAAATGCCAAGTAGGGTTTAAAGCGTGGAGAACTCTATCTGAAGGGTGTCCCATCCTTTGGTGCCATAGCCACGATTTCTTCTTGTTGTCCATCCACGTAGAGAAAGCTTTAGGGTTAGAAGCATCGTTCATTACATAGAGTCCTCCACACTCCTTACCTTCACCAATCATTTTCCCTGATATCCTGTCCTGAAACACCACATCGTGAGGTGAAAAAATAGCATTGCAATTCAAGCCTTTTGTGATTTTACTAACAGATATCAAGTTAGAGGATAAGTTAGGAATAAGTAAGGCATCTGCAGTGGAAGAAAAAATATTCATTTTACCAACTCCCTCGACCGGTATTCGATCACCATTGGCTACTCCGATTGACTGTTTTGAATTTGGCCATTTGATATCATAAAGTAGATGCGGCTTAGAAGTCATATGATCAGTTGCTCCAGAATCAATCAACCAACTATTTGAATTAGAGGTAAATGCAAGAGATGAAGGGTTACCAGTTGTATGATGGGTGGATATCAGAGAAGCATGCTGAGCAGCAGATCCATGATGATTCTGCAACCAATCTTTGAACTTGTCCACAAGGATTTGCATGTCCGGATTGGATGGATTCTGATTGGCATTATCTGAAAAGTTGGCTAGGGCAACAGTTTTCTTTTCTGAAGTATTTTCTCTTCGCAGATGAGGATTTAGTTCCCAACAACGCTCCTTTGAATGGCCAGACTTGTTACAGTGGTCACAAAAATACTGAGGTCGTTGTCCACCTCCTCGACCGCGTCCACGACCTCTCATATAGCCGGATCCTCTGCCCCCACTATCATAACCCTTTTTGGCTTCAAACTTGGCTACAAGAACACTTGCTTCAGAAGATTCTCCCCCTTGCTTGGTACCAATTACCTTTTTACTAGTTTCTTCTCTGAGTATCATAGTGCATGCGTTAGCTACAGATGGAAGGGGCATAGTCCGAAGAATTTGATTTCTGAGATCCTTATAATCATCAGTTAAACTTGCCAGCAGTTGAAATAACTTATCTTCTTCTTCTCTCTTCTTGAGCTCTTGAGCATCAATAGTAAAAGGACGGTAGATTCGCAGTTCCTCCCATTTTCTTTGAATCTGACCTAAATGCTCAGTAAAACTCTTGTTAGGATCCTGCTTGCTGTTAGATAGCTCCCGCTGTAACTCAAAAATCCTGGCAGCATTATTCTGCTGACTATACATATCATGAAGTGATTTCCATAGCTCTCTAGCGCTGTCGACATACATGAATATTTCAGAGACCTCAGGTTCCATGGTTTTAAATAACCAAGACATGACTAAGTAATCATCAGTTCTCCACTTCATGTAAACATCTTCAGTATTTTTAGGTGGATCATCCTCAATGTGAGATAATTTTGATCTACCTCCCAGAGCAATGGTGATGGAGCGTGACCATGAGAGATAGTTCCTACCGTTCAAGAGAATATTGCTGAGCCTTGAATCGTCAAACACATTCTTGTTAGAGCTCTCTGCCACAAACTGAGAAGGATTTGCCATGTAAGAATTCTCTATGATCAGCTTTTGCCCAAAAAAAATACTTGATTAATCAAGTCTTCAGAGATCAATTCGGCCAACAATTGCACAAGTTCGGCCCAAACAAGAAAAGAAAAAAAAAAAAAAAAAACAATCTTCTCTTGGCTGCTTGATCCTCTCTGTCAAGCTGTATCAATCAATGGCAAATTTTGGCAAGATAATATTAATAATAATTCTATCAAAAATCAGTCAAAAACAGTGAGGAAAAGAGAAAGAATGATCTCGGCAACGGCAGATCTTTAGTGAAGATCGAGAGCAGATCTTGATGAAGAGCAGATGAGCGGCGGTGTCGTTCTCCGATGAACCAAGCAGATCAGCCACGACAATCTTGTCTATGGAGTCACAGAGATTTCGATCTCAGTATTTGGCATCGGCGGCAGTGGTATACAGACAGGAGCAAGCTAGGGATTGAATAGAAACCCCTAAATCAATGGCTGAGATTTTTTTTTTTTGTTTTCGGATCCAACGGCTTATACCCGCTCTGATACCATGTAGGTATTTATGTAATATCTAATAGATGGTATTAAGAATTGGACTCAAGAGATTTACGTGGAAACCCTTTTTGGGAAAAAACCACGGATTGCCAATCCTCAAAATTATAAGGAAGGCTGCAGGCAAACTCCACTATTTATAGTCAAGTACAGGAGGATTTACATAATTATCCTTATTAAGTATAACACATTTACCTAATAGGACTACAATATTCAACAAAGCTGCTGCTAATTTCAAGGTATTCATTATTAGGTTAACTTTCCAAGACTCTTAATAACCGAGTTTTATAGAGAAAGAATTGGAGAATGACATTAAGTTAATCTAGTTTCTATTCATTTTAAAGCAAACAACTAATTTCTTTATGGAAAATACTTAGCAGATGCTCTGCTGCACTAATGCTTGTATCGGATGCTTTGCTTAATCACCCACATAAACGTCTTCATTTGACATTTATGCGTAGGATTATTCGGTTCATGGAATATCTTCTGCTAACATTGAAATCTGCAGAATAACATAAGCGGAAAAAAAAAACAAAAAACAAAATACAAATCAAAAGGATTAATAAATGATGTTCTATAAGATACTCACCTTATTGTTCTCTTCAATTCTTCCTGGTGTACATTCTGCACGTGGTTGAAATCAAGCTTGGCGAGTTGAAGCAAAGTAGGGTTCATCTTGGTGGATTTCTCGTACTCATCAATGTATCTTCGAGCTTCAAACCTTGTGGCCCTCCAGTGCAATGGAGATTCAAGAGCATATGCTACTTTTTGTTGAAGTCCTGGCTCTAACTGTGCTATCAAATCGTTCAGCTGTTTAGTAGCAAAATCTCTTGCCTCAACCAGCTTATCCTCGCCCTCAAATGCAATATGTGAAGCTTCATACAAACTCAGAATTGCCTCAACATCCTCCAGAAAGACGGGCTTGAAATTACCCTTTTCATCTTTGAAGCCATCGAAAACATCTGTCAGAAAAAGTACGTAAGGTTCACACCTTACTCTGTAGTAATATCATTAGTGAACACGCTTTATTGTTTATGCTTTCAAAAGATTCTTACCTTCTGATATCTGGAACCCGTGATCTCTACGCAACCTAAACATCAAGGCAGTGGCATAGAGATCTTCTGTCAAGGACCTGGTTGAATCGTTAGTCGACACAGAGCCCAGAACATCTTTTATCTCTTTCTCAAAGTGATATCCTAAACCGAGGCGTTCAATGTCATCCAAAAGCTCAAGCTGAGCCACCCGTCCGTCTTGCTTGTAAATTAGATTCCTGATCTCTTTCTTCAGACGCTCCACTTGATCATTGTCAGTCTCTTCCTGCATGATCAAAAACTTGCATTACTAAAATTGCTCATTGGGAACTTCAGCACATAATATGAACTCATCAATTAAATTCTTTGTAGAATTGGAATCAATCTTCAGTTTGAAATAAACTGACTTCATGAAACTAACCATGTGCAGTCATGAAATAAACTGGCTTCATGGATCCCTGACTATCAAGTGAGGCGTTGCATGAGAACACGAACACACATAACAGGCTGTTGGAATTTTGCGTACAGGATTATCAGAGCTCCCAAAATTCATGCATGCATTCTACCATGTGCTGTTAAAAAACTAGGGGAAATGCCATGTGGGCCCCATTTAAAAAATTGTGCAAATTAACCTCCCATCCCAAATCTTCTACAAATCAAGCTCGAAATTCATGTCAGATGTATTTTAATCTAGTATATAAGCATTTTGATGTACAATTTTAGCATTCAAAATTTTTTCAAAAATTAATCTAAATAGGTATTTTGAGATTCCAAAATTTTAATAGGTTAGTGGATAACCTGCCAAAACTTTAAAGCCTCAAAATATCTATTTAGAATTATTTTTGAAAAAAACTATTAAATACCAAAAAAGTAGACATAGATGTAGCATTTTATATTTTTTCAAAAAATAATTCTAAATATTAGTTTTGATGCACAAAAAATAAATGAGGGGTTTATATGCAAAGTTGAAATAGTGTAGAGGCAGATTTGCAAGTCCTCCACATTCAAACCATAGGAAAGTTTGTGGCAGCACTAGCATTACTAATTTGCATAGCAATGACCCATGTACCAGTGAATCTCTCTGTATTGACTGGACGGAATCGTAATCCCAAAGATTGGGCTGGAAGTTTGCGGAGCGTCTGGTGATCACCATCTGTCCAGTTGCAGTCTGCTGCACCGCCGCAGCAGTAGTCCTGGCATGAAGAGAGACCGTTTTGGCTGGCCTCTGACGAGCATTGCCTTGGGAAGCATCTGGTTAGCTGTGAGACAAAAAGCATGACTGAGAGCTCCATTTTGCTTGCCGGTTGAATCTTACTAGGTAGTTAAAAGAGTCTTAATTTCTTATTTCTTCCTATGTTGTTATTGCTATGGCAACGCAACTCCCTCTTTTTAATAGGCTTGAGATTTTTGGAACGTGGTGTTTTTGGCAACACATGACTTACTGGAGCCGTCTTATGGAGAAGTTTTTATAATATGCCAAGGGGGGCATAAATTTCGTTACTTACACTAAATTAAATTAAAAATTCATATTAGAAATATTTTTTGAAAAACCTTTAACTATAAACATTTTACGAATATATATTTATATATATATATATATATATATAAACCCCGTTCTGGACCGCCACGGTGCTGTCGTATACTAATATGCTTGAACAGGAGGTGGGTCGACTCGAAGCCAAAGATCCATGACATAAAACAATATTTGTCCTGAGGGTGCCCTCATGAGATAGACTTCGGGACCATTTACAGGAACTGTACTTAACCAATGGACGACTCCCGACATACACCTCGGTAGTGATCCTACCCGAGGTCGACATCAGCAAATCATGGGAAGCTGGACCGTTACATGCGCGCGCAGTGGAATGTAACCGACGCACTCTTTATGATTCCTAATAAAGGCTCATAACGGTAGGCCATTAATGAGTCACAGTTATTGGCCATTAAATGAGGAAGCTCAAGTGTCGTTTGGAGATTCCTAGGCAGCGACTATAAAAGAAAACAAAGAACCCTGTGAAAGGGGTTGGTTGATAGAGAAACGGGGAGAGACTGTAAAAGTGAATTGAGAGATCTGTATTCATCTTCTTCTTAGTGAAAATCGTTCTATCGTTGGCATTACGTGACAGCCCGTGGTTTTACCTTGTTTCTCAAGGGTTTCCACGTTAAAATCGTTTGCTTCTTGTGTGATTTTCATCTGCTTCTAATCCTAGTCTTCACTGTTTTTGAACACTTTATTGATCGGTCGAGGACCAGCTCGATCAATTGCCCGTCTGTGGAAAAATCATCACAAAAATAATGGCTAGGAATGGAGAGAAATGCAAAACCTACATGTTAGCAGAGACGATCGCAGATCGTTGGAAGAGCCCAGTGAAGCGGGCACACAACAATCTTCAGACGGAAATGAATCACCGGAACCTGCTGCTGAATTACAACCACAAGAAGCTCCCATAACCATGGATGGAGTCCGTGAACTGTTGAGGGAGGAGTTGCGTAACCTCCTTCAAACACAACAAATGACCGCGCCGGCGAGGATACCAGTAAGGGAAAGGTTGTCCAATCATGCTGGAGAACCTCAACAAGGTCCTAATCATAACTCCCCCGATCAAGACCGAATCTCGGCGTTCAACAGGCTAGGGCCACCCCCTATCCAAAAACGCCTAGCAGTCCCGGGGACGATTGGCGAGGAGAGAAGACAAGAGCAGCAGCCAAAATCTGGAGGTGGAGCACGAGCAGCACCATCAAAAGGAGCACGTCCGGAAGAAGTGCTTCCTTTGGACGAATCGACAGGAGAGGCGGAAGCCGGAGCAGAAGCGATCTCGCGTCCCCGAGAAAGGGAATGCAGACTGCGCAACGAAAATTCCCATTAGACCAGAAAGAGTGAAGTCGTATTATTCGCCTAAGCAATTTTGCCACGAGACCCGAATTCGCCATTCTCGGTGGCCAATCCAAGACGCACGTTACCACACAAAACTCAAACCACCAAAAATATCAAAAGGTTTACAGCGGCAAGTCATCGCCAAAGGCCCATGTATCATGCTTCATGGCTTGCCATTGAAATTCACAGGGGGTACAAGCGAAGCATGCGGTATACTGTCAAACGTTTCCCCATGACGTTGAGGGACCCGCTCAGACCTGCGTTTACCGAGTCTGAGGTCAGGGTCCATCAACAGTTGGGAGGAGCTCGTCGACATGTTTCAGACGAGGTTTTTTGCAAGCTCAGAATTTCTTAAGGACTCGGAGAGTCTGCTGAACGTCACTCAGAAGGAAGGAGAGACGTTGAAAAAATATTTCAAAAGGTTTTGTGAAGAACAGCAGAACATGAAAGATATAGACCCTAAGTTCGCATTGATGGCATTGAAGAGAGGTGTGAGACATCGTCAGCTGATGTACGACTTTCACACCAATCCGCCAGAGACTTTGACTCAGGCGTACGAGAAGGTCAGGCTTACTATAGAGGCCGAAGAGAGAGAACAGGAGCTCACCAAAGGGGGAAAAAGACAAAGGGAAGACAAGAAAGAGAGCGACCAAGGTGGAGATCGGTCAAATAGAAGTCGGGATGAAAACCGAGGTGGATATGAGCCAAAATACCGATATTACACTCGGTTAAAGGCGGCGCCGCGGGAAATTTTGGCCGTAGTTGAAACGAAACGTCGATTACCGCAGCCGCACCCGATATCGACGCCAACCAATAAACGGGACAGATCGAAATATTGCGACTTTCATCGGACACACGGTCACCTCACGAACCGATGTATGCAACTTCGCGACATCATTGAAGGATTTGTCCGAAACGGAGAACTGCAAGAATTCCTTGAACAAGGGAGGAACCAGAGAAACATGCCGGCGCAGAGGCAGCGAGTAGAAGCCCCACAGGAAGCAGAACCCCAGCATCAGCAAGCTAGAGCTAACATCATACACTTTATTGCTGGGGGTCTTGGTTCGGGGCAGCCGAGCAGAAAGAGGAATCGGTCATCATCACAAGAGGTGATGCAAATCAACCGAGGTGCTGCTGATCAAGAAGGAAGACAAGACATAACGTTCACTGATGAGGAGCTCGTCCCGGTTGAAGCGCCACATGACGACGCTCTACTGGTCTCCGTGATAATGGCAAATCAAGAAGTCAAGCGGGTTTTCATTGACACTGGGGCATCCTCCAACGTTGTATTTTACGACGCATTTCTACGAATGGACCTCGGGGAAGACGCACTGTTACCCATCGATACTACCGTGTATGGGCTGGGAGGACCCGACATCGTTCCCCGAGGAAAGATAGACGTGCTGGTCACCATGGGCGATGCGCCGAGGTTGAAGACGGTGTTAATCTCATTCCTGGTTCTGGACATTCCATCGGCGTATAACGTGATTTTTGGTCGCCCCGGAATCAGAAAATTTCAACTGGTAGTCTCTCTCCCGCATCAGAGGGCTAAATTCAAAACAGCCCACGGTGTCGGTGAGGTACGAGGCAATATTGAGGAAGCACGGCGATGCTACAGAAATAGCCTAAGGAAAGAGGAAACACTCCCGATCGACGTGCTCGATGTCAGGGAGAATGAAAACAAAATCGGCGAACCTGGCGATACGACATGCAAGGTCCCGCTTAACCAGGAGGATTCAGGAAAATGCCTGCAAGTTGGAATAAAATTGCAGGGGCAGGAGTTCGAAGATATAGTGGCATGCTTGCGGGACAATGCCGATCTATATGCCTGGAAGCCCTCCGATATGCCTGGACTGAGTCCTGAGGTAATAACCCACGAACTGAATATTGACCCATCTTTTAAACCTGTCAAACAGAAGAAGAGGAGTTTCGCTCCTGAGAGAAGTCGGGCGATCAAGGTGGAGCTTGAGAAGCTGTTGGATGCCGGGTTCATTCGTGAAGTCAAGTACCCGGAATGGTTGGCCAATGTCGTCCTGGTCAAAAAATCATCTGGAAAGTGGAGGATGTGCATCGACTCACCGACCTGAACAAAGCTTGCCCGAAGATAGTTTACGCCGCTACCAGGATTTGATCACTTGGTGGATGCAACAGCAGGGCATGAGTTGCTTAGCTTCATGGACGCTTTCTCGGGGTACAATCAAGTGAAGATGCATCCGGATGACGAGGAGAAGACCAGCTTCATCACCGATTATGGCACATATTGCTATACAGTTATGCCTTTCGGTCTGAAGAATGCTGGGGCAACGTTTCAGCGAGAGATGGACATAGTGTTTGAACCGTTGCTCGGGAAAACTGTAGAGGCCTATGTGGACGACATCCTAGTAAAAAGCAAACATAAGGAAGATCACGCAAGAGACCTCCGCGCTGCTTTCGAATTAATGAGGAAGTACAACATGCGACTCAACCCTGAGAAGTGCGCATTCGGAGTGTCGGCAGGCAGTTTTGGGATTACATGGTTACACCTCGGGGGTATCGAAGTCAACCCTGACAAGGTGAAAGCTGTTTGGAGATGCCAAAGACCGAATTAATGTGACGAAGTACAGGAGTTAGCCGGGAGGATTACTGCTCTGGAAGATCATTGTCCGGCTCGGGAGACCGATGTGCGCCATTTTTCAAAGTTCTTAGAGGAGTCAAAGGAAAGATCAGCTGGAGTGAAGAGTGTAGCCAGGAGTTTAAAGAATTGAAGGCTTTCCTCACAGAACCTCATTATTGGTGGAGTCCCCGACTGGGTGAGGACTCCTTCTCTTGTACCTCGCTGTTCTCCTCGTGGCGTTGAAGTTATGTCACTTAATTCGTAGAGGACAACGGAGTCCAGAGACCGGTATATTAATCAGCAAATTCTTTAAAGACGCCGAGACCAGATATACGCCTGCGGAGAAGTTGCTTTTGTTCTTTGTGTGATTAACTCACGCACGACTTTCGACCTTATTTTCAAGCACATTACCGCTCTGCGTCCTTAACTAATCAGCCACTTCGCCAAGATTTTAGCACAAACCGAAGTTTCGGGAAGGCTAACGAAGATGGGACCGTCGAGTTGCTTGGAGTATGCTATCCATACCTACCAGGCGGCAATTAAAAGCTCAAGTGCTGGCGGACTTTATCGTGGAGATGACGACCCCTGTGGAATTACCAGAAGATACTACGGCACCCAGCACATCAGAAGCAAATTCTTGGATCCTTTACTCAGATGGATCTTCCACCGCAGAAGGAGTGGAGCTGGTTAATACTCACGAGTCCTTGGAGGGCTCGGCTCGAGTACGCCTTGAAATTTTGTTTTCCTGCTACAAACAATGTCTCAGAATATGAAGCCCTCCTCGCTGGAACCAGGATTGCATGGCAGCTTGGCGCAACTCGGTTGAAACTCTTCACCGATTCCAAGCTAGTGGCAGATCAAATCAATGGGGAGTTTGGAGCAAAGGACCCAACTATGGCAGCATATCTGGGGAAGGTAGCTTCAAGCAAAGTTCAAATTCTTCCAAGTCCAACACATACCTCGGGATGAAAACTTAGAGGCCGATGCCCTTTCCAAGTTGGCGTCAGGAGCCACCAGAGGTTCTCCAACAACGATCTTTCTCGAAGAGCTTCGACACCCTGCCACCGAAGGAAGCGAGATACTTGACATAGAAGTGGGGGATAGTTGGATGTCCCCTATCATCCGGTATCTTACTACTGGAGCAGTCCCCGAAGATAAGAGAGAGGCAGGAAAATTAGTTCGAAGAGCGGCGCGGTTCGTAATTATTGGAGATCATCTGTACCGCAAAGCGCATTCTGCTCCTTACCTGAAGTGCGTTGGACCAGACATTGCTCAAGGCATCCTGGAAGAAATTCACGAGGGCATGTGTTCCAGCCACATTGGAGCCAACACACTGGCCCAAAAAGTATTTCGGCAGGGATACTTCTGACCTACTATACTTGCTGATGCCGAGGCTTATGTCTCCCGATGTAGACAGTGCCAACTTCATGCGAAAATGCACCATGTTCCAGCGGAGCCCATCAGCAACATCACTGCCCCCTGGGCTTTTGCCCAATGGGGGATTGACATTGTGGGACCTCTGCCCACCGCTGTTCACCAAAAGAAGTTTTTGATCGTGGCGATTGATTATTTCACTAAGTGGATCGAAGCTGAGCCCACTGCCACAATCACCGGACGAGCGGTACAGAAATTCCTGGAACGCTCAATCGTCAGCAGATTTGGCGTACCGAGAACTCTGATCAGTGACAATGGCAAACAGTTTGACAGTCCCGAAGTTCGGGAATTCTGCGAGTATCTCAAGATCAGACACAAGTTCACCTCGGTATACCACCGCAAGCATAGGACAAGTATGGAGAACGCGAATCGCACAATTCTGGAAGGCTTGCGGAAGAGATTGGAGGGAGCTGCCGGAAACTGGGTTGATGTGCTACCTCATGTTTTATGGGCATATCGGACAACACATCGGGTAACTACTTCCGAAACTCCCTTCAGTCTGACTTACGGAACCGAAGCGGTTATCCCGGTCGAAATTGGTGAGCCCTCTCTTCGGGTATTATATTTTGATGAAACGTCCAACGAAGACAAGTTGAAGTATAACCTTGATTTGCTGGACGAAAAACGGGAAAAAGCCTTAATTCGGTCGGAAGCCTATAAACAACGAGCCAGCCAGTATTATAACAGCAGAGTTAGACACCGAGGTTTCAAGCCTAGAGACCTCATCCTCAGAAAATTACAAGTACCTGCTAACAAGCTCGGGCCAAACTAGGAAGGACCATATCGGGTACGCGAAGTGCTCGGCAAGGGAGCTTACAAGTTAGAAGATCTGGAAGGCAAGGAGATACCCCGAACATGGAGTGTGGTCAACCTCAGAAAATTTTACCAGTAGATATTGTTTTTTCCTTTTCAAAAAGTTGTACTTTTCAAGTTACTTTTTCCCATTCAGTAAAGCGTTCGAGTTTCAGAAAAAATCTCTTGTCTCATATCCACCGCACACGCTTTCGACCTCTGGGTGATACCCTCGCAACAACGGTGTCGGTCCGCCAGGACGTCCCGAAGTGGGGGGGTATGGGCCAGAAAATTTTGTTCTCGCACCTCTGGGTGATACCCTCGCAACAACGGTGTCGGTCCGCCAGGACGTCCGAAGTGGGGGGTATGGGCCAGAAAATTTTGTTTTAGCATCTCTGGGAGACACCCTCGCGACAACGGTTTCGGTCCGCCAGGACGTCCCGGAGTGGGGGGTGTGGGCCAGAAAATTTTTCGAACTCTCTGGGGGACGTTCTCGCAACAACGTGTTCGGTCCAATACTGGACGTCACGAAGTGGGGAATGTGGGCCAGATACCCCATTTCTCGGTACTTCCAAGTCGGTCCAGTTCTGGACGACATAGACGTAGGGGGGAAGGGCCAGAAAATTTTGTTCCTATTTCTCTCGGTACTTCCAAGTCGGTCCAGTTCTGGACGACATAGAAGTAGGGGGGAAGGGCCAGAAAATTTTGTTCCTATTTCTCTCGGTTACTTCCAGTCGTCCAGTTCTGGACGACATAGAAGTAGGGGGGAAGGGCCAGAAAATTTTATGTGCACCAACGCTTCCTGTACACTTCGATGACTTCCTTACGCAACACATCGAAGTGGGGGGATGAGGACTATCCAGACATCCAGACACTTGAATTTCAATTTTCAGTTCCTAAAGAGAAACAAGCTACTAAAGGAGAATTTCATTTCAGCAAAAAGAAGATTACATAACTAAGGACTATCCAGACATTCCCTGGAATAGCCATCAAAATACCCGATACATACATCGGGGATACATCAATAAACGAAGAAGAAAAAACTAGACGAAAGGAGCATCTTCAGCAGAAATCGGTGCGGATGCGTCAGCGGAAACCGGTGCAAGGGCGTCCTCAGTCGAAGCTGGTGCAGGAGCGGCGACTTGAACTGGGGGAAGACCTTCAGGAGCGGGACCAGAAGTCACTATTTCCACGTCGGGAGAAGTCGACGTCGGTAAAACCGGAGTAGGAGGAACATCCCCGACGTCAGTAGTTGTCCCTGCATCCACCTCTGCCTCAGGCTCATAAACCCTTCCCCCGGCAGTCATACGCTTGTCGATGAGTTGGGCAATTTTGATCTCATCAAGGAATCTGAAATCACCCTCTCCCATATGTTCGCGACATAGGCGTCGGCACTCGACAACTGCACCTAACAACCAGTCGGCAGCGTAATCATTGATGGCGGCCTTATATTCTTCTGACTTAGTATAAGCCTCGACCGCTTTCTTCTCAGCCCTTNATACGCTTGTCGATGAGTTGGGCAATCTTCATCTCGTCAAGGAATCTGAAATCACCCTCTCCCATATGTTCGCGACACAGACGTCGGCACTCGACAACTGCACCCAGCAACCAGTCAGCAGCGTAATCATTGAGGGCGACCTTATATTCTTCTGACTGAGTATAAGCCTCGACCGCCTTCTCCTCAGCCTTTCGAACCTCAGCAGTAATTATTTCCTCAGCGCGGTTCATCTCGGCCGTCTTATCTGACAAGGCCTTTTTTGTTTTTGCTAAGGCATCTTCCAACCCGGATGCCTTAGCCTTCTCGGTATCCGCCCGGGTCCTCTCAACCTCTACTCGTTCTTTCTCAGCAGCAAGTCCGGCAGCTATGTCAGCCTTTTCCTTCATCTCAGCCTGGAGCTGCCTCTCCGCTTCAGCAACATAATCGTTGTGCTTCTTCTTCAGTTCATCTTGCTGTTTGCGGAGAGAGTCCAATTGCGACTGTACGCCGCGAGATTGCTGATCATAACGCCTCCTGGCCGCCGCTGAAGTAAGCATATGCTGAGAACGTGATAAAATTCTCATTAGAACAAGACATCAAAACCCCGGGAAACAGAAGCTAAAATTTCTTTATTATTACCTCGTAAGACAAGGTCATGAGCTTCTCGAGAAGCTCTTGATCTGGCGCCTCGTCCACCAGTCTTCGATCCACAGGTGGTGGACCCATGTCGCAAAAAATTGTAGAGCTAGCAGCATTTCCGATGCAGCTCTCTCCCCTCCTCAACTCCCAATTTGGAAGATGGACCTCGGAAGGTTGGGGAACTAGGGACTCGGCAGTTCTTCTTACCTCGTGAGAGATAGGTTGAGAAGCTTTGCCCTTACCCTTGTCAACACATACTTTAACCCCCTTCTTCGAACGGGTCCTCCGAAATAGGCTCACCGGCTCGCTCTTTTTCCCTTGAACCGGAGGCTTCGAAACCTTTGCAGGAGGAGGAGTCGGTTTTGGAGGAGCTGGAGCTGAAGTCGCCAGCGACTGCATTTCTGCCAGATGAGAGGGCCCTTTGAAGAACTTTTCTTTCTCAAAGCCGCTTTCCATATCCGCGGGGGGGGTGTTGAAGAAGGAACTTCTTGTACTAGCAGGAGGAGGTGACGGATCGAAGTGGAGGCTAGAGGTTAACTTCGAGTAGATGGCTCGCGATTCGAAACCTCGCGGAATCCACTTCCACTTGATCCTCGCCTCGACCGTTGAGAAAACTCTTTGGCTCCGGAAGCAGAAGGCCGCGTTCCGAGGGGAATCTTTTTGCTTCGGGCCGGCCTTTCTCCTGCGGTGTGCCTGGAGGTAGAGACGGGCAGATGTTGGCCTGGCGCGATGCCTCCAAATCTGTCTGGCAACTCACGAGTAGAAGATTCCGGTCGAGCTATACCACCGACATAACATTCTTACTACCTTACATGTGATATTAAGAGACAGAGCGACATACTCCTTGTAGCCAAGAATAAACGCCGCCACTTGATTGAGCGTGTCTTCATCAGGGTTGGCTACGTCAACCTGACCCCAGGAACCGTGTGAATCGCTCGATCGCGACAGCGAGGTCATCACCAGCCGACATATGCACGGGAAGGGATAGCATGTCGCGGATTAGGCTGGACCCAAGGTCGGTTGAAGGTATATCACTACCCTATAAAAATTTTCCCCTATCCCTTTTGGAAGAAGGACGACCTAGAAAAATTTGGCGAAGTCTTTCCGGCATCGTAAGAAATACCCATTCTGCCAGAGGTGGGGATGATTCAATAAACTCAAAAAACACACGAAAAAAAGATTGGGTAGAAGGAATCGTTTGGTGACACAAATGTTACAAGAAGCCGATGATTACTATGGATGGCTTAGGAGCTAAGTTACAAAGGCATCAATATGGTATGCGCTCGAAAAGTTAATAAGAGATATTCAGAGGAAGTTCGCCATACCAACCATTGATTCGTTAAAAAACAGCTATCTCGATTATCGTGGAATGTGGACATCCTTTCGGTGTGATAACGGATCAGTACAAGTCGGGAAGTCCACGAAAATTGGCTCTCCACCTAGAATCTCTGATTACAGTAGATAATGATTTCGTCCGGACGTAACCTAGAGCAGAAGAGACTCAGCCATATCCTCGAAGGATATCGGACAACTCGGAGGAAACCATATAGACAAGGACGGGCGACGTAGGAGAAATTTATCCGTCGAAGAAGGAGCGCACAAATAATCTAATGCGGCATCCGCCGAAGAAGAAAGACCAGAACGGGAACGAGATTGGGAAAAATCTTCCGAGGACTCAGAGGATTCGGTGGATTCAGAAATTCTAGAAAAATTATACCTAACACGTCTGAGACATAGACTATAACCTCGAGTAATAACGTAGCAACATAGAATCGAAAAACGAAGATCGCCGGATACTCGAAATGCGGAAACGCCGATCGCCGGAGAAGACGAGCTGTAAAAATTATTTGGGGTTTGGTGATAAAAACGGCGACTCTGCGGCTAATTAAGAGGATGGACGGAAAAGAAAAGTTAGACAGGCGGCGGAGTAGTCTGCGCTCGAGGTGCTCACAAAGTCAAATGATTACAACTTACGAGGCGACGCGAGTTAGGGAATTTGCGCGGGAATTTGAAATCCGACAACCTAGGTCAGAAGTGACGTAATATTCTGCCGTTGGAAACAGAATTTAAGAGTAGACATCGGGAGACGATCCCCAAATATTCCTGCAGCTATTTAAGAGCTCGCAGAAACACCGACGTTTGCGGATTCAAGATGATGACATCGGGAGTTTCCGACGGACTTACCGGTATTCCGCTAAGACGTCGGGGGGGCATTTGAATATAACCCGTTCTGAAACCGCCACGTGTTCGTGATGCTGATACGCCTTGTATAGGAAGGCGGGTCAGACCCGAAGTGAAGATCCAAGACGTAAACAAGCGTCTACCTGACACGGACGTCAAGGCTTTTACTATGACATGTACCGACAACGGTCGACTCCCGACATGAACATCGGTAGCGATCCTGCCCGAGGTAGATATCGGTAAGTCATGAGATTTGACCGTTAACGCGTGACAGGGAATGTAACCGACGCATATTTATAGCTCAATAAAGGCTCATTAAGGCAGACAGTTAATGAGTCGTAGTTATTGAGGCCATTAAATGAGGAAGTTCAAGGGTCACCCGGGTCTAGGGAATATCCTCCAAAATGGCTATATAAGGCAGAGGAATTAGCTCCATATAGTGGCTTGGATAGATGACTGAGAGATCCTATTTTGTAATAAGATAGATCTGTATTCATTCGAATCTTAGTGAAAATCATTCCATCGTTGGCATTACGTGACAGCCCGTGGTTTTACCTTGTTTACTCAAGGGTTTCCACGTTAAAATTGTCTGCGTCTCGTGCGATTTTTATTTGTTCTGATCCTAGTCTTCACTGTTTTTGAACACTTTATTGATCGGTTGAAGACCAGCTCGATCATATATATATATATATCTTAAAAAATAATATATATATATATATATATTTAAAGAAAATTCTAAGAGGATAGATGAGGCTCTAAAGTTTTTGTAGTCACTAAAGACTTAGGAACATTAGAACAACTGTTTAGAGATATTTTTTGAAGAATTTTAATATAATGCATATTAAAAAAATTTTATTTAGAACTTTTTAAAAAAATTTATGCTATGCATTTGATTTGATTTAGTATTTATAAAAAATATACAGTTTCTTAAAAAAGACGGTAACCCTGTCATTAGTCATCTTTTTGTCGATTGATGCGATTAGGTAAAATTCTACTGGTCCGAATATATCCAAGTACGAACAAAAATATTAAGATTTCTAAGTCATCCCACAGCAGGCTCTCAATCTATAGATACATTTTGAATGCGTAAGTAGGTAAAATTATGAGGTGAACTTGGTCCTTATTTTTGTTCACCGAAAATAGTCCAAGCATAACCCCGAAATACAAATTTATCAAAGGACTGCATTAGAGCTGCGTCCGCCGTAAACAACAGCATCATTACTTGCATCATCAAACTAACGAAGTTCGACTCCAAGTTGTAACAAACCGGCCGGCATAAGACCAATGTGGGACGATGTTTCTTTTTTTTTTTTTGAAATATCGAGGCGAAACCTACTTGATCCCGATCAGGACTATTTTCTAACAAATAGGCATCAAACTACTTTTGGCTCGATCTGTGGTCAGATATTAAAACTTCGGTGTGGCATCCACCCCCAGATCACACAGTAGAGTAACCCTTTGGGTCCACTATCTTCGCACAACCGCCTGAAAACTCAGCAGTCGCACTTATCTCACAGCCACCCGAAAATCGGGCGAGTGCGCTCCCGCCGGGGTTCGAACCCGGGCGCTCGCTTCCTGAAGCGAACGCCCGGCCCGCCCCAATTGAGGGCGGGGGGCGGGACGATGTTTCGTTTCAACTTGTTTAAGCGCGCCGGGTGTAACCTATGGTAATCAAAATATTAAATAGAGCAACTGGTTATAAACAGAGCCCAATTTATTTCTCACACCAACCAAAATAACCATAATTGAGTTGGACACCGTAGAGGGCGGACGCACACAGGGTTTTAGGACCTCTGCCCTTCCATTAGCAGGCCAATTTATCTATGTTATATTCCGAAATAGTCATATTTTACAATTAACCACCCCCAATCGAAAGTGCGTCGCCGTTCATTTTGCGAAACTTTTTTTAATTTAAACTATTAAATTTGAATAAATTAAATTTTACCATTCAATGAAAAGTATTAGAAAAATCTGTAATAGAGATGATATATGGCCGGGGCAATGTGGATGGGAAATTGGAGCAATGGGTGCATGGGATCTGCAGAATCGAAATTGAGCCATCGTTGGGTCTTATTAGCTTGGGCCTGGATTTGACTTTTTAATCGAGTTTTAAACTAGTTCCTAGCGAGTTTTTTACCGTGCCTTTGTCAAGTTGTTATAGAGTTAGTTGTTCATGAATCTAATCGAGTCAGGGCCTCGGACAAGTTCAAGGCTGCTAGTTAGACCGGAGATGTGTGGGCAATAGGACACTTTAGGGACAACTATCAGTGGACACTACATTTACCACGAGAACATGAGATGATATGCGGACGCACAGCTGATTCTCATAGGAACGCCACGTTGCGAGCTCACAGTGTCCTAACTGTTCAACCCACGATCTCCCCTCCCTCTAAACCTCCAGCACTACCGTGGTTTCCGCTGTCTGCGAGCAACACCTGTAAATAGTTATCCTGACCACTGATGCGTGAGATTTAACACTAGAGATTTCCAAAAGAAAGAGAGAGGGAGCCCTTGTATTTAGTATACTAAGGCTTGTACTTCGGGCTATCGAGAGACTATGATGGAGGGTTATACCTCAATGATTTATGTGGTTCTACCTCAGTCTAGTCCGACTCTTATCGCGTAAAAACTCGTGTGTGTTTTTTGTGCGTGCTTATCTTCCCTTGCTTCACACTTTAGCATTCATAACATAGGTCGAGATTCTAGCTGATGATCACTAACCAAGAGTTTAACTAAATATACAAATTTTTCTGGTATTATTAGAGCAGAAATCCTATTGGAAAAAGACTCACAGTTGTCGGTTTTTTTCTTATTCTCTCCCCTAATTTGGGGAGTGGAACAATGGAATCACTTCATATTTCAGCGTTCCAGACCTCCCATTGCAAGTAACATACATACCATTCCCTAACCCTACCGCTATAAATCTCATCCCAAAATATGACAGATCAGATCCAAAATAACATCTATAAAATGCAAGATCATAGCAAGCTGGAGAACGAGATCAAAGGGATGGTCTCGTCCCTCACCCGCCATCTTCTTGCTCTAGGCAAGAAGCCCGGGGACCACAAGCACGCGGACGATGGTTCCGCCGACGATGGTGCCCCGAGGATCGTCGCGCTCGCGGGAGATAACAAGGGAGCGACCATGCTCGCTGCGGGGCTCGACGAGGCTGCTGACGCTCATGGGTTCCTTTTCGGCGGCGCCGGCGACGGCAGGCTTGGCGCGCTTGCGAATAGCAATTACCAGGCGGCGAACAATTCGATTATGATCGGTGGGAGTTGCACTGCTGAAAATCCTGGCGTTCATATTGTTATCGAAGGTTTTACTGATGACGAAGATGAGGAAAAGGATCCAGAGGAGCAGAAGTTTACAGTGGATAAGAAAAAGAAGATGGAGAAGAAGAAGGAGAAGAAGGATTCAGACGAGAAGTTTGCAATGGAGAAGAAGGATTCAGAGGACGAGAAGCTTGCAATGGAGAAGGAGGAGGAGAAGGAGGATTTGATGGAACATGCAGCAGATCAGAAGCAGGAGGAGGAAAAGAAAGGGGAAAAAGTCAGTGATAATCATGAGTAATAACTGAGAGACGAACTACAAGAACTATAATAAATATAATTTTATCTGAAAAAAAATATTTTTTCTTTTTTTCTTTTTTTACTTTTAATTATTTAGTTTATGCTGAATATCGTTGGTGTCCAGCTCCTTGTGAATGTCAGTTTAAGCAAGAGAGTCCCTGATTAAAGAATAAGAAATTAGCATATATATTATAGAACTATTATCCAAAATGTATGGGGATTGCTTATATACTACTATTTGTGCTTCACCTCTCTCTCTCTCTCTCTCTCTCTCTCTCTCTATATATATATATATATATATATATATATATATATATATTATTGTAATATAAAATTTTTTAAAATATTTCTAAATAGATATTTTTATTCTAAAATTTAAACATTTTCGAAATAAAATTTAAAATTATTTTGAAAATTATTAAATAGCTTTAAAATTTCTATTAAAAATATTTAAAAGAAATTAGTATAGCAGTTTTTAAATCTCAGCAGGATTCATAATTTTTAGATTAATAAGTTTAAAGAAAAGTTAAATTTTTATTTTATTTATTAATTATGTTGATATTTTTTACAAATTAGTTGAAATAACCATTTTCCAATAAACAATGGCAGATCGTTATACTCGTGTCCTCAACTGTTCTTCACATTATATAAGAAAGGCTTCGTGTCCTCCGTCATCTGCCCCCGTGGAATCTACTTCAAGTAAATGATGCAATCTTTCCCAGAATTATCAGAAATATAAAGATCATTCCTTAAATTTGGCCCTGATCGATGAATCTGATTCCTATTACTTTTTCTCATCTTCAATTTTGATAATGCAGCTGTGCGATGACGAGAGCCGGAGTAGGAAAGGGTGCGGCGTCGGAGCACTCAACTTGCTCGTGCGGCGAGCACTGCCGCTGTACGCCGTGCTCGATCTGCGGATCCATGAGCGAAACCGCGGGCAAAGTCCCCTGCAGCTGTGGAAATAATTGTTCCTGCGCCACCTGCGCAGCCAAGTAAAACTTTGAAGGCTTTGTAGGTGGTCTGCTACGTAGCACAGACACCGAGACACGACACGGCACGATATAAAAATACGGTAATTTTATTAAAAAAGAAAGCAGAGTATGACTTGAATACGATAATTAAAAAAATTAAATAATTAAAAAATAATTTATTTAAAATATTTAAATATTAAAAAATATAATATATTCGATAATAAATCTATTTATAATATAATATTTTACGTTTTTTAAAATTAAAATAAATCTAATTATATCAGTTAAACTAAAAAATATAATATCTGAGTGAATAATTATATTATATTACTTATAATTATTACAAATAATGCTTAACTCTTCTAAAATAAATAAATAAAAAATAACTCTTAAAAAAATAATATAAATACTTACATACATGTCGAACACGTCGAATAGAAGTGACCGACACGCGTGTGCGATTTTTTTTTTTTACGTTTTTTTCAACACGCCACGTGGCGTGTCCGATGAGTGTCGTGTCTGACACGTATGTGGATACCGATACGGACACGTCGATATTTTTGGAGTGTTGGTGCTATATAGGTGGTCTTTGTACTGCAAAAGTATGTTCTACTTTCCCTTTTTTTTTTTTTACACTTTTTTGGAAGAAATTGCTGTAGGTCGGTGTTATGTTAGTGGTGTGAGATTCGACGATAAATACCAGCTCGGTATCTTGCACCTTTTTAAGTAATATACATATAACATATATTGCAGTATTGTGCACGTCTTTTCTCTTCTTGCTATAAACGATGTATCAGAGTATACAAGGGTAAGAACGAGCTGGGTTGGAGCCGAAATCAGTAAGCTCTATTTCGGTGTTTTGGATCGATTGGTTTTGCCAAATTCGAACTCGAATTCGACGAGTCCAGACACTGAGCTCGAATTCGAGCTTGAGTAGAGTCGAAATTCGATTCGATTGGTTTAGACCGAGCTCGCATTGCTCTGACGAGCTTGGAAGGCTGAACTCGCACGAATCGAGTTCGATTTGAGCTCGGCTCAACTCGAGTTCGATTTGAGCTCGGCTCAACTCGAGTTCGATTTAAGTTATTGTATCAACTAAGTCGAATTCGAATCGAGATCAAGTTTAAACTATTTAAGTAATTTATTATAAATTTATTTTTCATTTTTTAATTTAAAAAAAAATTTGTTTAGGCACGCAAGTCTAACAAGTTGAATATAATACGATGTTCTAGATCGATTCGTTTACTTATTCAAATTTAAATTTAGTTTGAGCTTAATTGGAATTTGACTTAAAGTTTAAACGAGTTCAAATTCGAGCTATTTATAAGCAATTTGAATTATTTTCTTTTTTAGGGTGATTAAGAAAAACAAATCGGTGGAATCTACGTTCATGAGCTTATCAAGTTGAGTTTGAATATCACTCTGTTCGAATATATCGAGTTCGAGTCAAAATTTTTACAAGTCGAGCCCTATATAAGCAGTTCGACCCGTTTACACCCCTAGAATGGCGTCTTCAAGGAACTCAGGTTTATACAATGATAGTGTACACAGTATAAATTTGCCCCGAAAGGTTCTATACAATCCGATGAACAATTACTTTACGATCAAACTACAGGCAAGACAACAAACACTATCTAAACGAGGTATGTAGATGATATTGGAAATCATGATCTTTCCATACGCCGTTTTCTATATACTTCTCATAGAAATCGGTCTCGCCGTTATGTGTCACTGATAATCCAGTTTGGCTTCTGGTTCCATACTTCCCCTGCATGGCAAATTGTGTTGAGTGAGAGAGGTCAAAGGGAACATTAAGAAGCAGAATAGAGTTGGTTTATCTCACCTGTTTCGATTCGCCTTCTATAAATATAGAACTCAGTTCAAATTCCCACTCAGGATCGACGCCTGTGTTTGGCAAACACGATCGATCAGCCTTGGTAGAATCTTGCATGAGTGTTTCCACCAGATCCTTTAAAGGCAGCTCTTTCCCGCCACTTCGATCTATTGCTTCCTTGAAACTTCTAGCCAAGCGTTCTGCCTAAGGGGGGAAAAGCAGTAAAAAAATAAACAATACGATTCAGGTAATTGGAACTATAATTTTCAGGGCCGAGCCGAGTTGAGTTTCGGTAAACTCAGATGCAGACATATGCATGTCGTGCCAATGTTGGCGTGCCGACGACCATACCGTATCAATTTATTTGTTATTTTCAAATTTAAAAAAAAAATTTAATAATTGTCACATTTTTCGTGCCGATGACTCGTCAGGCATGCAGATTGCACGTGAAATTATGATTAGAACACAAGCTATACATCACCTGAATAGATCAGTAATTACAGGAATACATTTTATTAATGTATGCAAATGATTTCATCTACTATGCCCTGAACTATTACAGAAGATTATTAGTTCAAACAAAATTTACCCAGAGAAACAATGCTTAATAAAGGTTCTTATGTAACAAGCAATCACAAAGCATTCGATTTTGCAAATATTTAATCAGAGACATAAAATTCAAATATTGCAGCTAAAGGAGCATACATTAGTGTCTTGTCTTTTAAAGAAGAATCAGACATATATTCTACCTTCGGCCAAGGAGTGTCTAGTTTTGCATTCGAGAGAACATGAAGACCTGGAGAAACTACGTGAACAGTTGCAGGCTCTCCCATCGGCCTGTTGGAGACATAAACCATTGATTTTAAGCAAAAATCAGCTAAAATGAGGTTGAATCCAGAGTATTCATCTGCTTCTTTAGCTAATTCCTCGGCGAATTCTAGAGGGCTTTTCTCACCCTATAAGGATATAAACAAATAAAAATAAATAATCAATTAATTAAATTAAAACTTAATAAGCAACTCTAGGAGGCACCAATTATGCAGCCTCTGAACCAAATGGATAAAGAGACAACATCCTATAAGCACTATATAAAAAATCTAACCACGGAGGGTCACAAAATGATAACTTAGATCTTTCTTTCCTTTCGCCATTTGTTTCGATTACCTTATTTTGCTTCCCACATAAGTAACAACTTGTTAAGGTGTATTTTAACAAGTGTCTAAGCACAGAGTTCAATGTTTTGAGCGCACGATGCAAAAAGATACAAATTCAACAACAACTACAACACAACAGGCTTTTTCTCATTAGGGGGTGTCGCCTAATCAATCCTTGTATGCCACAGTTTCTCTATTTAGAGCTACGACTTCATTCAAGTTGACGATCATGGTCGATACTCAAAGTTTCTAACCAACTCTTTGCTCTTCTCCTACCCCTCCTGATATGAGTCATATTCCAACCCTTCACGCCTCGTAACTAGCATGTGAACAGGTGTCTTCACTTGTATAACCCACCTAAAGTAATGTTTCACTCTTTTGCTTCATATTGGGGTCATATCAACTTTCTTCCTGATCATTTCACTTCTAATCCGATACTTAATCGCAACTTAGCACATCTAGCATAGCATTCTCATTTTTGCAACTTTTGTCGCGTAATGATATTTCACATGCCAACTTTCTAATCCTAAAGCTTCGCTGCCCTTACTGATGTCACATAAAACTTTCACTTAAGTTTTATCGGTACCTAAAGAAAGCAAAGCAATAACAATATATATTCTTGCTCCAAGCAAAGAATTGTTGAATTCAACCTTGCAAGCTACAGCTAACAGTGTATTTGAATTTTTGAAACTCAAATCCTTAAAGGGTAGAGTGATTATGCTTGACCTAAAAGCTGAAGTCCATCAAATATTCCTTGACATCTGTAACCTTTAAGGAAATATATACAATATTCCCCATTTTCATACAAATTTTCTGATGAATGATAGAGATTTTAGATCAATAGGCGCTTTGAAGTCTAAAGCTGTATCTTGAAAATCTCAAAAAGAAAAAGATTTCCTTTCTTAACAACACCATTAAAGCAAATTTATCTGGTCATGATTGAGCTATTTGTAAGGAAAGTTAGGACCAGAAAATATGAATATGAAACTTCAAGGTACACAAAAACTGAAGAGCAATTGTTTAGCTCGATATTTTTGAGACAGCAGATCTGCTAAGCACGAACCTCGTGACACGAATGACTCAGACATGGTGACATCGCATTTCTATAAAGCTTGGACAAGACATGGGAGGGGTATGGCAAAAGTTTTTAATAATACATGCTTATTGATATGAATCTAGAAAAAATGAAAACATATGAAGTTTATACACAAATGTATGATAATTTCAAGTGTATTTTATGATTATCCAATACATAAACCTGTCATCGAGTTGTATCACTCAATGCAAAAAACCAACCAAACCTAGGGTTAAGGTTAGTAATTTCTTCAACACCTACTTCATACGAAATTTTAGATCCATATAAAAGTTCATCAAGTATAGGTAATTTTTTTTAATATCTTAGAAAAAAAAGTAACTATAAATTTTATAGAATAAGATTCATAATTCAGTGTCTAAGCAAGCATTAAACTAGAATGGCTAGATCATAATTTCTTTTATCAAAACTAATAGAAGGTCCATTATAACCACATCAAATTTGAAACAAAGGTATATCATAGAAAGTGATAATATGTTTTAGACTTTTCTTGAACTTAATCGGCATAACAATCGATCATCAAAGTTTATTTCCTTTGGCAAATGGCAAGTTCTATTTAGTTTTTGAGGAACTTTAATTGTATTTTTGCTCTTCAAATAGTGGAGGAATGTCCTCAGGTCGTCCAATCAAAGAATGAAAGGTCATTTGTGAAACGAGACTCAGTCGAATGAACATTGTTATAAGAAAAAAAAATTGCTTTAGTAAATTTTTGAAATAGAAATATAAAGTACTCTTGAAGTGATCGGAAGTGAACATGGGGATAAGCGTGTCCAACACGTGTCAAAGGAGTGTCCTTAGAAAAGTAGTGTCCAATACGTACCCAACACACACTGAACCTAAAGAGTAGTATATGCGCTCCATAGCAGCATATGAAGCGTGTAAGGATTAAGGAAAACAGGAAATGGTTACATTTAACTAAACAGTTTCAACTTTCATGTAATACACATCATCAAAACGAAAATAGAAAAACATACCTTTAATATCATCACTTACAAAATGTCAATCTTGGATAATGATATTGCATGGCCAGAAAAAGAAAAGAAGCAGATAAAATATTTTTTCAAAAATAATATGTCCGCAAGGTCAAGTTCTACAAGTAAGAAAACCACAAGATGTAGTTTATACAAAATATTGCAGCTAGCTATCCATTACCCGCAAGAACATGACTGGCAAATCTCCCCTGCTCCTTGCCTTAGGGGGAGGATTAGGCTCTCGAAAATTGGTCACAAATGCAAGTCTACCATTCCTCGTGCACCCCAACCATGTTCCTCCAGCAAGTTCGTCCCTGCCGCTTAAAATCTTCTGATTAACTTCCCCCCACCACCTTGTAGGCTGTGTTGGCCTACCAATCAATTAAGCCAGAAATGTGTCACACCCATGCGCAGCACAATGGTATTCATTAGAGCCAAAATAGCCTGATGAACATAAACGATGACGTTTTACATTGATTATCAAATATTTCCAAAAAATTGGACATGGGTGATGAAGATCGCTGATTGATGTCAGGACCATTTTGGCCATGAAGCATTTGTGTACTATAAGCAAGCTTACAACTTCTGGAAAAATGCCTTTGTACTATAAGCAAGCTTACATTCAGTTAGAATTTTGTAAGAAACTCATTTCAGTAGTACTTTTAGGCTATTACCATCTCACACTAAATAATAGTTTTAGGCTGTTATCAGTACTAGAACCACAAGCAAGCTTCAGAAAGAAGAAGTACAAAGACATTTTTAGCAGAACACGGCTAAGTACACGAGGTCAGGCCAAATGTTTTTTTTTTTTTTTTTTTGGCCTTTTTCTAGTCTTTTTCATTTCTTTTTTCAATTTGGGCACAACTCGGTGCCTAACTTCTGGACACGAAACATTTCCGTTTTTAGAGTACCAATTTAAGTGTCTGTCAATGAATTCAGCGCATAAACAAAGATCACAAATGAATGATTAGCATATATTAGTAAAGAAAGGGAATTCCATGAACTATATAATGAAAAAAAAAAAAAAATTGCATACAGATAGATTCCTAGACGAAGAGTAACTCCTAATTCGTTCTTAATTTTGTGAGTATAATTCCCCAATATATCATAATAGAAAAACGTAAAAATTCTTGTAACAATATTAATTGCCCGCCCAAAGTCGTAAGCAAATAGCTAATGGAATGATTATATATTATTATGGTGAATTAGTAAGAATACCTTGAATAATATTCATCTCTATTGAGCACGAGAAGAAATTGGTAGATTGGGTGATCTTGCCAAATCCACGCAGCTATGCACATCTCTCTCTCTCTCTCTCACGCACAAACAGAAGCAGGAGAAGCAGGAAGAGGATGAATCTTTCGGCTGAAGCTCCCCGGCAACACCGGATTAAAAGAAGAAAACTTTGGTTGTCCGACAACTTCGTCGAATGTTTGTGCGAGTGCCGTACCGAAAGAAGAAAATTAATTGGATTTTCTCAGAAAAAAAAAACTTGTTTGCAAACTTTGTTCAAAATAAGAACCTATATTTTTGGAAACACTTAAAAAAATCAACACAAAATACATAATTATACGATTTTTTTTAAAATATTAAAAATAAAACTTTTGGAGTGTCCATTATAAAAAATTTTAAGTATTTTTATCCATTATATTTGAACTGGAGTTTAAGTAATGATCCATATTTGATCAAGTAAATCGTATTCAAATCGATCACACCGCTGGCAATTTTAACACCCGATAACATAACTAATAAGGTTATGGGATTGGAAACTTAACAGCATACTATGTAGAGCTCAATACCTTTTTTCTACAAATTTTTATTTTATCTTTATATTTAAATTTTATTTTGTTTATGTGTTTTGAAAAATCACTACCATATACTGTGTCACTGCTTCTCTTCTATGTATTTACGTGTTCTAAATCCAACGTCACTGTTATTATTTGAACGTTGGCTTTCAAAAGGACGGGATAATTTCTAAATACAAACAAATAATTTTAGCATTAGTCGGCGACAGGAAGCACAGACACAGAGACGGGTATAGGGACATGACACGGCATGGACACGGGACACGACAATTTTCAAAAAAATAGGACACGGTATGACTTGGACACGACAATAAAATATATAAGCAATTAAAAATAACTAATTTGAGTATTCGAGTATTAAAAAATATAATAATATTTAATAATAAAATTCATGTATAATATAATATTTTACGTTTTTAAGATAAATTGAAGCGAAAAGGTCTAACTATATCAACAAAAAAAAAAAATATTTGAGTATATAATTATATTATATTACTGCTATTTACTGTTAGTATTAATATTACTTCTTTAACAATAAAAAAAATAAAATAAAATTTTCTTTAAAAAAAAATAAAAAACTAACAAAAATTTGGACACGCGTGTCGAACACTTCTGTTTGGCATGTTCGATACGCGTGTCCCAAATTTTTTTTTACTTTTATTCTTTGGACATTTCTCCGGCGTGTCCGATACGTGTCCGCGGCGTTTCCGCTTCGGACACGGCACGGATACTGAACGAACACTGCACCGGAATATGAAGTGTCCGTGCTTCCTAGATCGGCGAAAAATTTTCTGACATGACTTTTTTTTTGTATATAATTTGGATTATATAGTGCAATTTTCTTATCTTTATCTTTTCTATTTTATTCTTACTATTATATTCTACGTGCGTGGATCATATTTATATTGGATATGTTTGGTATAATTGTTCATCGTGTAACACAGTATGGTTGTCTGTCTATACTCTTTAATTTGCTTGCTCTGAACCAAAAATATTATAAAAATAACCATATTAAAAGCATGATCTATGTAGGTCAATTCTTTAAATTTTACTACAGAGACTTGACTAGTATGTTGTTGTTGATAACACTTTAAAACAACTTTATTATTTTTTATAATATTTAAAAAATAATAATTAAAAAAAGATTTACTTAAACAAAATCAGAATGCTGTTTCCTTTAGCATGTACTTTAAAAAAAAAAAAAAGAATTTGTGGTTAGTTGTCAACCATGATATCTATCACGCCAACAAACGGTCGTGATGAATAACACGTCCACAAAATCAACTAGAGAGATTGCACCAGCAACGCTTTCTCACTCGCAACGGGCAATATGGCCCGGCGATCCCATGGTCCAACTTCCGGCAAGCAGCAAGCAGATCTGATCTTCGCGAGCTCTCGCCGGACATCCTTGCGTGAATCCACGTCTGCGCCTGGCCCGAACACGAGCTGGTGCAAGCGGAAGAGCAGCAGCAAAACCCTGTCGAGAACTCCGTCGACGTCCGCTTCGTCTTCCCCTACCTCCGCCATCGATTTCTTGCAAAAACAAGAGCTGAAGTAGTTGTATGGCGTTACGTCGACGAGGTTGGCTCGGTGTCTGTCCCAGACTTGCACCGTGTCATCAAGAACTACCACCAATGCTTCATCCTCGGGGACGACACTAAGAGTCTTTCGGCCGCGCACAGGGCAGTCCTCACGGGAGAATACCCGGCGGCCGGCGGCAAAGTAACCAGCGATGCCGTCGGGGTCGGGAGAGGCCCATGGCTTTGGCGTAGTGACGGTCGCCGTGGGTGTAGATGTAGAGATCGCAGAATCCGCTGACAGCGCTGAGGAAGCGGCGGACGCCGGGCCGGAGCTTCGTAAGCATAGTGTAAGTGCTGTTGGCGGCGCCGTCGCCGGAGTCGTGGGGAAGACGAACGCGAAAGAGGTCGGCGGGGTGAGGCAGGTGACTGAGGCGGTGTTTCTCGGCGGCGGAGAGTTGCTCGAGGAGTCTGGAGTGAAGAAGAGTGTGATCAAGATCCAAGACCACCACAAGGCGACGCCCGTGGAGCAAACGAACGCGGCTACCAAGCTTCAGCCATAGTAGAGCTTCCTCGCTGTACGACGGCGCCATGAACGGCGATCAAGAAACGCAGAAGTAGAGATTTGTTTATCGCTGAGAGGAAACAAGAGAGAGAAAAGACGGAGTCGGCGGGCGTGGTGCAACGATTCTATCTATATTCGTTAATGTCAATTACTTAGTCGGTGTACAAACCTTTCCAACGAAATCAGTTGCAAACCGAATTGCGATTATGGTAAGTACGATCTCTTCGATTGTTCTTTAAACCTTGCAGAGGAAGAAATTTTACAATGCTCAGGATAAATTTTACAGTATTCGGAGAGATATTTTGTTGTCTGCACCAAACTTATTTAAAAGATATTTTTTTAAAAAATAAATTAAAAAATTATTCAGAAAACAAATATATTTTCTTATTCAAAATTATCTTTAAAAAATATTATAAAATAATTATAAAATATATTAGTATCAATATAATTTATTTATACATATTATATTTATACTTTTTTTTTTTCTGAAGATATTTTGAACGGCAACATTATGTATTTTTTTTCTTAACTATTTTATAGTTGAAATTTTTTTTTTAAAATATTTTAAATATTAGTTTTAATTAGTTTGTTACAAATAATAAAACTTATGCATTGAGTATAATAACTTTTAGAACGCGCGATATATAAATTTTATTATTTATGCCAAACTCACTAAAACTAATATTAGTAAGCTTAATACAAGTAACAAGATTTATCCATGGAGTATTGTAGAATTTTTCTCTTACATTGTTCTTGAAACTGCGTAGATGGGAGTAACTCAAACGAAAAAAAAATAAAATAGAAACAAAATAAAAGCTGTTTTACGGGAAATAGCCCATGTTTTGCGAGACATTGACAAAAAAAAAAAATCTACTTTTTTAAACAACTTATAAAATCACTTTTATATATATATATATATTATATATATATATATAATATATATTATATATGTATATACATATATCGGAAATAGCCCATGTTTTGCGAGACATTGACAAAAAAAAAAAAATTCTACTTTTTTAAACAACTTATAAAATCACTTAAAAATACACACACACATATATATATATATATATATATATATATTATATATATATATATTATATATATATATATATATATATTAAATATGACAAAAGTAGATTTTTATGTGCTCAACAACTTTTATATTTAAAAATTATTTTTAAATAAAAATTTTAAAATTTTTGTGACCAGTAAAAATTTCAGAGTCATAATTACCTAATTAGAGTCATATTTAAAATAACTTTCATAAAAAAATTGTAGAGCACATATCTCTTTCGATATTCGTGTCAAACTATTTTGACTATTATATAAGTATATTTTGAAAAAAAAAAATTAATATAAATATATAATATATTTGATAAGATTTACAACTTTTATGTTTAATATTTTCGAAAAATATTTTCAAATCGATATTTTGAAATTTCAAAAATTTAATGGATTTTAAAATCAATCCATTAACTCGCTGAACTAGATAATCAACAGCATCTATTTAGAGCTATTTCTTTAAAATTTTAACATAAAAATTATAAATTTTATCAAAATTTATAAATTTTATATTGAATATTTTTAAATAATATTTCTAAATAAATATTTTAATATATTAAAATTAACAAATAAAAATAATACAATTATTCGTCAATTTTTAGAAAAAGAGAAGGCCGGTATCAAAGTCTCCCATGTTTATTCGCAGGCATATAAATTATTTATTTTCGTCTTTCAATGCATGGATCACATGAACTACTAAATTAGAGTCGCTTCTTAATCCTCTTCAAGAACCAATATTTTCTCTGATACTCGAGCACAGCCCAGACTAGTTGCACCAGGCCGAACTCCGGCCACAGCCGCTTCGATGCGAAAAGCAAGCACGTCGACGTCTGCCATAGCAGAAAATTGCTCAGCCGAGTCTCACCGGACGTTCGAATCAGTATATCTGGCTCAATTTTGCCGGCGAAATCCATCTTCCCATCCACCTCATCAAGCGTCACACAATCATTAAAAATATTTTCGTTATTATTGATATTAATGTTCATCTTCTTCTTCTTCTCAAAGTGGGAACGAGCGGCGCCCTGGATCCCGCGGGTAATTTCGTCGGTGGAGGTGTATGCGACGCATACGAGAAGTAATAGCTTTGAGTTCTTCGCGGTTGCCGCCATGGCTTTCTCCGCCGCCGCCTTGATTGGCTCGTCGAGGAGTTCCAGACGGCCGAGGAACTCGATCCTTATGCCCAGCTCGTTCACCGTGTTGACTTCTTGGATCACTGATTCCAGTTTCTCAAGGAAGAGATCCATCAGAAGTTGCACCTGTTAAGAACTTTGATAAGTACACAAAGAACTCCTATTTTATTTCTAGATCGTTTATACATTAATTCTTTTTGAGATTATCTTAGAAAAATTTTATTTGAAACGATTGTAACAGATAAACTCACTAATGATATCGATCTATACGCCAACAAATAAGAAGTTTCAACCTTTCAGTCGAACATATCCAAAGACCGTGTTATATATTCTTCACAAAGTACAATGGAATATATTTTCTACACCCTTATAGTGGTATTTACGTGATTCGAATCTGATATCCACTTCTTGAGGTGAAACCCCTGCCATCTATCCTAAATGTCTAATTTAAAATGAGCTCACACTATAAATATTAAAAATAATTCTTATTGGGACTATTTTTGCACTGTTGACACTCATTCGAATCATAATGAGCGTAAGTTGGAAA
The DNA here is from genome assembly GCA_002076135.1 of Xerophyta viscosa. Taxonomy (NCBI): domain Eukaryota; kingdom Viridiplantae; phylum Streptophyta; class Magnoliopsida; order Pandanales; family Velloziaceae; genus Xerophyta; species Xerophyta viscosa. The sequence goes on along the minus strand of MJHO01000174.1, from coordinate 416,894 downwards.
AGACTTTATCCTACCGCTTCGTTCTCGGTCGAGATATAAAATTGAAATCTAATTAGACGGTCACAAAACAGGAGGGACTGACCGTAGCATTTCGTATTTGATCGAGATGTAGAATGAAAATTTTAATGGCCACAAACCAACAAAAAAAAAAGCTACGTTCTTACATCTAAAAGTGCGACAACAGTTCATGATTCACCCGCTATATTTGTCGATTAGAATGGTTGGTAATTACTGTAACATTATCACCTCAGTAGGCTTGCGCCTGAAGTTGTCGATACTGAAGGCGTATATGGTGACGCAGCGAACACCCATCTCGAAACAATAACGGAGGGTGGAGGTAAAGTTGAAGTAGCCATACTGGTAAGCCTCATCCAATTTGAGGTTGTGCTTCCTCCCATACCGCCGGTTTCCGTCCAGTATGAAAGCAACGTGTCGAGGCCGGGGACCGACAGCGAGCACCCGGAAGAAAAGCCGCCGGAGCGCGCCGCATGCTCCATTTAAGAGCTTATTCTGGCCTAGCCATTTTTCTATCTTGCCCGGCATGATTAGCAAACCTTTGTTGCTATTGGACATCATATACTTATATAAACCAGTTGGCATCTTATTCTTTGTGTGGAGCTGAAATATATATGCTTTAGGGTTAGTTTATGGGAAAATGACTATAGTGTGATGGTTCATGCAAGATGTACGTTTGCCTTTCCTTTTTTTTTTCTTTTTAAAAAAATAAATAAATGAGGCATTGAGTCCATTTAATGAGCCTCTAGAGCGGGTAAAATCTTGGATATACAGCACCAACATGAACACATAGAAATACTTAATATTGAATTTACGATATATCATAATATTAATTTCAATATCTAAAAATAATTAAGAACACTTAAGCAAATCTAAGAACACCAATAATGAACTTGTTATGAGATAAGTTTAGTTGTTATGAGTTCTTCTAGATGTTGCGAGTCAAGTGATGCTATGACGTACTATAAATTCAATTTTAGATGTTCATAAGTATCCTGAGGTGCTATGAAAAAAGAGAGAGAAGAGAGAAGAGAGAGAGAGAGAGAGAGAGAAGAAGAGAAAAAAAGACTTCTGATAGAGAAAGAAAGAAAAAAAAAGAGACTTCATATCAGTTTGTCCCTTTAAATTTTGTTTACAAATAAATTCCTCCTTTATATTCTGTTACCTTAGATACTTCAAAATATCTAATTAGAAGTACATTTTGAACAAATTTTAAATATAAAAATTATAGCACATCAAAATTTACTTTTCTTATATTTAAAGTTTTTTCAAAATTACTTCTAAATAGGTGCTTTAATTTAAAATTTTACCAGATTAATTTTTAAATCCACTTAGAAAAAAAATTTAAAATTTATTTTGATTAAAATACAAAATTATAGATCATCTCGATTTTTTTTTTCATATTCAACGCTTCTCCAGAAAGTGCTTCTATAGTAGTCAAATTTTTTTTTACACATTTCAAGATTAATACTGATTTGCAACAAATTCAAATCAGTGGCGATTTGTAAAATTTTTAAAAATTAGGAGCTGTTATATAATTTTCTCAAAAAAAAAAAAAGAGAGAAACGCTGCAGTGTTATTAAATTAGAAAGTTTGAACATTTTAAGAAAATATTTTTTGTCATTATTTTATGTTCAAGATACTAAAACGCCGTCGAAACATAAAAGCACTCTTTTAAATAATGTATTGTAAGACACTACTTTACAAACAACTCCAGGGTGCGAATTTAAAAAGGGATAATCTCGATTCAGCCCACCCTTTTCAAAGTGTGCCGTTTCCGGCCCCTGCACTTTACCCCCTTTTTTTTAGCCCTCTTTCAATTTTCGTACATACAATGTATGTCTTAAAAAAGCTTATAACCTGAAAGTTATAACTTTTGATGAAATCTACAACTTTTATGTTCAATATTTTTTAAACAAATATTTCTAAATAGATATTTTGATATTCCTATTTAAAAATTCTTGGAGCTATAGCATTTTTGATATTAAGTCAATGCATCCATGTAGAGTTGATCTGTTTGGTTTTTCAACTTTGCAGATTTAGTATACATATAAGCAGTAGATCTTGTTATCATAATCCTCTAATTCTAATACTATAATTCTAGGCCGTATGAGGTGAAATCTTTTCGATGTACCCCTGTAGTAGCGTCCTTTATTCATAAAAAATATGTACTCAAATTCCATAATATCGTGCTGAAAGCACTGGACATAAAATTTTTTTGCAAATTCAAAATCCTAAAAAAACGTACGCGCGCATTACGAATTACACCCGATAATATTAACCCTAATTCTAATACTGTTGCTCTAACCTAGGAATTTATTACATACATAAAAAACAATGAGAATACTATTAAGATCATTTTAAGTCCAAACATTCAAAGTTGATGTAGCATTATTTACATTGGCCCAAAAATTTAATAAGAAGCTCTAAAAAAAGACTATTTTTTATTTTTAGTGCTTTGAAAAAAAAAACACTTTTCACATTTCAAAGTTATGACATGAAAAATATTTTTTTCCAAAAAATTAATAATAAAAATAAAATTAAACGAACTAATGTAGATAATACCATATTAATTCTGAATTTTTATAATTAAAATGATCATGAAAAATAGTATTTCTCAAAAAAAAAATAATAGTATTCATAGACCTAGACTTGATAAATATCGCCAAGCGAATAAGATTGGCTAAATATTAACTAATATTTCTAATCATCAACTATGATTAACCCTACACATATTCCCTTCACTCACAGGGTGAAAATCATGGAAAACAAAACTAAGTTCTTTGATGGCAGTGTTAGCAAGAGTCTACCCTTGCCACATAGATTTTGAGTCATATAAGTGGTTTTAGGTTCTGGTGCAGGTGCCTGTTGCGGCACTGTCGCACAGCACGTATTAAAAAAAATTATTTTCAAAATTTTAAATATTAATTGATTTTTAATAATAAATAAGTATATATCGTCCCAGCGAGCATAGCAGACACGTATTGGAATCTAAATTTACCGAAATTCAACTCGGCTCGACATGAAAAACCTTATGTTCTCAAATATATGCTGATGAAAGTCCCCCTAGCAGTGGATAGAAAAGGCTGAAAGCAGAGCCTACTAAGTACATCTGCAAGCCATTAAATACTTAAAAAGTTACAAAATTCAGCAGTATATCCTGCTGCTAAATATTTGACAGAATTATCAACTATATCATCATAAAAATGGGGAAACTCTTTCAAAGGGAAAAAAACAAGAAGAAATGCAGAGAATTTTTCAGTTTTGGTCGAAAATAAATGTAATTACATGATAAGCCACACAAGATCATTTGTGCACTATATGACTTTATACAGCAACACATTTACAAACTTTACAACATAAATTAACTACATAAGCAATGAAACCGGGGTGTATTAATGTGAAAAATGCAGGTACGCATCAATACGGAGAGTATGTTTATATCCTGCAGTTAGCCGCTGGATGGGAAAAAAAGTAAACCATAGCTTAATCAGCTTTACATTGATGAGGATGATTCTTGCATTGAAAAGAAAGAAGAGATTTGATCAAATCAAACAAATAAACTAACAAAATTTCATGCAGGATTTCGGTATACAATTCGGGAACTATAAATTATCCTTCATATCCTCCAAGACTGATCGACGAGTTAAAAATTTGAATCGCCAAAAGAGGATGTCAAAGATATGGAAAAGTAATTCGCCCAAGAAATCATCCCTAAATCATTCTTGTTTGAAGCAACGTTTAGCTAAATTCAGAAAAGCACATGATCAATTTCATGCAGGATTTCGGTATACAACTAGGGAAAGGGAACTATAACTTATCCTTCGTACCATCCAAGACTGATCGACGAGTTAAAAATATGAATGGCCAAAAGATGTCAAAGATACGGAAAAGTAACAGATGTGGATAACTACAGAGTAATTGCTGACGGTAAAAGATGGACTTACTGCAGTAGACAAACTGGTTGAAGTCCAAGGTGACTCTTCCTTCCTTTGCGGTGTCAAAAGAATTGAATAGATTACTGCAAAATAAGACGCCAAATCATGATCAGTTGTCCGAGGACAGAAACAAGATTCAAACTGAATGTCTTAATCAGATCTTACAATTGAAAACTTCGAATTCAGAAATACAAAACTAAGCTTGCAATATTGAAAAAGGATCGGAGTCGTAACTCGAAATTGCTGAAAAGGTATGGTTATAGATAACAAGGCATTGCAACTCAAGCTCCAGCTAGAAAATTACAAACAAATCAAGGCCAGCCATCATGCTTCAAGGTATTTTCAAACATAGCCAGACGAAACAGATACTAGAGAATGCTCTTTGTTTCAACTTTCAACAAACTAGCCATACAGTTCTAAGACTTCTTTGCCAGAGCTAGGAGGTTCATTGAGGTGCATTCTGAATCATCTCAACTCCAAATTCTTAGCCATGACTTTCTACTAGGTCAATTTCAACCAAGACAAATCCACACTGGTAGAGCTGTGCAACACTTAGGATTCAGCTTAAAATTACCTCATAATTCCTGAGGTAAGTTGTCAAGAAAGATTCTTACCGAGCTGACTGTAAAAATATGCAAAGTGATATGAAGTCATCCAACTGAAATCTTCCAACCTTGTTTCGATCGAAACTCTGAAATTGATAATCAGAAACCATGATGAGAAATACATACGGGATCATCAGTGGCATATTATCACTTCAGAGAATACTTAGGGGATTCCTTCTTTTTTCTTTTTTTTTTTTTTTTTTTTTTTAGGGTGGGGGGGGGGAATAGTTAGGAGATTTAAAAAATTCCTAAGCTTCTCAAAGTTTCCACATCTGCCAGGATATCCTTTTCATTAGCTACTAGGACATCTAAGCTTAAAGATAGCATGATTTATATAAAACTTTTTCACACAATTTTACAGCAAAATCAAACAATCTCCACAAACTACCTATATCTGAGAGAAAATTGGAAGGACAAACAAATAGTTTCAAGTCTTCTTGAAAAAGGAAGGGCAGAAAAGAATGTACCTCACAGGCTGTGTAAAATGCAGGATAATCCAGAGAAAGCCCAAGCTTTGATAGTGCCTGCAAGCACATTACACTTGGCTCTGAAGGTTCAAACATTATACTAAGACAACCAGAAGATCAATTTCTAACAAACGAATTAACAAGCTTCCAAAGTAACTATAAAATTATAAAGGAAAAATCCCTAATTCAAGTGTATTGGCACTTGAGTCTCTTACCAACTTACTGCCAGTTCTCACTTGACGGATGCTACTAATTTGCTTTTAGCTAATCAGGTATCTTCCTGAATATTCAGAAGAAAGGGATTTTTCATATGAAAAGCCAGAATGGTGTACTAACTATAAAGTTATATCTACCTGAAGTCTTCACTATAATCATGTACATGAACATCATGCTATGCTGAAAACTGGAAGTTATGACTTACCTGAATGATTCGGTGAACATATGCTTAATTATGGCATGAAAATTTTGATCCTAATTACTTTTTGAGTTTTTTTACTAAAATCGCAATGTTCTCTATGGAAAGATACACATAAATCCATGGCCAAGCTTAGGCAAATCGAGTTGTGATGGGTATCAGTCTAACAGCTAATACCAATAACCATCTTAAGAAGAAAAAACTCTAATACCATATCTTTGGGGTTACTAAATATTACACCCCAGCAGCACCACCCAATACAATCACAGGACGAATGCAGTATAGGTCTTGTGGGGGACAATTGCCCCATACAAATTTGCAAGCAAAATAGGCCTATATAGTACAGGTTTTTCATCCCACCATAGTCTAATGCAGAGGAGTATAAATGTAATAACACTTTTCATCCAATCCTTAAACCTCGTTCCACCATTCCGGTCCCACTGCGAAGTCATATGACTCTCACCGTGTCTCAGCAAGTCTCATACCCAAAATCTAAACCTTCACCTCTTTACATCCATCTGGCATCAATGCATCTCAAGATCCCCACCGAACACTCTCCAAGGTGTGATGAATAAGGCGCTCTTTACTTCTCCAAGTTGTGATGTAATGTTGACTCTCACCCAATGGTTAGATACTGATCTGGTTGCAGGAAGCAGGTGCCGGAGCGGGGAAGCAAGTATCTTTAAAATAGGCCTTCCCCGCAAAGAAGATACCAAATTAGAGAGAGGGAAGAAGAAGAAGAAGATGAAGCAAGCGAAGGTGAAGACAACGGTGGTGATGGTAGGCAGAGGAGGCGCAGATGGCATAACGCTGTGGCAGAGGTCTCTTCTCTTCATCTTCTCCTAAATTCCTTCTTGGTCTCGTCTGAACTCAACAGGCAATCTTCTCCTTCTCCAATTGCCCTCCCAAGGTGCGATCACAAAATTGTGGATTAAAGAGAGATTGGAAGGCAAAAGGGGTGATTCCTGCAACGAAGATCCAGGTAGCGGGCCACTGGTGAGCTAAGGTCACAGTATAATTTATTTTCTAACTTTGCTCCCATTCTTCCTAAACCCTAATCAAGCAATATTAGATGGCCCCAAAATGTTGACCCCAAATTAAAAAAAAATAGAGAAGTCCTAAAACGTGATCAGTGCAAAGGACGGGTTCTTCTCATGCAACCCATGGCAACATAGAAATGCATTTGGAACTTATTTAGGTTGTTACTTCGGTTTTTGGAGATCTAGCATTCTTGTTCCTAATTTCCTCTTCCTACATCTCAGTAGCTCGCATCACCAAACTCTTGCATTTTTTTCCTTCACCAGATAATACATCTCATAGAACATTACAAACTTCTCAAGTTTCTATAATAACTTACTCTATTCTTATGTATACATAGCACATTTGTGAATTTCATATGTTTCTAAGTTGGATTAATGACTAGTAATATATATATATATATATATATATATATATATATGAATATTTTCTAAATTTTCTTGCGGTAAAAGAAAGCCAATAGCAAATATAGAAAACTTATCTATTAGCAAAGAAGATGAGAATCAGGAGCATATACAACATGCTCTCAAATACATTGTTTTTAAATCTTTCTATGGATATCTTATTGTAGTAACTCGGTTATAGTTACCCCCACTGCATTTTTATGGATCCACCTTGTTCCTTGAGGCACAATCTGAGTAGGACGGATACCATAGCCGCAAGCAACATGATCATGTATAAGGTTCTTAAAACAAATACATATCTACCAAGCTCTGAGCAATTGAGTGGGGCCCCTTTTTAACATTTAAGGATGCCCCCACCTAATCTCACAGCTCTTAAAGACTGTTCAACCGGTCCGGACCGAATAGGGTTTCATCAACTGGACCGGAGACCCGACTGAAGTTGAGCCGGTCCAGATCGGACTGGACAAGATAAACGCATGGACCTAACCGGACCGGACCGATTTGGTTTTCTTGTGAGCGACAACACGATCGTCTTCCAGTTCGTCGCATTGATCGACGTCGCACCGTTTCCCATTTGACACGCGCCAACTCTAGCAACGCGCGCCAACTCTAGCAACGCGCGCCAACTCCAGGCTGCACGAATTTGACTGGATTGCGACGCACCATTCCTCGATCGAAGAAGGATGAATCGATGGGTTTTGAAGATGGCGGGGTGGTTGATCGATTGCGAGCAATCATGGATTTTGAAGACGGTGGCATAGCTGGTCAATTGCGAGGGACGACAATACGGCTAAATGATTTCAAGCGATGGCACTTTGATTGACAGCAGGTGCACAGGCTTCTCTTCTCAATCAATGTGCTAGGTTATGTTTCATTTTGGGCCGTGAGCTGTTTGGTAAGGCACCGAATTTTATTTTGGGCCATACTCATAACCGGTCCTCAGTCCGGTCCATTGGTTTTACAGCCTTGGGCTGGACCGAAGTACCGAATTAAAGACCGGTTAAGATCTTGCAACGATACTGCAGACCACAATGTTTGTATACTGAGACCAGACTGGATCGAACGGACCGCTCTGAATCCACTTTTTTTATCCGGACCGATATATAAATATCCCTACGGCTCTCTGATATGAACCTCCTATAACAGCATGATTTGTTATGACGGTAATTGAGAACTCATCACAAATTCATTACCGTGAGATTTAGATGATGGTGGCCTCATACAGCTATTCCTCAATGCCCTTGTACTACTTCCTTGTTTTACATAAAGATGTATTCACGAGGTTAAAAGGAGAAACAAGTACGGCAAACACAAAACACCAGAAATCGAAGTAGCAACAAGCACTAACATGCAACTTCAACAACTTATTGAGACCAAGTACTAAAACATTTAAATATACCTCATAAACATCATTTGGAGAGAGAAATCCATGGCCCCTAATTATCACAACATAAGAAGAGAAGTTATGCAAAATAAATTAAGAATGAACAAATAAACTAACAAATTTCTTCATTCACGCAAAATCATAATGAGAGCACATAACATCGAAATGCATCTGTTACAATTTTAAGCTTAGATATAAGCAAAGAGTTGTTGAGTTGAAGACAATATAATTTATGGTGCCTTACCCATATATAGTAAGATTGTAGAATAATCCAAGTTACAAGCTGTGTTTGCTAAAGTAGCATGTTCATAACATGCAACTAATTTAGCCTGTAAATAGGTAGCTTGTGCTCAAACTCACATGCTACTTGGAGTAGTATGCAATTATAAGCTGCAAAAGTTAGATTATTGCACAAGCTACAACTGCAACTAAACACAACGTTATCCAATGTTTAAGGTGTTGAGCGGCACGCGTCTTGCCAGCCAACACAGAGACAGTCGGAACGGCCGTTTTCTGTCATGCCGGGCGGCACGACCTACTGGTGCCGCTTAGCATGCTGTTGTTTTAAAAAGAGAGAGAGAGAGAGAGAGAGAGAGAGACGCGTCGCCGACAGCTCCCCCACTACTCCTCTCTCTCTCTCTCTCTCTCTCTCTCTCTCTCTCTCTCTCTCTCTCTCTCACCATGTCCTTCCTCGCGTGCGACGAAGAAGACAATGAACTTTTTTTTTTAATAAAGAGCTGCCCACACGGGCAGCTCTTATAAAAGCCAGCCCATTAGGGCTGGCTGAATGTTCTTTTATTTTATTCTATTTTTAATTTTTCTTTCATAAATTATTAAAAAAACACCAATATACACGATTGGAACACTCAGTACGTCTCGAGTTTGGGATTTACCGAAACACGGCACAACACAGCACCTTAAACCTTGCATACATCATAATGTCTGTCCCGGTGCAATCAGACACATGCTTAGTTACTTACATGGAGGGACAGATTTCATTGGCTTCCATTACAAAAAGTCAAACGTCCTTCACTTGAAGCAACACAGGTAGACTTTTTATGCACAATGTTTCTTGTGCATTACTTACTACGACAACTATTCCGTCTGAAGAGAAATGCGTAAATATTTTTATCATCATACTTGCCATGCGCTAGGTTATAAAGGCTACATAGTTTATATAGACAACAAATACACTCTATGTAATTTACTTTCTCTAAGTAAAAGAACAAGATTCCTATCTCCAAAGATGAAACCATATCATTCATAAAATTTATTTAAAAAAAAAAAAAGCAGTAGGAAACAAACTGAAGGAACACAGCAATCACCTGTCTTCTGTTGAGAAAGCATTTTGCACCTAGAAGAACAATTTAAAACAACAAAATAAGTAAGAAACTAAAGAGAGATCCAGTATTTCTTTTGCTCAAGAACTATAGTTTCGACAAGAGCTCTCAGAGAGAAAATGGTTGGATCATAAAACTCTCAAGATAAACAATCGCAAGGACAAAATTTTACTTTCTCTATACTCAAGAACAAAAGAGAGCACTATGCAAATAGTTCGTCATATCAAAATGTTAAACTGGTTTGCAAGAAGACATTATATGAAATTATCTGTCTAATAAGATTCTGACAATGTAAACATCTTTTTTACATAGCCTTTTAAGGTTGTAACTCTAAAACTTACTCGAGGGGAGGAACTTTAACTAGATCAAAATCTACAAGACATTAAGCACGATGGCAGCTACCTAAATCAAACAAGTCAATTGTCAAGATCATTAAGCATATTGCTCTCAAGTTTAATGATATATTGATGGATAAGCACTGCTTGGTTCATTTGTCCCTAAAGTCTGAGCTTCGTTAAATTCTATTTACATAATTCCATTTACAATAAAAGAAAAAACATGAAGTGGAGTAACTATTTCAGTCTATAGGAGATGAGCAACGCCTGTGCTGATGTGAGAGAGGACCCCAAAATGAAGAGTCAGTCCTGCTACTAAGTGACGCCGATTGAGCTGATTATACTTTTGACATCTTGACAAATTTTCTTGAGATCGTGATATCAGAAGATTCAGAACTAATGTTGCAGTATGGCAAGAGTTATCGTTTAGTAGGAATTTGGAAGTTGGAATTATAGTACTTCGCACTCTCTATAATGTATGCAGATATAAAGGACGAAAATAGTTCATTTGATGATTTTAAATCCATTGTGGTATGACAACCTTATCATAGCATGTACTATTAGATTATTAACTACTGATATAAAGTAAAGGTTGTCAAGTGTCAACTGACTACAAATAGTTCAGAAAGCTCGTAACTCTTAGGTTGGAGCACTACCCACATGAAAACTGACAAGATAATAAGCAATCTGATTAGGAAAGTAAAGTATTATCAACAGTTAGTATTAAGCCTGATACCTAAATGATAATTAAAGTATGCCAAGTTTAATTTGCAAAGATGTTAACGTAGACCTATGTTAAGAATGGTTTGAGGTTATGAGGAAGGTATATGCCGTCTTCGAGGCATGATGGGTTTGCTTCTTCGTGCATTAAGTTCTCTGGTACACCAAAATGATGTAAAACTCTCAGTGACATAATCTAAATGAAAATTAAGAGCAATGGAAAGGTAAATTTAAGGGTTGCATTAAGCCACATAAGCATTCAAAAGAAAAAACTACTGACCTTAAGCAGAAACTTGTTCAGGGCAACAAATTCTGCAAATTTGCATTCTAAATTAGACAAAGCGAAGAATTTAAGCAAGAAACAAACTCAAACAAAAACCGTAACATAAAATTCACAGAAAATAAAGAAATATGCAAAGTCTAATCCAGCACATTATTCATGTTACAGGAAGTAAAAGCACCAATTAATCCATCATACATGGTAAATCTCACAAAAGAGGAATTGCTCATCAAAACAGAAAGTGATTTAGCCGAAGAACAAAAATTGCAGAACCAGATCTTTCTACATCAATTAAACCACATCAAAAGAGAAAAACCAAACCAAAAATAGTGACCCCACTTGTGACCTCTTTGGCGATGTGTACCGTAGTAGTGCTGTCTGGAGCAAGTTCTAAGCCAGTCCTAAGCCGCCACATATGATGTGAGTCAGATACTGGATCCAATGGTTGAGTAGGAGCTACCGACCCACGTTTGGTAGGTTGGCATGCTCACTAAGTAGCTCTGGCTGCTGACATTTCTATGGTTATCTCGAAATAATAATAATAATAATAACAAGTTAACAACAACAATAATAATGTTAAAAAGGCAAAAGTCCTACATAGCGTCCTAAACAATCATAAATTGTGCACGGTACCCTTAAACTTAGAACATAGTTGTTGATGCCCAAGAACTATATCTTTCGCTTCAACAACACACTAGGTGATGACGGTTTGTTAGAATCACTCTTTCAGAGTATCGGAATCTCTTTTCATAAATAAAACTGTAGGATAAAAAAAATCATTTTACACCCAATATCAATCGGTTTTTTATTTAATTGTTACCGTGAATCCCAATTCCAATTTCATTCTCCACTCAAAAACTCTAATCCTCAGAATCTCATCGATAGTTACCCTCATTGCGGTAAGAGCGCCTGTTAAATAAAATAGTTCCTAGTGCTCTGATAGCGATTTCAACAAAGGGTATGGTCCCCTCAAGGGTACATAAGGAGCTAAAAATGAAGTTCAAAAGCATTATCAACAACTAGTTTTTAACTTTTAAGTTCAAGAGTATCATAGCACAATTTGTATAATTTTAGGGGATAAATTGATACTTTTAACCTGTTAAGAATATTTAGGAACCGAATACTTAACAAAAAGCAGCAAATACAATGATAGGCATAGCCTCATATATATAGATTAGACAAAGACAGGGTCGTAGTAAATATGAATATATCTAAATAAGGAATCCTCAAACATATAGAATATACTAACTGAATAATATCTCTAGTATAACCAACGAAAATTAATGGTCTGTTTGGAAGGAGGCTCGCAGACGCACCATCAAAGCTCATTGTCCCACTGAGGTCGAAATCATACATCCTAAAACAAAACCAAAAATTCACGGCGAAATTTCACCCCAAAACAAAATGAAAAGGATAAAGAGAATCGAGGGAGATGGTGTGGTATTAGACCTGATCATCTGCTGGACGACCGAGAGAGATAATTCGAGATTTCCTGCAGCCAAAGCACTCTGATCACAGAACTAATTCGAATTAGATTATACTATGTTAAAGGGATTGCATAGAAGGAAATAAAAAATTGAGAGAAGACGACCTGGAGCTGAGGAGCAGTGATACTGCCGGTGTGGTTGGAGTCCACACGATCGAACCACTCTCTCAACACCGTGCCGTTGTCCATCGTCGTCCCGAGAAAAAACAGAGGAAAAACCGCTGCTCTCCGGTGTAGGCTGAGCTGTACATATAGGCAACGACCACGACTATCATCGACCCCTCCTGATACCATAGACATCGAAATATAATTTATATTTTATGTAATAATATATAATTTGATTCAAATTATATGGATAATCAGAAAATTTAGTAATCTATATCTTATAATTATAATAATATGTAAAATAAAAATAGTCCAAAAAATTATGCAATGTGACACTCTATATGCTCTCCAAAATCTACCACGTGTTATATTAGTCACCCATGTCATGTGTCACGTTAGTTATATTAAATTTGTTTTAAGAAACGATGGAGGCTGCATCGATTAAGTAATAAAATTTTGCTTAACATTTATGTTAACAAATAAATGCTCTTTAACATCTACTCTTGACCATCAACATCTTTTCTTCTTTATCAAGCCATACAGCAACGTCTTCTCACCTTCATCTTCCCTATCAACCTCCTCTTCAATCCCTCAATCACATATACACTCAACTCATGGGGGTACTGGAGATTACTATTCATAAAATTGGGAGTCCAAGAAGTAATATTTGGAAATAATGAGCACTATGGAAGATGCAAAAATTAGACTCTTGGTGAAGTTATCGGTTTTAGAAAATTGTCTCTATGAATGTTGCAAAAAGCTCCTCCCAAAAACATGTGATGAAAAAATGAGAAGGATTTAAATTATCACTCACTCTTTTCTTTTGCGGTGGTTCACGAAGTTGGAACACAACGGTCGCAAATTTTACATTCTAGACAGGAAGAAGAGAAGCGATTGCAAGCTTTTTGTATGAGTTAAAATTGTTATAATGTAACCATTACATTGCCCTCTCAAAATTTACATGAATGTAGTCATATTTCTCACTGTTTTATATAAAGAAGTTAAAAACTTTGATGCTCTATACAATTTTTGCTATATCAACGTTAAAATTATCATGTCGTGCAGTTTTGTGGACATTTTTTAAATGTTTGTTTCTGTTTTTTACGTGAAAAACATGTATGATATATCTTGATGCACATTGTCTGGGACCATTGGTCTAGAACTATTATTGTAATAGTACTGCTTTATTAACATTTCATAACCACTTACAGGATATAGGTCCAACTTCTGATTTCATTAAAGATATCTCAAAAGAAAAAACAAATTTGTGGTAGAACTTGCATCATCAAGATGTGGAGTTTATGAGTGTTGATCTTATTGTTCTTGACAAAACAGTAGCCTTTAATAGTCAAAAGTCATTTACTTATTTTGTCTAAAATAATTGACATACGTATTGTTTATTTCATATTTCAGGACAATTATATTCACTGTACGATTCCAAAAACATATATGGAACATTTTTGTCCGCTCTTGCAAGAAGGAAAAATTAATGATCAAAATAAAAGACCCGTGCTAAGCACGGGTTAAAATACTAGTATAGTATAATATCAAGTGGTTGAATGCACATGCCACTTAAATTTTCACCATTTTTTTTTAAAAAAAAGATATATTAATCATGTCATTCATCATCATAATTTAAAGTGAATGAACAGGACTTTGCTATGCATCCCTAAGAAATCACACATGCTAACGTGGCACAATTAAGACCACACATTACGATGGATATATTTGTAATTTGATATTTTTTTACGGATCACGAAAAAATTATACGAATCACGAAACATGTGTGGTGGAGATTAATTGTGTGTTATTTGTTGAATAATTTGTTGGGAGTGAGTAGTTTTTTCCTTTCAAAAAATTGTCTGCAATGAGTTGCTCTAAAATTTCTTGGAGGCCCGAGTGGGATCCGCTTCTCATCCAGGCGCTTCGCCTCCTTATCCCTAGGCTACAAATCCTTATGCCACAGCATCAAGAGGTTTCTGATGCGTGTTTATGTTAGGACGCAGTGCCCCGACCACAGCCCTTATAGTAGTTGGTTGTGAGGAATAATGCAGTCAAATCAACGATCCTTTTCGAGATCCCGCAGAGCCTCACCCTAATGATTCTATCATGTTCCATCAGCGAAATGCCGCGTCTCTTCATTCTAGGATGGGGGTACACCATCAAGCATAACAAGTAGGATAGGCTGGAGGCACACCATAAAGCAAAAAAACAAAGAAAAGAGAGAAACGCATGCTGCCAACACGGCACCGCCCGATGTTAGATCCCGCACGTTTTGAGCACTATGTCGTCCGAAATGTAAAATGATGGTACAGGTACATGCTACATATTTGGTGCAAGCTAATTGCCCCTCGCTCGAGACAACTGTATTACCTTGCCCTGAAGCATTATCCATTATCGGGAGACTAGAACAGCTCAAGGAGAAAGGATCTAGCAGTAGATTGTTTGATTTCTTTTTAAAAATTACATGCCTTGATAATGTACAGAGGAAAAGTACACAGAAGAACTAACACATTGACAAAATTATAGGTAGTTAAGAAAAGGAAAACCTTCCAATATGAGAATCACTTGAACAGCTCGGATAATTTATGACGCTTCTTTATTAAGGCGGCGTCCGGCATGGGCTCATTTTCCACTTCGGTATTTAATGTGTCCATGATCACTTTTCCAAGCACAAATCTAGTTTCTTTTTCATCTCCCCTCTTGAGACGCTCATATTTGATATCATATGTCTCCCTTTCCTTTACAAAGGACCTTATATCAGCCTCCATATCATTAAACAGTCTGCGGACATTCTTCGCCATGTTCTCAGATACGAATACCTTGTGATTCTGCAATTTCAATTCACCATACGTTAAATTTGACTTACGAAATAACAAAAATTAGCAGAACCACTTGACTTACCGAGTCTAATTGTTCTGAAGCTTCTGAATATCTCGCCAATGCTTGGTTAAGAGCATCGACGGTAGTAAAAGCACGAAGTGAAGACTTGACAAGTGATGCCAAGTGTGATGCTTCCTCCAGTAGTGATTCATCCGATTTAGTCTGGGATTCTGATAAGATTTCAGGGACAAATTTCACATGAGGTCCGGCGTCATGTCTGGCGAAATCCAAGGCTTTCCTCCAAGCTCCATGATACAAAATCAAGGAGAAAGCCCGGACTGTAATAACATCCTGAGGGGTATCGACTAAAGCCATATGAAAGGCTAGTAAACCTAACCTGTTATATTATTGACTGTCAATAATCTTTGACCATATGGAACTATCTAAAGTTGACAGTATTTACAAGAAACTCAGGTTTTATATGTTGAAGGCCACACACAGGAGGAGAAAAAAAAAATCTATACTCACAAGACAAAAGTAACAAAGAAATCATGGAACCTAACATGGCAAGTTCGAAGTATATTGATCGTACACATGAATAATGCTAAATCCATGTGTATACTGAAGGTGCCATAGAGTGAAAATTTAACAAATTGTGCAGTTGTTACGAATCATGATAATAAAACTGAGGACACAAATTATATAACCACATGGCAAGGTAATTACCTAATAAAAAAGGCCTATATATCCAAATGGCTTGCAATTATGGGAATCCTTAATCTCTGCAACTTTTCCTGACTGGTAAAACATTACAAAAGCTTTTGCTATCAATGATGACTGACCCTCATCGACTCCTCTATCTCCTATTATATCACATTTATTCTTCAGAAACAATCTTCATGGAAAGACATTCTGCAAGGGTTCATTGCTTATGTGGAAAGGCCATAATACTGCCCCAGACCAAGTCACTTGAAACATTGGAATATCAGAGCACTTCTAGCAAACATAACTGTCTTACCATCGTGGCATGGTATCATCAAATTATCAATGCTACCAAATGCATAAAGTTGTAGCGCACACATTCAACGCAAATGAAAAATAATTATGTAAATAGTTATCATTTAAGCTGAGGAATTCAATCATCAGCCTGACCGAAAAAGCACATATAATGAATGACATTCAAAGGCAATTGTAATGTTTGGAAGGCTCTCACCATAAACTGCAGTCAGATGGACAGTCAGCGGAAAGTATTTTATCAGCATTTGAAAGTAGTCTCTGCAGAATAACACAATCCATAGCCTTAGGAAGCAAACACAGAGAAAAATAAGGCAATACCAACCGCACGATTTTTAAAATTTTTCAAAAAAAGAAAAAAGGACTACCAAATCAGTTCTTTGGATCCATGACCTATAGATAGAGCATATTCTAACAAAACTAAACGGCAGACATACGTCGAAAACCTCAAAATTAAGACAACTCATCTACAGAACACTTCTTACTAAAATTAAAAGATACAACAAA
The DNA here is from genome assembly GCA_002076135.1 of Xerophyta viscosa. Classification (NCBI taxonomy): domain Eukaryota; kingdom Viridiplantae; phylum Streptophyta; class Magnoliopsida; order Pandanales; family Velloziaceae; genus Xerophyta; species Xerophyta viscosa. Next base: position 400,018 of record MJHO01000174.1, on the reverse strand, counting down.
CCTTCAAAGTTGGAATGATGATTACATGACACTAGTCTCTATCGAAAAGTAAATGCATTAAAAGGAAATTTACTGGTATGATGTATTTCCAACCCAACAGATAGAGAGAATTATATCGACATAGTATAAAATCTTTTTTAACAGAATCTTTTTCTCTCATATAAAATGTATTTATATGATCTGATAGGCCACTGGGTTACGTCAAGTTAATAGCTTTTATCCCCTTCTTTGAATATTGGAGTAGAATGCTGCATTTCAAAGTGCTCCTACTAGCGAAGATCTTTATTGTCAAGTGACTCAATGATTACATGACACTAGACTTTATCTAAAAGTATATGCACTAAAAGCAAATTTACTGGTATGATGTATTTCTAGCCCAACAGATAGGGAGAATTATATCAACGTAGTATAAAATCGATTTTAATAGATTCTTTTTCTCTCGTAAAATGTATTTATATGATCCGAAAGGCTGACTTGGGTTACATCCAGATAATAGGTTTTTTTCCCTCTTCTTTGAATATCGGAGTAGAATGCTGCATTGCCACAGCATTTCAAAAGTGCTCCTTCAGGTGAAGATCTTCATTGTCAAGTAAAGTGCCTGGGTTGTAAAGGCCTTTAGATCATGCACTTGCATGGTTTAGCGACTTCTTACCTTCCGGTGATGTCACTTCACTCAGATGCATGCTTTTTTGCAATGCAGTAAAGCATGAAGCGCACAGGATAATAACAATCTCTATATTCCAAGTGAAAGCAATTAGTATCAAATAGGAGAGGTAAACTTATATGCTTGCAAGTAACTTAATAGTCAATTGCAATTCCCAGAAGTTCCACTCAAATTCAAAGAAGAGATGGCTACTTGAAAGAAATTGATAAATAAATTTTCTCAATTAGATTAAGATTTTAGCTCAATGCGAGAGTTATATGATGATCTCTCAATATATTAACCTAGTATAGAACTATAGACTCATCTAACCAGCAATTTTTAGGAAATGTTCTTTAGCCTTTTGGACACCATTAATGAAGAATATGTAACTACCCACATCAGAATTCATATGATTTACTATTCTTACACTCAGCACACCCAGATGCATGCATATAAATCATAATGGATAATATACTATCTTTCCTAATCTAGTTGATGCCACGTTCAGATAAGCATTGTCAATGCACCGTGTGCCTTAGCCCTTGGACAGACCTTGCACCTTCAAGGCATCTGTCGCCTTCAAATAAATCAGGTCAACCACCATTAATAGAAACATTAATCAGGTACCTTTAAATGCAAATATATCGTCTTCAAGACCAAGGTTTTAAATTTCGTGCCGTGCCGAGTTTCGGTAAATTCCGAACTCGAGACGTGCCGACCGTGCTGTGCCGGTCGTGCCGATAATAAAATATTATTTCTTATTTTTTTAAAATTTTATCATATTTTTTAATTTTTTTTAACTTTTTTAAAAATAAAAAAAAGGGTGCGGGCGCGCGACCGGCAGCTGCCGGTCGCGCGCCTGCGCCCTTAGAAAAAAAAAAGGGCGATTGTATCGTCTTCCTCCTCGGGAAAGAGAGGAGGAAGAAAAAAAAATCCGTCGATCGAGAGATAGAGAGAGAGAGAGAGAGAGAGAGAGAAGGGGGGGACGGTGCCGGCCGGCTCAACACCGAGCGTGCCGTCCGGCTTTTAAAACTTTGATTAAGACAGAAATAACATGAACATAATACAAAGAAAGAATATGTTAGTTCTTAAAATTTGCAGTCATGAAGAAGTTTGTAGCCAAAGAAGAGGGAATGGCAACTTGGGAAGAAAGTATTTTAGGTAAAACATCCAGACAAAAGTTATCAATAAACAGTTAAAGACAAGAATTTGTCATACCATCAGCATACTAGAGCTTTGGCGTGAGCAGTTCTTCCTCTGATCAACCAGATATGCTGCCTGATTAATCAAACCAAAAGCACTTTGTTACCAAATTTATGTCAAAACTTGAAATATTTATGTTACCTTCGATTCTTTTTTTTTTGTTTTCTCTAAACATCTGAATGTGCACTTACTTGGAAGGGAAGCAAGATTTCCAGAAGCTTAAACTTCTGTAGCAAGCATATAGAAGGTGCTGCTGCTCCATATGCCAGCATAAAATTCAACTCCATCATAAGCCTTGACTAGAAGGAAATATTTAATTCTTTGTTTAGCAGCAGATTCATATCATTGACTAGAGGTGTAAAACATAAAGCGTAACAATAAATGCACCTTGTCAAGGGTCACTATAGATAAAGAAAGATCTCGTATAGCAGCCTCAGTCTCCAAAGAGAACTCCCATCCAAGTCGTGCAGCAATACGTAAACCACGCAGAATTCTAGCTGGGTTGGAAGTTTCCATGTTAATGTTCAGAACAGATGTTAGGGTTGAAGTTTCCATGATAATGTTCATAAGGAATGTTATGTCTCACCTAGAATGCAAGACTTCAAAATCAAGAGACACAAGAGAAGAGAACATACCACAATCCTCTTTAAATGATATATGAGCAGGAATCACAGTCCGAACCTATTGTATAACAAAATAAGCCAATTGAAACTCATAATGACAACATCTATTAGTTGTTTATGATACAAATGGAACAGAAAATACCTTGCATGTCCTTAAATCTGCTATGCCATGAACATAATCATAGATGGTGTTTTCAGAAGGGTCATAGAATAATCTGTTTTGTAGATTATTTATATCAGAGATAAAGGAAAAAATATATTCAAGAAGTAAGCAAGTCACTTAAGCTCTAGTATAGGAGCATGTCAATCAAAATACTACCCATTGATTGTGAAATCCCGACACATGCTATTTTTCCAAAGAAGAATGTCCTTTTCATCAAATTTGCGTCGCTTTTGTGAAAGAGGAAAACCAAGTCTTTCCTTAGACTGCTCATTAACGGTGCTGAAACTAGAAACCTGACAAATGGCAAAGTGTTGGAAAAAGTTGCCAAAGAGATGTACAACAAGAAGTACATAATTCTGCTTGACGTGGAACTACCTCGAGAATAGACTGCCCCATATGAACTTGACAAATTGGAAACCTTCGCCCCACAATTCTAGTTTTACGAAAGTTGCGTGTAATCTACAGACAGATCAACCTTATCAAATAAAAACAGAAAATCAGTACAGCACGCCTACAGCACAATAATTCTCCAACCTGTTTAAGAGATGCAGTTGTAATAATATCAAAATCTTTTGGTGCTCTGCTCAGTAATAAGTCCCTCACACATCCACCCACAAGATATGCATCGAAGCCTGCAGTTTGAGTCAACTACTCTTCTTAAGTACATAAGGGAGATATAATAACAACAGAAAACGCCTATGTTGAGAAGTGCATACAAGGAACATGACTCCATTTAATTTTTCTGTAAAAAAAGGTTATATGTTTCTATAGTCTTTAAGAAGGAAATAGCAATCATTTGAATGCTTGAGACATTATGTCGGACCAATGCTAAGAGTTACAGAGGAATCAGATGGATAAAAACACAAGTACTAAATATGCAAAGCTCTTTAAGACTTAGGTCAATCCAATATATCTATATATATATATATTATAATATATATATATATATATATTAATATATATATATATATATATATTATAAACTAGTAAACTGGCATTCCCAAGCATCAAGATTATACAAATTGGTTACTTATTCACAGCTTGAAACACTGCCTCAGCGGGCTCATAGCATAGGATGAAGTTTAAATGACAACAACAATTTGTTCCACATCTTCATACATATCAAATTCACACCTTCCTAATTGGAGGGCCTGCTGTAGATGGACTCAAATTAACTATTCTTTAAAAGGAGGAGCCTCACTGAAGAGTCAACTAAATATCCATCCATACAAGTAAACTTGACAGTGTGGTTGGAATAAACATTACTTGAACAAACTACAACAGCAGCAATCATTTCACTCATTGGTAGCACAAGCATCTGTAGTTGATATAGGCGGTGTGTCAATTCGGTTCACGCACTATAAGTAGTCTCATATGTGAAAAGTTGTAGATTTAGTGTTGGTACTAGGCTCCTTCCATCCAATATGGTTTTACAAGCAAGATTATAAACAGCAACATATGAGTGTGTACCAAAAGTTCTGAAAACATCTGCATATGCTATCATCTATGGTTGAATAAAGGGATTTATATTTGTCGACAACATTTTGTCTGGTCTGCGAGCATACTGAAATGCACCGGCTAAGCCTGTAAATTCAAACATGCCCGGTTAAGCCCCAATGGACATAGTCAAACCAAATCGAGCCATATTAGGCCACATTAAGCCTAATTTTGGCCCATTAAACTAGTAGGGCGTTGAGCCCCGTTGAGGACGTGACACGATTGACTGGCCACCAGTATTTAACAACACCCATTTTGAGCTGACAAAAATATCGCATATATGAAATGTATATATACATATGACATATATATAATATCCAACCAAAAAAAATAGGAAAAAGAAAAAGATGAGGGGGTGAGCAGTTGCCGCCCACCCCCATCCCTCTCCAAGGACCACATCATCACCTCCTCCCTCCATTCCCGCCAGCTCTCCCTCACCAAACATCACTCCCCTCAACACCTCCACCTTGACTTTCCTCTTCACCTAAGGGTCTATAAGAAAGAGGGCGCGGCCAGAACAGGGGGGAGGCAGTGGAGGGGAGAGACGCCGACAAAGAGAGAAAGAGAGAAAGGGAGGGAGAAAGAAAAGAGAAAGGGAGAGGGAGCCGCCGCCGACCAGCTACCAGCTCCTCTGACCCCCGCTGCTCGCTGTACCTGCTCTGCATCCCCGACGACGTCGCCACCGCCAGCCCCGGACGGATTCTCGAACCGACGCCAACGACACCACTAAAAGACGCCTCAAAACGCAAGGAAACATTCCCAAAACCATATCATTATCGTCTCTACGTGTTAGACATCCCAATACACCGCCGTGATTCCGACACTGGCGTAAAAACAAAAATCAAATTATACACAAAAGTTGCACCACGTACATAATTCACAATACAAGCCTCCAAACAAAATTTCGACGCCACCACCGAAATCAGCACTCTTAAAAACCCCAAGAACGACAGTCTCGATGGCGAACGGCGACGGTCGCCGAAACCGGCCGAAACTCCGCACACACGAAAACACGTAAAACGAAGCTTTGAATGCAATTTTTGACGTCTCCGATGAGTAGGGGATGGTTGAAGACCAGGTGACCCCGAGGCGGTCGTCGGTGGTGGCGGCGTTATTTTTAAAAAATAAAAAATGCGAGTTGCAGAAAGATGGGTGAAGAAGATGATGCACACGGGTCGGATTTTGACCCGCATCTGCGAACCGCGACCCGCTAACTTAACCGCTAGCGCCGTTTTGGGATCGCGGAAGCCGCTCGGCCGTGGGCTCGGCCCACGACCGAGCACGCGATCCAATTTAACTGGCGGTCGGACCAAAATGGTCCGGCCCAAGCTAAATCCAGCCCATTAAGTGCTCAAATCTATTTTTAATTTATTTTAGTTGAGTTTTTTGTCTCTAATCTAGATAATTAATTGATTTTAATCCTGATCTTCAATCCGAAATCAACTAAACATTGAATTTAACTACAATTTGCTAACGGACGAGTCTCTCGAGCATTTGCAAAATTAAAGTTAGAGGGAGATGACCACTCGAACTCTACACCTTAATTTAATTTTGAAATATTAATTATGTTAATAATACAAGCATAAAATCGAGATTAGAGTGAGGTAGCTACCCGAACTCTACATCTTAAAATTAATTCATATTTGAAACAGGGCGATAATGAGGAACGGAAACGCGCTGTCCTAATTAAATAAAAACACTTCTAACTCACTTACCACACACGACATCAACATTGACATCGACAGACGTTATTCACATCTGTTATATAGATAATTTATTTTAAATGAGAGCATGTAAATAACAGTGTCAAGATTAGGATGAGGTGGCTATCCGATTCCTACATCTTGTAAATTTTGTATGTTCAAAGTCATTGTGATTGTATATATTCACCTCATGTATAATGTGACTCGTATATTTAGAATAATTATTAGCATAAGAGAAGAATGAGGCGGCAACCCGATTTCTTGCGCTAATTGTTATTCAAAGTAGACAAATATCTTTAACTTTAATCAAATCTAAACCACTTAATTAAGAGTACCCTCTTTCGAGGGGTGCTGTGGGGGTGTCCCGTCTTTCCCACACGTAACCGACGAACGAGCCTCAGAATCTCTATGTGCCTTATCCGGTTTCCAAGATTCCATAAATATCTAGGTGGCGACTCCAAAATTTCTTTCCCCGAGGAAGGTCGTCAACAAATTATTACTGAGAATATACTCTTTGTAGGTGAATATTAACAAAGAGATGAAGTTATCCCGGAAATGCAACTCTTGGTATCATTAATAGCGGTCTTTAGACGAATGGAGTGCTTTGTGCTTTGACTACTGAAAGCACTGAGGTACAACCACATAACAATGCATATGCGAGGCTCTAGATCTACTTATTGGCCCCTATAAACATTTCACTTTTAATACCTATATACTCTTAAAAACAATCTAACAAAAAGGATCATAGCTTAATTGAACTCCATTCGTATGCATTAAGACAACTAAAAATATATAGCTTTAAAGAATACGATCATGCTATAAACATTCTAAACAAAGACAACTTTTATCACATCCGCAAGTTAAAGACAAGTGTTAAGGGGCATTGCAATGGAAAAAATATATTATTACTTTCAATCCATGGAGCAAAGAAGCATATGTCATATCTAAATAAACATTTTACATTCACTCCAAAGCAACATATCAGAGAAATACAAGTGCCGCTTAAAAAAAAAAAAAGAGAAGTTATATTAATATATATATATATATATAAAACGCTACGCACCTTTTTCTTGAAGAATTTTGATAACTCTCCATGTAGGAAATGATATTGCTGACTTACTAATACCAACATTGCGTGAATCCAGAGTCTTTCGAACCAAAGTGCTAGATTGATCTGAACAAAGATCATAATACCATCAAATTAGTTCAAATTGGCAGTACTAACGATATGGGCTGGCTATTACTTCAAACTATAACGATATCGGCTGGCTCAATTCACCACTTTTGCAAGTGATTCTGAGAAAAGACAGCAAAACCCATTCTTAAATTGCGGATAAAAATAAAGTATTTATGTCTATTATACGCCAAGGTGGACAAATACTTTAGAATACTAATAGTATAGTGTTGATAGATTAGAGAAGTTAACACCTCTTCAAACGTCATTACGGTCTACCAAATAGAGTTCTATTCAATCAAACCACAGCTCATACAGTAACCCTCAAATGCATACCCAAGACAATCACATAGTTATTCCGGAGGCATGAGTACAGTTAAAAAGCGGAAGAACTTTTAATCTAGAAGGAACGATAAACCAACGTATTGCTTTCTTAAGCTCCAAAACAAATACTTAACATCAAAATATACATACGTAAGAAAGTTGATACCAAATGCATCATCTTTGTTTTCAGTAAGTCTGCAATTTATACACTCGGCCAACTAACACAGAACTAACTAAGATTAAGACACCAAATTTAACGTTATCACAATCACAAACCCTATCTACAATGCAAGCTTGGGCAATGCTATGTTCGTCATTTCTAATATGCTTGAGACTCATCGTCAGAAAGTGCTAGATGTTTAATAGAATACTTTGACAAGGATGGCTTGCTAGCTACCCACATCCGAGAAAGTGCATAAATATTTCCCTTGGCATTGTGAATCATCTAGTTGAAATCGAATTCATATCTAAACATCTTACAGCATAAGAACATTTATGTAATTAAGTCATCCAACATACTGATCAAAATCTCAAGTTTGGTCATTAACATCCGTAGACAATCTCCAAGCACCAGGAACCATGCACAGTACCTGTAAATATCCTAAGATGTGTCCCGCCATTTAAAATTTTCTTTGAGAGAGAAACAGTTCATTACATATCTAAATGGTCTACATTCTTTAAAACACTCAAACATCATTTGGTATGTATATTTCGTGAAACTATCTTTCTAAAAGGTCCCAGTTCCTATCATGCATAGAATGTGAGTGAGCAAACAAACACCTGACTATTCACGTGCAAAAGCTAGTAGATAACTTGTATCATACGTACACATCCATAACATGAAAACAAATAATTTTGAAAACATATTCAAATGCAGCTAGCCGCTAGCCGCTAGCTTAGCATTATTAAAAAAAACGGATAATTGCACTGCACTCCCTACATTAAGTTTCAATATCACTTCAATCCACACCTACTAATAAAATTCATTGCAATCCCTCCCATTAACTATTTTTGCACTGCAGTCCCTCATTTCAATTATTTTTGCGTTGCTTGTAATTCCTACAATAATTATTTAAAAATATTTTTTAAAAAAAAACTTTCAACATAAAAGTTATAGATTTTAATGAGATCTACAACTTTCATTTTGAAAAAACTTTCCAAAAAATGCTTTTAAATAGACATAAAAAATTTGAGGTTCAAAGTTCAGGTTGCGTTTTAAAATGTTTGATTTTCAAGGTTTTTTGCTGTTTTTGACACATAAAACAATTAATTAAAGGTATTTTTTGGAGAAACTTTCAACATAAAAGTTGTAGATCTTGAAAGTTTTCCCAAAAAATGCTTCTAAATAATTATTTTAGAGTGTTGAAAATAGCTGGATCTAACTGCAATTAAAACGTAGACTTGGACCCAAATGCAACAAAAAATAATGTTTTGAACCCAACTGCAACTCTCCCTATAAAAAAATATTACTGCATTTTCGTAGTTAAAGGAAGCACTCTTCATCACATTTAGTGGAAGTCGTAGGATGATGAACAGAAATCAGACATCTGATGAGACTTTTGACTGCATGGCCCTAGTGCAGGTTCCCTTTATCAACCTTCTCTGTCTCCATAATGGCAAACTGCAACATGGGAAATTGCTTTGCATAAAATATTATAACCATACCATATGGTTTCAAAATTTGGAAGGACTTATTATCTGCAATGGTTGTCGGATTGTTTTGCATGGCTAGTTAGATCGGGATGAAACCTTCTAGTAGCGCAGTCTTTTTTTTTCTTTTTTGCTTTTTCTTTTTTCTGCAGAATGGTGACAAACAAGTATGTCATTTGTGTCACCTTGTCCACTCCCTTACGTGACAGATATAGTGAATATAGTTATGCACTCGCAAAGCACAACTGTTAAGTTGTAAGTCTTTTTCAAGCTTTCATATTTTGGCAAAGGTAATTGCTTGATTATCAGAAAAAGAGTTACCTAACTGATCTCTTCTCTGTTCTCCAGCAAAGGAGACCGTGCACTTTTACTTGTAAATAAAAATAAAAACCCTTCTTCAACTTCCGTTCTACTAAGTCACCTACCACATAGTGATTTTTAGTACTAGGTTTCTAGATATATCTGGTCAGGAACTCTATATATGGAGCGCCACGCAGCCTCGGTTTATAGATGCACGGCACTAACCATGAAATGTGACCTTTCAATGGAAATAACATACTTATCTACACAATATGATTTCCATGCTGTAGAAAGCACGGGGCTTTATTTTAAAACAGCAATAAATTAAACTAAAGAAATATATAGCAGCGTATACTCTTAATTTAAAATAAATATAGAAACATTGCTCTACAGTATCAAGAATTGGTGCCCAGCATTAGAGGCACAACTTCCCACACTTTAGTATAGCATGCCAATTCGTAAAACAACATAAGCAGGGATGAAAAACCCACGTTAGATAGCAGAAGAGCTTAAGCATACCCAAATTGGACTGAAAAACTAAATTTGAATCTCTCGTGGGTACTGTGTGCGTCCATTTCTGTTAGAAAAACAGGGTAATTAAACGAGCAAGAGGTGTTCGACGAAATGGCAAAAAGAAAGTGAACGAGAAACTGGTAAGAGAGAGAACAAAGAATCGACCTGGAGATGGAGAGCTAGGGTTCGCAGGCGAGAGGAGAGCGAAGGTGAAGATAGGAGATGACTGCCACCACGACCACGAGAGATTGCCATGCCACAGAATCATTCATCCTCCGCGAGGTAATGACGCTCTGCTCATTCGTGAAGCAGCAACAGCAGGCTTCCCAGGCCAAAAGGCTCCGTACTACTTCACTAAACGCTCAAATTTCTCGTCCCACCAATTTACGGGTCGCTTATATTATACAGGACGGCAATATAAAAAGAGTAATGCTGAAGGACGCCACCATTAAATCAATCAAATTTACTAACTAATATATATATATACTAGCGGAAACATCACCAGCGATGCGTGTGAAAAAAAAAATAATTCAAAAATATATTTAAAATATAAAATTATTTAAAAATAAAATATTTTAAAAAATTAAGATATTATTTTGATATATTAAAATATTTAAAATAATATTATTTTAATTATATATATATTTTCAAATATTTATAATATATATATGTATATATATATATATAATGGGGTGGGGTGCACTGTAGCAACACTCCCTCGTGCTTAATATATATATATATATATATATACTAGCGGAAACATCACACGCGATGCGTGTGAAAATTTTTTTTTTTATTTTTTTAAATTTTAAAAATATATTTAAAAATATTTAATTATTTAAAAATAATATATTTAAAAAAATTAATATATATATATATATATATATATATAATTACTTATTATTAATTAAAATAATATATTTTATATATATATATATATACTAAATGGAAATAGTTTTAATAAGATAACATCTCAGCCGTTGATTTTTGAGATTTTTTTCTATCAGCCCCTAAAATCCAAATATTTTTCTATTCAGCCCCTATACTTTCACCTCTTCTATTTTAACCCCTCCTCGAAAGTCGTGTCATATCGTTTTGACTATTGTATTAGTATTTTTTGAAAAAAAAATTAACATAAAAGTTGTAGATTTTTATGAGCTCTACAATTTTCATATTTAACTTTTTTTTCAAAAAATACTTATAAGTAGATATTTTGAGACTTTGAAATTTCAGCGGGTTAACGGGTCGAATCCAAAATTCGTTAATATTTCGGAGAATCAAAATACCTATTTAAAAGTATTTTTTGGAATAATGTTAAACATAAAAGTTGTAGATCTCATCAAAATCTATAATTTTCATTTTGAAAATTTTTCGAAAAAATACTGATACGATGGTCAAAAATGAAGAGCACAGTTTTCAAGAGAGAGGCTGAAAACGAAATACCCATTTGTGAGGGGCTGAACGCAAACACGTTTTCAAACCAGGGCCTGCCGATAATTATCCCCTGATTTTTTTTTACCTAACGGTGATTAAATTTTATACTTAACGGAATAACGATTCACGCCGTTAAGGATAGAAATTAAATTTCAGCAGTTAGATCAAGTAGATCAACGGCTAAAATGTTAGCTTATTAAGGCTATTCTCATGTCGAGCTAAGAATAGCCTATATAACGGCAGAGATTTAATTTTAACACTTAACCGCGTGAATCGTTATTCCGTTAAGTGTAAAATTAAATATCAGCCGTTAGATTAAGAAGATCAACGGCTAAGATGCTAGCTTACCAAGGCTATTCTCAGCTCGATCTGAGAATAGCTTATTAAAGTATTTTTTAAAAATATTTTAATATAATAGTTAAAGATTTTGATAAGATTTATAATTTTTATTTTGAAAGTCTTTTCAAAAAATATTTCCAAATAAATTTTTTAGGATTTCAAAGTTTAACGGGTTTGAAATAGATTTTTAAATTATTTTTGAAATCCGCATCCAAATTCATTAAAATTTGGAATCTAAACCATATATTTAGAAATATTGTTTGAAAAAAAAAAATTCATACGAATTATAAATTTTATCAAAATATATTAATTTAATTTTGGAAGTTTTTTTTTAAAATATTCCAAAAACTATCTTATTTTTTAATCATACGGATTATTGAATTTTGGTAAGATTTTCTGATGGTGCGGTTAATGTAACGAGGTTTTTTTTTGGTCAATATAACAAGTAATTTTTCATATAAAATCAAAGTTTCCTGTGATTGTATTCTATAGAATAATAGGAATTATATAAAACATTAGAATAACTACAAAAATTCACCGTGAGGCATATGTCTTTGTGGAGGCTAGCTGAGTGCAACTAGTATAGCTCTGCCTAGTCAAGTAAGGGGTAATAAGTTTGATTTCAACACCTACATCACAGTAGTTGCTTCATGAGGCCAAATTTTATCTGTACTATTCGGAAATAGCAGTAATTAGCATGATCGTCACTAGAAAAATTTTCATCACAAAAATGGCATATGCTGCCGTTAATGAATTAACGGCGCGTCTTACATGGCACCGGTTCGCTATATTTTTGTTGAATAAAAGCGTGCGATGGTTGCAAAACTACCATTTTCACTTCTTGGACGACCTACCCCTGCCTCCAACCCCCCTCTACCTCTAGCCGGAGGTTAGGGCTCCGGCCCCTCCCTCTCTACCGACTGTCATCTCCATCTCCCAACGAAAATTAGGTCTCATTTCCGAAAAAAGCTCAGATCGATTAGGGATCTCAACAAAGATGAGAATCAACGAATTGACCAATCGGCGATGTTTTTGCCGCCAACCAGTTGTTGTAGCGACGTCATTCTCCATTGATAATTCAGAGAGTGATTCTTACGCTGCCCTAACTACTTGGTTAGAGTAATTTTTACTTCCTGCATTTTATATTTACATTTTTTTTGTCTTTGTATATTTCTAAGTGTTCTCTGTGCTAAACTGATACTGATTGCGGATTTTTTCAATGGATTGATGCTCAAACGCCAGAGAGACTCTGAATGCATAATTTTTGAACTTTGCGAGATACTGAAGACATCAGAAGCAAAGAGCTAAAATTGCCTAAAGTGATCAGAAGATGGATGTAAGCTACATGGATCTAAGAAGATGGTGACAAGGCTATGGATTATTACCCTTGTAATGCTCATATATGTTATCTTCTTTCACTGAATATAGGGGCTTAAAGTTTAAATTATATATATAAGCTTGTGGATGACTTCTAGTTTGTAAGAAGCCAAAATAAAAAGGTCCATTTTGATTATTAATGTAATATTACAACCTGTTTTCGTAATATGCAAGATTGAATTATAATTAGTCCTGAAAGTTGTGTTTATGTAATACACAGTCATGAAGTCTTTTGCAATCTTGAAACAAACTGCAACACATTGAGAATTGTGCTATGTCATAGCTCTGTTTCTATAATATGTAACCCTGAATTACAATGCAATGCTAAAAGAATGCAATGCTGAAACGTAATATACAGTCCTGCAAACAGAGATTGGCCAGATGCAAAATGTGACACGTTGCTTACGGACAGACGCTGTTTACAGACAAAATAAGGCCAGTAGAGATTGGCCAAAACAAAATATGACACATTGCTTACAGATATAACAGTTTATAGATACAAAATATGGAATATATCTAAATATCATATATTAGACTCTTTCAACTGACAACATATCTAAAGTGTCATGTATTAGACTCTTCACTTTCTAATGGTTGAATGGTTCTGACTGTGCTGGCTGTTTGTTCCTGAAATCTGAGAGGCATTATCTAGAAAATTATTGTGTTGATATATAAATCTTATGTGTTGAATATATTCTTCAAAGCCTTTAGCAGTTACTACTGTCTCTGTAACTCCTTGTTGCCTTTGAATTTGGGTTGGCTGCTCTTGAGTTTGTTTGCCTCTCTTGCTTGCAACTTGCTTACCTACACATCTAGGTGTGACAGTCTCCTTTGTCCTTGCATCAAACACAAATATAATCAACTTTTGAAAATACTTATACAACTATTAATACAAATGAAGTGTCCTTACATATGTCTCTACAACTACACTGGAATTATCAACCTCCCTTCTGTTTTTATATGATTTTTTGTTATGGCCAACAATTAGGCAATTGCTGTATTTATAAATTGCACCAACACTTAGGCCAATTAACTCTCTCCACTTATTGGTTCAACAGTAAATGTATAGATGTTCTTGTATATCTCAATTATGTAATACTCACTTACATAGTTCTCTGCATTTTGTCTCAGAGATGAAATAACTGACACAGCATGCATACAGGAAATACCTGAAATTTGCCATCTCTTGCATGTACATGATTGTACATTCAGATTCACAACATAATCACCACATTCAAAGACCCACATGACCTGATCATTTGGAATAAGACTATCTAGACTCTAGTGTGGATCTTCTATAAATTTCTCTTTATAGTACTCCCCAATTCTCTTATAAGTTAGATTTGGATTTTCTTCATTGCATGAACAAGTGTGAACATTTTGTAGAGTTTTCACTATAAAAATATCAGTATGCCCTTTTGTACTTGCATGAAGTTTCCATGGGCATGTCTCAAAGTCTCATCACATATAACTTCACCCTGATATGATCATTTAACACTAGCATGATTGGATACCTCTCACTAATAACATACTTTCTCAAAGCATGTTTTAGCTCTTTGTTACTTGTCCAATACTGACTCACTTTAAAGTTGGCGCTAATGTAGTTTTCAGGACATACATGATGCAGTGTTTGCTGTCTAGATCTTTTCATTTCCCTCACAACTCTTTTATACGTGGGAAGAGGCTCATAGCCATCTGATTCAACTCCATCCAAACTCCTAAGCTCCTCTTCACTTTCATAGTCAGAAAATGAATATTCAATTGTCTGTTCTTCTCCATCATTTACAGGAAAGCTCACAGGGGGCAAGTTGTAGTCTTCATCAGATAAATACTCATCTTCATATTCATCCGAACTATAGAAACTATCATCAATAATACCATAGTTAGGATATAAGTCAGAACGCTTCACTTCTTCTTAAATTTGTGTCTCTGCCAACTCATCATCTTCATAAGTTGGTAGCTTATCATGTTCAACAACAAGTTCAGCCAACTTCTCATCTTCATAAGTTGGTAGCTTATCATGTTTAACAACAAGTTCTTTCTCCTTTGGTTGCATAGGATCAACTTAGTATATATCAACACATTTGTAATCGTTATATTGATTCACCATATCAAAAGCATCATTTTTCAGTCTTGCAATGAATAATGCATTTTCTGGATGTCTCTGCTAATATTACAGTATAGCTAAAACAGGGCATGTATACTTCAACATTTGTGACATTTCCTTTAGTTCAATCAAGGACATATGATCTTTATACACATCGTCTGTATAAGCTGCATCTTTTATGATAACATACTCATGCTCAACACTTTTATTAAAGTAACCACCATGTTGCATTTCCACAGTCATATGTTCAGGAAATGTAGTTATTGAGAACAAAAAATATAATGTATATATGTCAAATTCCTCACATGACAACACATTGAGATAAAAGATATAATACAAACTACACAAATCGACATTTAAATTTCTCAAATAAAATGTATAAGAAATGAACGCATTTGAAAACTACCTTTTCGTCTCCTTCTGTCGCCTCCCACTCTTACACGAGATTAATCAGCCATCTAACGCAAACAATAAACAAGTTATTAGTTGAGATCAATTCCGTACTATAATTTTTAGGTGTAAAAATAAAAGACTAAATTTAGGGTTTAAAGTGGACGGTAAGTCGTTGGGCAAACTAAGTGGAGGTAGCGAGGACGTAAATTGGCGAGGTAAATGAACAGAAGTGAGGGCGTAATCAACAAAAACACCGCGTATGACGTGGCAAGTTGGGCGAGGTAAATGTAAGCATTAGAACCTATGTCACGTCAGATGCACCATTAACCCATTAACGACTGTTGACGACCTTCCTCCGGATGGGGGAAAGAAAGTTTGGAGTCGCCAACTAATTTTTATGGAAAATTAGGAAACCGGGATAAGGCATGTTGAGATTCATGGACTCGTTGTCGGTTACGTGTGGGGAAGACAGAACACCCCCACAGCGCCCCTCCGAAGAGGGTACTCTAAATTAAACGGCTTATATTTTTAAAATTGGGATTCATCTTTTTTATTTATGAGATTTATATGTTATCGACTGCGCGTGTTTTGACTTCTTCTTAATTTTGACGTGTGAAAATATATTTTTTCCGAGATATAGAGTTCGGATAACCACCTCATTCTAATCTCAATTTTTATTTTTTATTTTGGATAAGGGTGTAGAGATCGGTTAACCGCCTCACTCTAGCCCAAAAGATATTTATAAGATTTTAAATTATCAATTTTAATGTTTTAAAAATTTTATTAAGGTGTAGAGATCGGTTAACCGCCTCACTCTAACCTTATTTTTAAAAGATTTTAAGATTTGTCATTTTAATTATTTTTTTATATTTTAAATAATTTAATAAGGTGTAGAGATCGGTTAACCGCCTCACTCTAACCTTATTTTAAAAGATTTATAATGTTTTTGATATTTTTAGCCATCTTTATAATAAAAAATCATAAAATTATAGCTTACAATCCAATTAAAAGTGATCAAAATTGATTAAAAATAGATTTGGACCACTAAATAGGTTCCTATGATCAAAATTGCTAAGTCAGAATTAAAATGGCTCGGTCAGAATCGAAACTGACTCGATCAGAATTGATTTGGGCTCGACCGGATTGAAAATGGCTCGGTCGGATTGAATTTGGCTCGGTCTAATTTAATCTGGGCTCGGTCGGAAGGAAACCGACCGAGCCCGAGCTCGGCCGGATGGGCGCGGGCTAAACCCGCGCCCGGATCAAATGCAAATTAAAAAGACGACCGGCTGAGCCGGTCGTCTTCTCAAAATATACAGCAGCCGCGAGCTCGCGGCTGCGCAGTGATGGCCGGCGGCGTTTCGCCGCCGGCCGTCCAAACCCATATATATATCTGAGGGTTTTTGACGGTCCCGGATCTAATGGTGATGTCAAAATTTAGTTTCGACGCTTGTACGCCGAGATATTCAAGGGTGTAATTTCGGGAATAAAAATATTTTTATTATTTCGCCGCCGTGGCTCGCCGTCGGCGAAGCCACGGCGGTGTCCCGTCGTCTATACTGTGTTGAGATCTTAATGCGATGGTTTTGATAAAGTTTGGACGCGTACCTTGATTAACCGAAGTTTTCGATTTTTAAGCTCTTCCGGCGGCGACGGCAGCGGCGAAGCCGTGCGGCAGCGGAGACGTCGTCGTAGATAGTAGGTGGTGCTGGTGGCAGGCCGTGGCAGTGGTCTATCTCTCTCTCGGATTCTCTTTCTCTTTTCTTTTTTTTTTCCCCAGCGGAGTCGCCATCTGTTGACGACCTTCCTCCGGATGAGGGAAAGAAAGTTTGGAGTCGCCACCTAATTTTTATTGAAAATAAGAAAACCGGGATAAGGCATGTTGAGATTCATAGGCTCCTTGTCGGTTACGTGTGGGGAAGACAGAACACCCCCACAGCGCCCCTCCGAAGAGGGTACTCTCAATTAAACGGCTTATATTTTTAAAATTGGGATTCATCATTTTTATTTATGAGATTTATATGTTATCGACTGCGCGTGTTTTGGCTTCTTCTTAATTTTGACGTGTGAAAATATATTTTTTCCGAGATATAGAGTTCGGATAACCACCTCATTCTAATCTCAATTTTTATTTTTTATTTTGGATAAGGGTGTAGAGATCGGTTAACCGCCTCACTCTAGCCCAAAAGATATTTATAAGATTTTAAATTATCAATTTTTATGTTTTAAAAATTTTATTAAGGTGTAGAGATCGGTTAACCGCCTCACTCTAACCTTATTTTTAAAATTTTAAGATTTTGTCATTTTTAATTATTTTTTTATATTTTAAATAATTTAATAAGGTGTAGAGATCGGTTAACCGCCTCACTCTAACCTTATTTTAAAAGATTTATAATGTTTTTGATATTTTTAGCCATCTTTATAATAAAAAATCATAAAATTATAGCTTAAAATCCAATTAAAAGTGATCAAAATTGATTAAAAATAGATTTGGACCACTAAATAGGTTCCTATGATCAAAATGGCTAAGTCAGAATTAAAATGGCTCGGTCAGAATCGAAACTGACTCGATCAGAATTGATTTGGGCTCGACCGGATTGAAAATGGCTCGGTCGGATTTAATTTGGCTCGGTCTAATTTAATCTGGGCTCGGTCGGAAGGAAACCGACCGAGCCCGAGCTCGGCCGGATGGGCGCGGGCTAAACCCGCGCCCGGATCAACTGCAAATTAAAAAGACGACCGGCTGAGCCGGTCGTCTTCTCAAAATATACAGCAGCCGCGAGCTCGCGGCTGCGCAGCGCCGCCGGCCGTCCAAACCCATATATATATCTGAGGTTTTAGATGGTTCCGGATTCAATGGCGGTGTCAAAATTTAGTTTCGACGCTTGTACGCCGAGATATTTAAGGGTGTAATTTCGGGAATAAAAATGTTTTTATTATTTCGCCGCCGTGGCTCGCCGTCGGCGAAGCCACGGCGGTGTCCCGTCATCTATACAGTGTTGAGATCTTAATGCGATGGTTTTGATAAAGTTTGGACGCGTACCTTGATTAACCGAAGTTTTCGATTTTCAAGCTCTTCCGGCGGCGACGGCAGCGGAGACGTCGTCGTAGATGGTAGGTGGTGCTGGTGGCAGGCCGTGGCAGGGGTCTATCTCTCTCTCGGATTCTCTTTCTCTTTTCTTTTTTTGTCCCCAGCGGAGTCGCCATCTGTTGACGACCTTCCTCCGGATGGGGGAAAGAAAAGTTTGGAGTCGCCACCTAATTTTTATGAAAATAGGAAACCGGGATAATGCATGTTGAGATTCATGGGCTCGTTGTCGGTTACGTGTGGGGAAGACAGAACACCCCCACAGCGCCCCTCCGAAGAGGGTACTCTCAATTAAACGGCTTATATTTTTAAAATTGGGATTCATCATTTTTATTTATGAGATTTATATGTTATCGACTGCGCGTGTTTTGGCTTCTTCTTAATTTTGACGTGTGAAAATATATTTTTTCCGAGATATAGAGTTCGGATAACCACCTCATTCTAATCTCAATTTTTTATTTTTTATTTTGGATAAGGGTGTAGAGATCGGTTAACCGCCTCACTCTAGCCCAAAAGATATTTATAAGATTTTATATTTATCAATTTTTATGTTTTAAAATTTTTTATTAAGGTGTAGAGATCGGTTAACCGCCTCACTCTAACCTTATTTTTAAAATTTTAAGATTTGTCATTTTTAATTATTTTTTATATTTTAAATAATTTAATAAGGTGTAGAGATCGGTTAACCGCCTCACTCTAACCTTATTTTAAAAGATTTATGATGTTTTTGATATTTTTAGCCATCTTTATAATAAAAACTATGAAATTATAGCTTAAAATCCAATTAAAAGTGATCAAAATTGATTAAAAATATTTGGACCACTAAATAGGTCCTAGGATCAAAATGGCTAAGTCAGAATTAAAATGGCTCGATCAGAATTGAAACTGACTCGATCAGAATTGATTTGGGCTCGACCGGATTGAAAATGGCTCGGTCGGATTGAATTTAGCTCGGTCTAATTTAAACTGGGCTCGGTCGGAACGAAACCGACCGAGCCCGAGCTCGGCCGGATGGGCGCGGGCTAAACCCGCGCCCGAATCAAATGCAAATTAAAAAGACGACCGGCTCAGCCGGTCGTCTTCTCCAAATATATAGCTGCCGCGAGCTCGCGGCTGCGCAGTGATGGCCGGCGGCGTTTCGCCGCCGGCCGTCCAAACCCATATATGTATCTGAGGGTTTTTGACGGTCCCGGATCTAATGGCGATGTCAAAATTTAGTTTCGACGCTTGTACGCCGAGATATTCAAGGGTGTAATTTCGGGAATAAAAATATTTTTATTATTTCGCCGCCGTTGCTCGCCGTCGGCGAAGCCACGGCGGTGTCCCGTCGTCTATACAGTGTTGAGATCTTAATGCGATAGTTTTGATAAAGTTTGGACGCGTACCTTGATTAACCGAAGTTTTCGATTTTTAAGCTCTTCCGGCGGCGACGGCAGCGGCGAAGCCGTGCGGCAGCGGAGACGTCGTCGTAGATAGTAAGTGGTGCTGGTGGCAGACCGTGACAATGGTCTATCTCTCTCTCGGATTCTCTTTCTCTTTTCTTTTTTTTTTTTTCTCCAGCCGAGCTCCCCGGCCGCGCTCCTCCTCCGTCGGTTCTCTCTCGCCGGATATATATAGTGGTGTGGGCGATTGTTACGCGGACGACCAGGGACGCGTCGCGAGATCGTGGGATCGCGGGGGAGGGCGGCGGTTGCGCGCGCGAGAACGGCAGCCACGACTGAGTTTTAACGATATTACGCGAAAAATCCATTTCTTTGCTAAATTGCAAAACAAGACCAATTTATTTTGCAAAAAGTATGGACCTGAAGTTTCTAATTTGGCAAATATAGCCCTTCTAGTATAAAATTTTGATTTTTACGAAAATTTCTCGTTCGTACGCGGCCTCGTTAGAATTCTAAACAATTATATTCGTCCACATAGTCTCAAATTAAGCTAAAATGAATTTAATCATGTAAATCCAGATTTTAAACTTAATCAAGTTTATCGAATAAAATCGGGACGAACCCGGACAAAATGGGGTGTCTACAACGACATGGACCATTTTTGCGACGAAAAATTTTCAAGTGACGATCATGCTAATTGGTGCTATTTTTGGGTTGTATGAATGGAATTTGGCCTGCTTCATGGTACTTTTTGGTGGCTGAAACTATGTATGTTTGTAGACTGGTCCGAACCGAAATAATTGGTTTCGTCTGGTATAATCCGAGTCAATTTCAGTTTCAACCTCTTAAGCGGTCATGGGTTTGGTCTGACGGATATTGAAAAAATGGTGGACATGACAAATGACTAGTTAAGAGATCTGGCCCAAACAATAATACAAAAGCAACCACCCAAGAAGTGAAGACTATAGATTCAGGAATTTGTTAAATTTCAATCCAAACCCAACACTCCAATGAGCCCAGGTCTAACAATTTTGATTCGTCCGGACTCTAGTCAGGATCGATCTGGTCCAGTTCCATCATGTCCAAATTGGTTGAACACTCTAAACTGAAAAGTACCTATAGACTTCTCTACATTGGAAGAATATGGATTTTTTTTTTTTATATGTCATCGTCTGAGTTTAATTTCAATCGATCGAGAAAGATGAGGACTATTATGTACATAAAATAGTTTCAGATTGGATAGTACACATTTTACCCTAGGGTTTAAGGATACAACCCCGTAGTGGTTAGAGTAACAATCCTATTCATTTAGTGTGTAGGATTACCACGCACTCGCGTATGGTAAAAAAAAATAAAGTATTTGTGATTATTTTTTATAAAAATTTTTAAAATAAAAATTATAGATTTATAAAAATTCTACAACTTTATATTAAAATTTTTTCAAAATATATTTCTAAATAAATATTTTAAAATTTCAAAATTTAACGAATTTAAAATAGTTTTTAAATTCGATTCAAATTCATTATATTTTGGAGCCCCAATTAAATAATTTTTTGAAATAATTTATAATATAAAATTACAAATCTTATCAAAATTTAAAATTATTAATTTAAAAATTATTTTATAAAATATATTTACAAATTATTTGTTATCATATGGTTGTGGTTTTTGATAATTTATACGTATGAGTGTATGGAATTAAAATTGTAAACATTAGGTTCATCTTTGCATCGACCAACGCATACCTTTTCCACGATCCACCACCCGCAGATGGATCTGAGCAAATAAATATAGAAGATATTGATAAACTGATAAATAAAATTAGAAAACTACAAATAAAATTAACTCTTACTCGAAGAGAATAATGTTTTCTTACATTCCATAACTGAGTCTCACCGATCGCTCCAGCATTCCAAGAATTGGGAAGACGGAAGAGTCAAGCCAGCAATAGATTGAAAGGTTCGTCTTTCTTCAGATCTTATCTCGCTATCCGAGTTAGTGCCGTCATTATTTACTATTGATGTTTTTTCTATGTGATTCAAGATTTGTTGGATCTGGTAGAGACTTTGCTTGGATTTCATGCATTCAACATGTTCGATGAAATGCTAGAAGGATGAATTCATAGGCAAGTGGATTTTCAGATTCAATTACTTTAAACAGTTACTTAGATTGTGTTTTCAATTTGATGATCAATTTGTAATAGTAAGCGATTAATTTCTTGGAGAGGATACACTATATTGTTATTTTTCTCAGGTTGAAGTGATCCGGCGAATTATAGTGACTGGGGAGGATACAGCCATGTCGAACCAAGAAATCAATAACGGAGTGTTGGATGTGCTATCAAAACAATTACTTAAAGCGAATCACAGAGTAGAATTGGACAATGGTGATGAAGCTGATGACCAGATTGTGCAAGTCCTAGCGGAGCTTAGCTTTCAGAATGATTATCTTAAATCTCAAATTAGGGATTTTAATTTTGAGCTAGAAAGGTCGGTAGACATACCTAAGCAAATTAATACAAACTTTGGAGATGGAGGAACTTCTGAACAGGTGAACATGCTAAGTGAAAAGATAAAGAGTTTGAATAAGCAGCTCCAGGAGCAAAAGGAAACACAGAAAGCAGCAGAGAATGCCCTTGAGCATCTCAGACAAGCATATTCCGATGCTGATTCAAAAGTCCAGGAGCTCTCTAGACAGCTTTCTGAAGGTCAGTAGTCAATTTTATTACACTGTTTCCAATGAATTTTAATTCCTATTGCCTTCTGCGATATTGCCAGCTGTCTGATGTTTTAATTCTGAAAGTGGTTAAAATGATGGTAGAATGTGTCCAGTATATAAGGTAAAATGGTGGATCATTATGTTTATTTTTGATCTTTGTGGAACATAATCCTTTTGGAAAGTTATTAAAAGTATTTACTTCTACCAGTATTTATCTTAATAGCTAGGAAGCTGACTTGTTCTGATTGAAAATGGAGGATGAAAGATGTCTTATATTCTGCTGTATTTGTTCTGATTTATGTAATTAATACTGTTAGCAACAACTAAGTAAATCTACAGGATAATGTTGTAATTAACATGTTCACTTGAGGGTTCATCTTATCAAAAGCCGCTGTAAGTTGTATACCTTAGCCTGCTGTAAGTTCTATGCCTTAGGACATCAAGAGTTGGTGCGGAAGGTGATGGTGATGGTAAAGATGAAAAAAAGAAGAAGAATAAGAATGAAAGAGAGAGAAAAAAAGAAGAAAATACGAGCGGGAGTGGGAGCGAGAGGGGTAGTTTAAAACAAGCCCATACTTGAGCTGAATCCTAAGTTAATCTAGCATAAATAGTATCTTTTAGTCGAGATTTATCTCAATTGATCCCAAAATCACAAATTGAAGTCGAAGAACCGCGATCAGCCGATCACTAGGTATAATTTGTTGTTTTTTTTTTTTTTGGAGATTATCATAGAGAAATGCCCTTAACTGGCTCACTTTTGTACGACCGCCATAACAGATAAACCCACGGGTGGACCGTCCATGTTCCATCAACCGAGGAGTCCCAACCTTTTGATCTGGGCAGGCCCGAAGGCTTGTGTTACCCTCCACGACTATTAAACTAATCAATACTAACCGATGCAAACACAAGAAATTAACCATTAAACCAAATTGAAAACAAGTAAGGTCCCAAAACAAAATCAAATAACCAGGGATTAAGATGTATGGACCTTACAGCATGGACATAGACGAATCATGCTATGTTGATGTCATATGAAGACATTTGGATTGCAAGGATTAAATGCTGAAGAACTAGTCTATCTTCCAAACTTCAACATTGGAGCTGACGCTGATATAGTTGGCAGTATTTTATGCCTCTCCTATTGGATGATTGACAGAAGTATAAAAGATAAAATATTAACTGATAGGCTGTAAAAAGAGATCTTGCCGTAAAATGTGAATCGATACAAGATTGTTTGAGATGTTAACTGGAGTATGTGGAACTGAGAGCAAACTTTCTGAGAATGATATGGGCTGTTGTTGGATGATAAGTTAGCGAAATGAAAATAGATTGAAGTGCCGGAAAATGTCTTTGATTACATTGAGAATAAAGGTCGGAATATTGGTTGACCTCTCCAGCCCCGTCAATGGTTTTGTATCTTCATTGTTCAATAAATAGTTAGACTGAACTTAGACCTATAACTATATGAATTTCACTATGCCTATAAAAGATGTGCATGGGTGCCGTTCTCCGGGCAGTCTGAATTTCTTGGTATTCAAAGAAAAAAGCTGGGCATGATCAGATGAAGTTATGCTGTTAACATCTAATGAGATGCAATTATCTCGGTTGAAAGATGGAAAGAGTTTTGCAAGTTCTTCTCCTATACTCTTAGAATTAGCATTTGATTCTGGATAGAGGGATCCTGAGAACAATAGTTTGAAGCTGCTGGAATGGACCTTCTTTAATTATCCATGCGTTCTTTTAGGTTTCTATAGTACTGTGATTTTTCTGTATTTGCTATTTATCTTGCTTTGTGTCTTCAATCTTATACCCATATTTTATCTGGTATTGCCTTCTTTTTTCTTTTTTGTTTGAGTAGCTGGGTAACCAGGTAGGCATACATATTTGTACGTTTGAGCCATGAGCCTTAGCTTTTGTTTCAGCACAACAAACTTTGTCATTATTATATTATTCATTTAGAAGTCTTAAACCATTATATAGTTTCAATTTTGTAGCTCACAAAAAAATGGAGCAAGAAATAAAGGAACGTGATGATAAGTATGTTGAGTTGGACACGAAATTCGGAAGGCTTCATAAGCGTGCAAAGCAGCGAATACAAGAGCTGCAGAAGGCAAGCTTATTTCTATATCACACTTATTGCAGTTTTCCTTTTTATGCAAAGGCTATTACATGTTATTGTTGTAACTTCCTACTTTCTACAAGTAATATTCCATGCCTCCCCCTCTCTTCTTTTTCTTTGTTTTCTCTTTTTTCTTTTTAAAATTTAATTTATTTATTTATTTTTTTTTTTTTTTGGGGGGGGGGGGGGGGGGGCGCTAAACTGCTTAACACTCCACAAAAATGGTCGGGTGTTGCAGTCCTTGGTGTCCCCAAAAGAAGTTGTTCTTTTTATTTTGTTTAACATATGGTTTAACGCATTGCCATTCAAGCAATGTTATTGAATGCTAGCAACCGATGAACCAAAACGTGAGGATAGGTATTAAAACATTTGAGCATCTGGTCAGAGAACACACACAAGAAAACATTGGCATACACAAATTTAAAGAAAATTGTAACGGGTTGGTATGTAACCAACCCAGGAGAACGTATAATACAACTAGTACATACGCAGTAGCGTTTACTGTAGTGTATTTGGCTAATAAAAGTTTGGCTATCTCCAGGCTCACAGGTTGAGAGCTGGGGCCTATTTATACAACAACATGTCTATTCTGTTATAGCATGACCCTCTTTCTAGACCAGAGGTACTTGAATTTGGCCAAAATTTCGTTCTACTTTAGAGGCGAAATTCTTGCAGAATTGTTCTCTGTCCTACAATTCTGTCTTGCTTTGTCCAACTCTTTTTTCTTGTTTGTATTGCAACTCTGTTGGTACTTTGTGAATTTGGCCAAAATTTCGATCTGCTATAGAGGCGAGTTCCTGCAGATTGTTCTTCATCCCCTGCTATTGCCTTTCTTTCTCCAAATCTTTTTCTTGTTTGTATCGTAACCTTGTTTGCTGGTCAGTTTACTTGTCCACTTTCAGCAACTCCCTACGTTGCATAAAGCTGTTGCTCATCTGGCTGTGCGGTCTTGATATTAAATTCTGAATCCTGCTTCGCTCCGCTGCCCGGCTCTGTACTGCTAGTTTGGTTTTCTGTATGTTTTTTTAATTTAGCCGGTCTCCTTCTATGTGTTAAATTTTTGATATCCAACCTGTCCAGGTTAGATTAGCTTTGAAAGACCAATTTCTAGGTTTATTCAGATTGTTCCAGTTTTGCTGCTGTAGTCACAACAATCATGTCTTTTAATGTAGATGCTTCACATCCTTAATCACGAAACCCTTTCTTGCATCCAGATTCAATATGCACCACAACTGCCCATTTTAAGCTATGTTCAAGCAATCTCATCTCAAGTCTTGAAAGTTTATGACATAAGACTTCCATTGGATTCTTGAGGCATAAAAGTAAGTATCTATCTAATTGGTAGGACATGGATCAGATTCCAAAGACGGGTAAGGAACGGCTTTACAAATTAATCATTTCAAAGTATATCTTATAAAGTGTAAAAGAGTTAAGAAACTGCAAATAAGCTGGACATTCTGTCTTACATGACGTTTTAGCACCCTGTGAACGTGATTTAGGGCTATTACGGCATTAGGTTTCTCAGAATTGTGAAGGCCACCAAATCAACATTGCTTTGAGATAGAGGGTAAACTCTCTACGATGCTGACAGTTGAAAGAGATATTTGTGGACTTTCTATGGACAGAATACACATCATGCTTATCTCTATTCCATTTTGTCATGACTTACGGTCAAGGAACAGCTTTAGTTTCTGTTTCATTTATTAGCAACTACAATTTGCTTCCCGAACAATGGTATGCATGACAAAGCCGTGCATGTCATTGAAGTATGGCTTGGTGCTAGATTTCTGTTAGCTTGGCTGCATATGAAATGTGTATATATACATGTGTGTGTGTGTGGAGAGAGAGAGAGAGAGAGAGAGAGAGAGAGAGAGAGAGAGAGAGAGATGTGGATTTCTTCTCGATTAAAACAAGCTAATCTCGTGTGGTTTTTTTTTTTTTTAATGATCCGATTTTCAAATAAAAACCTGAAATATTAGAAGTATTTTCGGAGCCGAAAATATTAATGATGTTCTACTTGCGCATTGCATACTTCAAATTAGGTTCAATGGATTATATGATGTGACCTATTCTAAATGTCAAATAATTCAAACTCTTGATTTTGGTCTGTAGTTTTTATCCGTACTGACCAAATCATCCAATTTGAATGTTTGGATAATGTACTTAGAATCTTAAGAGTTCGTTTTAACTGTATTAGATAATATGGAGGATACTCAAATTCTTTTATTTGTGGTGCGTAAATATTTTCCACCTCCGAGATCTACTCTAATAGTTCCTTTTTTAATAGGATCTTAAAAAATGATCTAATTATGAGACTAGGTTGTAAACTCTCAAAAGGATATTAGCAATTTCTCTCTCTTAACATATATATAAATAAACTATGCACACACACAAACACTTGTGTGTGTGTATGTATAGAACATGTTGCACTCTACGTATACAGACGTACATGCATATTGTACGTATATAGATGTGTGTATACAGACATTCATACAATCTGCATGTAAGACGCATACATAGACGTATATGTGCAACATGTCTCTCTCTCTCTCTCTAATATATATATAATATATATATATATATATATACACACACACACACACACACACATACGTATGTGGAGTTTCATTGCCTCCTAATTGTTAGTTGAATGTGCCGTTTACCTTTTCTTAGGAGAAAGATGACCTTGAAGTTCGTCTTCGTGATGTCAATGCACTGGCTGAACAAGCTTCAACTCAACAAACCTTAGCTCAACAGGAGTTGGAACGTGCTCGTCAACATGCTAGTGAAGCTTTGCGTTCCATGGATGCTGAACGGCAGCAACTACGGACAACAAACAGCAAGTACTGTCCTTATTTTGTTAATAGTTCCACCGGTGACATCTAAAAAAGAAAAAATAAAGAAAAGAAAAGTAACAAAAGAAGTTTTAGGCTGGTTGGCTGGTTGTAGCAAATATGGAGTAAGATACAGCTGATCACGCACACACTGTAACTTGTTGGGCAGCGCAGATAATTACATACTTAGCTACATCCTGTTAATTTATTTTCTTAGCATAGAACCATCTAAAGAGAGCATCCTGAAGAAGACAAGCTTTGATAAATCCTAATGGTGAATCTAACCCTGTGTCCTTTTTACCTGAGTTGCACATGATTATTATATTTTGGTACGTAGTCTCTTTTTTTCCCTCCAGAAAAGATAACGAGAGAAATCTTATGTATCAACTCCTGGGATATTTTGTGGGATTGTAAGAGTTACAATGTGAAGCTTACACGCCTTCATCTTGTATTTGAGAAGGTGTCTTGCCTATTTTCTATGATCTTTTGTTTTTTAAATAATCATCTCAGGTAAGTTATTTGTTTTTAACTGGTGATGCCGTGATACCGGCCATAAGATGACATCCGTTTCAGCTGTGATTGACTCTGTATTTATATAAGGGATTTTCAGTTTGTTTGTAGGTAGCATGCACATAAAAAATGTTGGATGTTTTGTCTTTCCCTTATTTAGCTAGAACTTGTTCTTCCGCTAGATTCTCTGACATATTTATTATGATATTCACACTTTTACAAACTTTGGAATATGTTCAGACTTCGAGATAATATTGATGAAATGCGTCATTCTTTGGAAAGCAAGGTGAATGAGCTTGAGACATTGCAACAGTCACTTTTGGAGAAGGAACAGGTACTCCATGTGGAAGATCACTTTTACTGCATAGCTAATTATTTCCAATTTTGAGACCTATAATCCATGGTTCTTGAGTTCTTGGAAATTATTATCGGACCATCTTCTCAGATTTCTCTACTAAGGGAACGGTATCTTTACATGCCTTGCTCATTTCATTAATGACTAGTCTTAGTCCTGCTTAGTTTTACTTCCATTCTACAATAGAGCTAGAAACCCTGACAGATGCTTATATGAAACATAAGAGACAAGCATCTTATCTCCAATGTCATTGTAAATTGAAGGCAAACCTGTGTTCTTTAAGGCCCTTGGCTATGATACGGAACTGAATATGTAAGATAACTAAGAATAACCTAGGATGGTGCTGGAATTATCAAGACATCATTAGTCAAAGGCATGTAGCATCTTTCAGTGGATGATGCCTGAGGAAGCCAAAGCAAATTTAATTATTTAAGGAAGACTCGTCTTAGTTGTTTGTTCACTAAATTGGGACACAGATTATGTAAATCGACGTGGCTTTGAGAAGCAATAAAGAAGGTTGATATACTCATGCTGTTTCAGGTAAGATATTCGCATTAGTAAGCTGTATCTTATGAGGTATGCATAAAGGGAAATATAGTTTAGCGTGTGACGTGCAACACTCGGAGTTATTAAGTTTCCACTGGATTTGAAACTTTGGGTAATTCACAGTCTTGACAATCACAAGTAGAAGTCTTAATAGGTCGGCGGTCGTAGCCTAAGGTAGACCAAGCCCACCATTAGGTCCTTTTTTTGGTTGTTGGACCGATTTGGGTCTAAACCTGATTAGTTTGGATTGGTCCCAAGTTTGGTGTGATCTTTCCTTCCTGAATCATGCAGTCTGTTGATGATGCTGCAATGGCTACCAGGTACTAGAGTGTAAAACATTATATAGTATTACCTCAGGTTTTAATATTTTAAAACCTTATATAGTATTACCTTAGGTTTTAGTCTTTACTATGAATTGTTGAAGTACATAACTCAGATAATGATGGCTACGCTATATCTGCTTGCAAGCTGAACTGAACAGAATGTATATACTTAAAGCGAAGATGACAACCCACCTTGACGAGTTAAGTGTGAGCAAAGATCTGAGAATCATGCAGTCAGAACATAATCAGCCGATGATCAGAAGAGGTGGAAGAAGGCGATGTCCAATTACTGTTTTTTCTCTTTTTTCTTTAAGATTTACTTTTCTTAAGGTATTTAAGATGGTCATTGTGCTCAGTTTTTCTGTTTTCAAGTAAGATCCAAATCAGAATTTTTGGACCCACCTGAACTACCCAAACCAAAAGCTTGAAGCGAAGATGACAACCCACCTTGACAAGTTAAGTGTGAGTAAAGATCTGAGAATCATACGGTCAGCACACAATCATCCGATGATAAGAAGGGGTGAAAGAAGGCGATGTCCAATTACTGTTTTATCTCCAATTTTTTTTTTAAAGATAGATACTTTTCTTAAGTTATTTAAGATGGTCGGTATGCTCAGTTTTTCTGTTTTCAAATAAAATCAGAATTTTTGGACCCAACTTGAACTACCCAAACCAAAAGCTTCTGGTCCCGTCAAGTCTGTAAGATTCCTGTGGTTGGTTTAGTTTTGGATGTGACTGGTATTATGTGGTTGGCTAAACATGTATTAGGTGGGTATGGTTTTCGATAATGAGTGGTATGCGAGTGCCTTGTCATTTCGTGAGACTTGGCTTTCTCAAATTCGCAAATTCTCAATGTTTTTGTATTTATTTGTTTTGCTTTTTTTTTTTGTATTGTTAATTTATATGATTGATTGTTAAGTCTTGGCTTGATTAAGTTTAAAAGTTGATGCACTGCTGTATACTCTTGGTATAATTGTCTAGTTGTAACTCTTTTTCTGGTGTTATTTTGACTCTATGATGCTTACCAGACATTAGGAACTGTTCGAGGCTTACTGCAAGCTGCAGAAGAGAAACGGCAAGCATTGGTTGCTGAACTCTCTGCAAAACACCAAAAGGTGAGCAAAGATATAAACAACTCTGATTATGCAGTTCCTTCAATTATGTTTTTGTGCAGCTATTCGGTATCCTTTGGTAGGCAAGGACATTTGTATTACACCAGTAAAACTACATTTATTTTCAGTTTTTTGAATCTGTATCATTGTCTATTTCAGCTAGTAGAAAGCTTGGAAGCTCAACTTGCAGATGCACTTTCAGATAGAAGTAAAGCGGCTGAGTCAATATCTTCTCTCCAGGTGCTTTTTCTTCTCTATTCACTCATATATGTTATCTTTTGCTTCCCCAAAAGCTTTGTCCTGCATCAGCTGAATAGAGAAAAGACCAAGTGGTTTATTTTCTGTTTTCAACCTCCGAATTGTGAATGATGATATTTTATGAAGACTGAAGAATAATTATACTCCTTATTTGATAAAATATAATGTCACAATGGACTAAAAGCATGCAGCCCAGATGTAAGGGCAAGACTGTGGCTCAGGAGGTCAGCGGGTCGATTCATGTAGGCAATTAATAAAGTTAAACACAAAACAGTATGCAATAAACGATTAGAAATTTGTGATGACAGATTGCTAATGCACTGGACGAATGATGTGTGTATCTTGTTATAACTGACAATATCAACTGATACTTCGATGATCAGGAGGAAAGCATGTGCACTTTATCTGCTTATGCAAATTGTTATTAGTTCGTCGTTTGAAAGGTAAAAATCATATGGTAGAATCTACAAATAGTAACTGAGGTGACGCCACATAATTCAAACTAAAAAGAAATTCTTTGGGAAGTTGAGTAACCTGGTACTTTGGCGTCCCTAATTTCAAAGATTGAAAACATTTTTTTGTACAATTATCAACTCCTATCCTTGTAGGGTTTTTTTTTTTTTTTTTTTTTTTAAAGTCCTATGCATCTGATTTTTTGTTTTGTTGAAAGAGCAATGCTTAGAAAGTCTTGGCACTTAACGTTAAAGTTCTATAAGAATGCAATCTAGTAATTGCCTCAGTTCTGTAGAAATCTTTTGTTTATAAAAGCACTGTAACTTTCTGTTAATTTTAAAGAGCTTGGATTATGATGACTACTTTTTAAGAAGTACAAACAGAATGATGAACCTTTGCCCAACGTCTAGCAATGTCTACAATAAAGTAATCTTTTTCTAGATTGTCATTGTTTTACTGAATCAGTCAATTTAGAATATTTACTTTCTAGCTAAGGAAAGGGTTTTGCACGTATAACCATGATCCTGAATTGCTGTCTCAACAACCCAACGATACTCCTTTGAAGTGTTATGAATGTGTTTTGATTGTTGCCCTATTGGGGTAGGTAAAACAGACATTGTCGTTTGGCTTTTTTGCATAGTCAACTCATGCACATTCCTTACATGTATAGTTAACAAAGTGATGATAGTCAAAATAAAGAATCCATACCTTACGCCGAGCTTAAATAGTATGCAAGAATTGTATCATGAAACTAAAATGCCAGAATGGCGGTTAAAATAGTGCTTCGATGCTGTATTACTATCTTTGTAATTGATCCATGTAGTCTTATAAGTTGGCATTGACATTCTTTTGCTAAAATTTGAACTAAAGTATCTTATAACTTGGCATCTAATCCTTAAAATTTTGAGCTCTAATCCATCCAATTTAGCGTTATTTTGTTAAAATTTAGACGCAAGTCCTGATTTTCTTGATTCTTTTTTCTTCCTTGAAAAGTTGCTGGATTCAAATAATTTCGAAAACATGGGTTTTATTAGTTAACAATATCTCATTAATTTAATAATGCCTTGTTATTTTATAGACCACATTTCAACTTATCAAACAATTGCAAAGATTGTCCTGTGGTCTTCATTTTATGTGATATTAGCCTTCTTAATGATATCGCTAGTGGTCAATTCATATTAAGTCCATGGAACTTATCGAACGCTTCATGTTATGTTATCTTCTTCCAATTTAAGGTAAATGATGCGTTAATCCTCTAATTATCACCGTTTTGTGCGTTGATAAGAAGTTTAAACATTTCCAGTCAGCTAGCCTCAGTTATTCAACTGATGTCCTTTTGAAGTGACAAAAAAGATTGTCTATATTGACCAAGTGGTGACCCAATAATGCAAAATACATTAGGATCTTCAATTTGTTGTAGTGATGCTCACGGCAAACGTGTTAAATAATTGACTCATTTGGATTCAAACTCTCATAGTTGCAAAAGAAAGACACTTATTGTGAAACTACA
Organism: Xerophyta viscosa; assembly: GCA_002076135.1. NCBI lineage: Eukaryota > Viridiplantae > Streptophyta > Magnoliopsida > Pandanales > Velloziaceae > Xerophyta > Xerophyta viscosa. The sequence continues at coordinate 367,367 of MJHO01000174.1, read as the reverse complement.
ATCAATATATATTGGTGTTTGAAGAACATTGTCTTATGCAGGGCTACCATTCTAGCAAGATTACTTTCCTATTAATAAGAGGCTACCAAACTAAGAGTAATTATATGATCTTTCTCCACGTCTATAGAGGCAATTTGATTTATGCTTGCAGTAGTGTGGATGATGTTGTGAGAAGAGTGAAGGATTAATAACTTTATGCGTAGAATTGAAGATAGGGAAATTCTATTTTTCAGGGACCGCGGACGGCCTTGATTGCTTCAACCCGTCAGGGGCCCCTAAAGAATAGCAGCCCTGAGGTTGGGAGGGTAGATGATCATTTGTTTGGCTCGTCTTCCTCCCTATCTGAAATTCTCTGTAAATGCTGGCAAAAGAAGTTTGCCATTTCCAGAATTTTTGTTTATGTCATCCTGTATAGCGTGTTTCAAATGGTCATTTGGGGTATTATTTTTCATCTACTCTGTTCTTTTTCCATGGTGGAATAAGTGCAGATGGTTCTGTTGATTTTTTGAAGCCTCTTAACTTACACCGGGCACTTTTTGATACACAGATGTTAGTTGCGGAGAAAGACACAAAGATTGCAGAGCTGGATGCTGCTTCAACGGGAGAAGCAGTACGACTTGGAGCTGCACTGGAAGAAGTTAGGGGAGAGCTTAATCATCTTAAGGATCAGCACGTATGTCTAGAAACAAAACTTTTATTTCATGATTCCATGACTAGGAAAGTGAACTGATATGGAGAAACAATCACTTGGTAGATTCAAGAAAACATCTTATATAGCCACAAAGCTTGTTACTGCAAGCCATTGTAGCTAGTTTGGTCAGTTTTACATGTGCCAGGAGATTGCAGATTTACTATATGTTTACAGAAATGCACGTACGCATTTTCATAGCGATCCATCAATGAATTTGGAACTTGGTAGGCATTTGTATTTTTCAAGTGATACCAGTCCTAGTTGCTCCAATTTTCTCATTGTGATACTCAGTAATGCGTTAAATGTGTATAGTTGGTCACTATACCTTGTGGAAGCTTGTTGCTGGAGATCTCTTAACCTGAGCAACAAAGTGAACTAACCACCTTATTTTGATGACAAATAAGGATATGATGGGAGAGTACTGAGACTAAATAGCCATAGCTAGAGATAAAATATTTCAGATAAGCTTCTTAGATAATCTTACCACTTTCTCCCTTAACTTTGCCATGACAACACTAGCCAGGTGATCTTCGTTCTCACGTCTCGTTATTTACTGCGAAATTCACGCATATGCCCATAAGTTCTGTCAAGATTTGATGTCTTGTTTACTAGATCTTCTCTGCATTCTTCACATAAATCTGCACCTTTCACGAAATAAGTAGCTGAAGTCCTATCCATTTATAATTGAACTTGGATAACTGTTTAGAGTCCAAACGTGAGTAGAAGTCAAAACTGTCTGAGAATACGCTGTGGGTTATTGCAATTGCTGTCGACAGAAAAACTGCTTTTTGCACTTGGTTGAAGTGCCTCTGGTCATTGTTCTGGTGAACCTGTTTGTGTTGTCTTGAAAATGTAGACACTATCCACTGTTCTGCAATCTGTTTGTTTGTTTTTCTGCTTGGTCTAAGCTCGATCTAAGCCTTTTTTTTAAAAAAAATTCAAAGAATCGTGCCATAAAGTCCAACAAATATCTTTGAGATTGTTATAACTAGTTACAGTTGCTAGACATGGAACATGGGCATCTGTTATCCACTGTGAAGGGTGCGAGTTTAAATTTAAACACCTTTAAAACGTGGAAAACACAAATTTATCTACTGTCAAAATAGTGGCTTAATTCATGTTATGCCGCTGAGATGAATTGATTTTCAGGCCGAAACGTAAGCTCCTTAATGGACAGAGTAGAGGAAACAAGAGGCAATCATTAATTTATCTTTCTCGTAACGTCTTGCTCAGTACCACATATCTTGCAAGACTGTGAACGTTATGCGTTCAAATAATGTTGTAGTTTGATCACATTATTTGTAAAAACAATGATCTTTATTCTGTAATTCATATGCATATGCATACATTTAATGCATATTCTTGATATATTTGGTTAATGCTTGTATTATGCAATTTTGTTTCTGTAACTTTCTACAGGAAAATGAAAGGCAGATCTGGGAAGCAACTTGCCAATCTCTCAGAACAAAGCTAGAGACGTTGGAGTACGCCTGTGTTCGTTCTGAGATTGAATCAGCAAAATTGAGAAGTTCGTCTTAATGACTGTAGAGCAGATATGCTGGTGCTTACCATGCTTCTTCATTGTGGATATAATGTCATGTATGTTAATTTATAGGTCAGTTGGAATTGGAGTTATCCGCGAGGAACCAAATGCTGAATAATAAAGATGCTGAGATTGCTGCTCTTCAAGATGAGGTATTTAGATATTTCTCTGTTTTCTTTGTGTGTTTTTTTAAAGAAATGATGAACCCGTTTATGGTAATAGGAAGACTGGACCCCGGTGCTCAGTCTAGGAGGAAAAACTTTGGCCTTTTCCGCTTAGCTGCTGGGGCGCTCATCCACCCTGACCTTCCCATATGTTGTTTACGCTTTTCTTTTACTATACATTTTTAATAAGTATTTGTTTGAAAACATTCTTTTCAAGTGGCTATTGTTCATTATTATTATTGTGCTTTACATTGTGCTCTGCTTGCGTTCTCTTGCTTTGACTGAAGTTCTCTGGTCTGAAGAATTTTTCTTGGCCTTACTTGTTTATTTTGTCAATGGAATTAGTTATTGGTTTCGAATAATATAGTGAAGAGGAAATAGGAGCACTTACCAAGTTTGTTGAACGTAACGATTAGCACTTGTGGTCTCATGTATGATGAAACAGAGATCTTGTCTGGTACATCTTACATTAGCTCCAACATACAAGCATAAGAGTTCACATAAAAGCAGTCTTTATGTGCAACTTATATTTCTTGCATCTTCTATTAGCAACTATATTGGCAAGTTGCATTAATTGTTTGCTGAACGTGTCCATTTTGTTGTAGAAAAGAATTTGAAGTGAAGATGGGCTGGACTTATTCATCATTAAATAATTCTCTTTTACATATCGTTGTGGTGGCTGTAAACACAAGAATAATGATCAGATTAGAAATAAAGTTCTTATAGAGACAGTTGGTGTAGCCAACTATAAACAAGATGGGCAAAAATCGTTTGAGATGGTTCGGACATGTAAAATAAAAATCGTATCTTGTTAGGAGATATGGGGTGATAGACATGAAACCTATCAAGAGAGGTCGGGAAAGGCCCAAAAAGAATTGGGTAGATACCGTAAATAATGATCTTATTTATGGGCTTTAAGGAAGGGGTTCAGAATAGAGCAATGGCATTAAGTATCCATGTATCTTACTCCACCTAGTGGGACAAATGCGTGGTTATTATTTGTTGTAAATATTCTATAAATCTGGAATAGTTTAAAACACTTGGCTTTTTGGTGCTCTAATTTATTTATTTTTTTAATTTTTAATTTTTAATTTTTAATTTTTAATTTTTTAATTTTTTTTTAAATAAAGAATATGGTTGGGAAACCCAATTGAGGAAACCTTGCCTTTCACAATGGGCATGCCCATAGTTACCCTCTGGGTAAGAGAGGATAAGTCTCCCACACCTTCGGGTGGCGTCTGTTGGATTCAAACCCGCAGCTCTTATTTTGTGTGCATTAAGTGAACCATCTGGAGTTTGGAACTGTAGATTGCAATTTTGAAACTTGGACTTATGACAATCAAATCTGGAGTTGTATGCATAATTCTTAATTTTTGGTTTTCATGATACTTTTTGTTCCAATTTTTGGCAGATAATTCGTCTGCAAAGTGAATTCTCGGCTTATAAAGTCCGTGCTCATGCACTTCTACAGAAGAAGGATGCGGAGCTATCTGCAGCTAAGCATTCAGATGTTATTAAGGCTCAAGAAGAAGCGATTAAAGTATTTTTATATTCTACTTAGTTGCGTAGGAATTTGTTGTTCTGAAGTGCTAAAATCCTTTAAGCTCTTACGATCATTCCCTGCATATATGGTGCTCAGGAAGCTGAGAAAGAAGTAGCACAGGCACTAGCCGAAAGGGATAAGGCTATCCAAAATCTCCAAGATGCTTTGGCCAAACATGAAAAAGAAATTGCTGCAAGGTATGAATTATTTTTTAAGTAACTTTAAACATTAGCTCGGACGCATAATATATTTCTGGAACTTGTGGACCTGTGGTCTTCTCCATCACTGAGCCGTGTAAAGTAATGACATATAATGTCCTTATATGCTTTCAAATGTAAAGTCCATTGGCTTACTCAAATAGCTTAATTTGGGGATGTTTCTGGTATTTGGTACATCTTTAACTGTCACATGCAGCTATGCAATTCTTAAAAAGACTCCACGTTGCGTAAATATTGCAGCATGCATACATGCGTATGGTCAATTATTTATTTTTGTAATTACTTATGTGTTGCTTGTATTCATTTATAAGCACTGTATTACTTGCATCTCTATGGCCTACACATTATGAATGAGTTGATGTGTGATTGTTAAGTGAATGTCTGACTCATTGATTTCTTTTTAAGGTACTATTTACTTTGGAGAAGTAGTAAGAAAAAGTGAGAAGAAATTGAATTAAGAAATGGAAACATGAAAAAAATTTGGAAAGTGGTGAGAAAGTGGATGTGAATTTATTTGTTTAGTTGGAGATTTATTGGGATAGAAATAGTTTCGAAGATTTATGTAGATTAAAACGTAAGCCACAATATAATATTTATTTAATAAAACTATTTACAATTTTATTTTTATATTGTATATACTAATAAACAATATTATTTATATTTACTAAACTTGTTATATTTATATTTATTATTTAATAATAATATTTATTTCAACTTTTTTGAGAGAAAAGTAGTAATAATAATTTGTTGAAAGATTATTAAAAATTTATAATTAGTAATTTATTATAGTATTTGGTTTACTAATAAAATTATAAAATTTACTAACCTAATTATAAAGTTGTAAATTTATTAATTGTAATATAATAGCATTAAATATTAGTGGAAACAATAGTTGGTAATCTTTATTATTAAAAGTTAATAACAATCACTTTCTTCTCACTTTCTAGTATTTGTTGAGAAAGTGGAGAAGAAACATTATTTAGAGAATGAAAAGTGAAAGAAAAGTAGGAACGTCACTTTTCCACTTTTGTTGAAAGTAAATAAGGAAAGTGACTACTATAATTTTCTAGTTTCTCAGTTTTTCTTTGGTTCCCACTTTTCTATCTATTTAAACATGTCTTATTGTAGTCAATGATCTGAAATTTAGCTATTGAATTGGTTTTATCAACCCTTAATTTGGTCACATTATATGTCATAATAATTTGGATGCTCAAAATACTTTAGACATATCAGTTTTAGATAATGTGCTTTTCATGTAGCGTAAATGATGTTATTGAAGTAGATGGATTAAGGAATTGTTATTCTCATCTATTCCTATATTCTTATTCTTCTTATGCCACCATTGATAGGAACTAGGAATTGTGAGAACATTATGTTGTGTTATTAACAAGAGGCAACAGTAGTTCGCAAATTATGCTCACCAGTATACCTCTTTATTTTTTGTTTTTGTGGAATTGGAAGAACAACCTTCCATTCCAAGTCCTATATTCTTGGTTTATCCATACTAGCTTAGTGTCCTTACTTTGTTCAAATATTTGAAATATGGAGTAGATACATGAGATGGGTGAATTGCACATTAAATATGCTTCAGCTTTATTACTATGGCTTGAGAATACCATGTGCATCTCAGGATGTAAAGTAGCTGCGATACATATGCCATAAAACTAGCTAAGTGGGTTTGACACAAAAACGTGAAAGAGTATCAGAGTTTCCACAAAGTTATGCGGAGGTGGTTTAGAATATTCAGTGAAAACCCAAATAGACTTGGACATAGAAGTAACTCCTAAACTTTTTGGAGGGTGAAATTATGAGGATGTGCATTATTATCATAGTATCAATGGTATGAAGAGTTTTGAGATATTGGTACAATATGTTGGCAGAGGTGATCAGTAAAGACTGATACCAAGTATTTGCTCGAAGGTAGATTTTTTTTGTTTTAATATTGGTAGATCTTACACTAAGTTGATGGAACTGTTCTGGATGGATGGTTCAGGATTGATGGGTTCCAAACTAAATTTTTCATGGACTAACATACCATCTTATACAAGGTTAATAGGTGACCAGAAATTTGTATCAGACCTGTTTTTTTCCAGAAACTTCCTGCAGATCGTGACGATGCACGAATTGAGTGCTTAAGGATTTCTAGCATTCTGTCCTTAATCTGATGAAAGATAATCCTGTCATGCCCTTTTTGGTGAAATACAATTGTGTGAAAACATATATGTTGTTAAATAGTCTTGCTTTTGTTAAGTCTTGCAGTTACCTCTTATAAGAGCTTCAAATTCCATAAAGCTTTTTATTTAGCCAACCTATATTTCCAGGGAAGCTGCACTCAATGATGCTGAACAAGAGATAAGGGCAGCGAGTCTGAAGCTTGAATCTGCTACCTCTCAATTTCTAAGAGAGAAAGAAACATGGAAAAAGATCTTGGAAAGTACAGAAGAAAGCTGGAAATGTAATTTTCTTTCGAAGTTCATTCTTCTTGGTATTTAGCATTATGTAAGACTGAAGCATGCAGGCATTATGTATCATGTAGTGAAATATGGGTCATTGGAAGCTCAAAAGAGCGCCCTTGTTGGAGATGAACGGCAAAAGGACTTCGAACACCTGAAGCTACAATACAAAAAGTTGAAGGTATTGTCCACTTACATCATCAAATTTTGTTCCAAACTAAGCTCAGCTTTTTAGCTTTTAATTTGTAGGAGGAGCATGCTACTTTTCAAGATATTGCTGATAGAGCAATGGAAGAGAAAGAGAAAGAGATCACCAAACTCGTAGAAGAAAATAAGAAGCTTCAACAAATCTTCGAGCATAGACCCGTAGTATGTTATGTCTTTAGAATCTATGTTGCTCTTCGTTTTAGCTAACCAGTTTCTTTAAATTTGTTCTGGTGAAGTATTTTTCTATCCAAAAATATTGTCATATAATTTTCCTAAGATATTGGAACCAAGGTTTTACGTGCCGTGCTGAAGCGAGACGTGCCCGAGTTTGCCGATTGTGTCGTGCCGATCCATGCTGATAATAAATTTCATTTTATTAAAGTAAAAACAAAAGTAATTAAAATAAAAAGAGAACACTTATAGCATCAAAACGTTTGCAATATGAGAAGGTGAGAAGATGTTTGCTATATCGAAACGGTATCAGAATTGACCATTTTAATTAGGAAGCGGAAATTATCATGATCATTAATATTGATCAAGGTCAAAGAAAATAAAAAAATAGACATGTAAATATATAAATTAAAATAAAAAATGTAAATAAATAAATATTTTGAAAAAAGAAAAAAAATATAAACATGTCACTGATATGCGGTGCATCAATTGTTTTAGTCAAAATCGTCTTCCTGAGGAAGACGATGAACAATATTATATAAAAAAAGAAAAAAAAATAAAGAAAACACGCTGGAGAGAGAGAGAGAGAGAGAGAGAGAGAGAGAGAGAGAGAGAGGGAGGTGAGGAAAGAGGGAGACGGCCGGCCGTCTCTGTGCACGTGCCTACCGGTGCCTAAAACCTTGATTGGAACTGGTGAAATATTCAGTTAGCATACACATTTATTCTTTTACCTTCTGAATGATCGCATTATTCTTTTAGTTATTTTTTAGATGTAAGAAAATCAAACCACTGTAGCAATCTTTTTTTTTTTGCAACAACAAAGTTATTGCTGTTGGAGACTTCTTCTTCACAATCTTGAATTTGACTTAATATAATATTTGAACAGTTGAATAATGTTGGACAGTACTTCTCTTTGTTTTTTTGGATAATTAGAGCATGTGAAGTGTTCTATGGATGTTGTAATCAATGTCCCCACCTAGTGGGAAATGGTTATGTTGTTATCACTTATCATTGTATATAGCAATCTATTTTCATCTGTGATTCTGTCATTGTCTTTGTAAATGATAAAGCTTAAAGTTTATAAATAGTCATTGTCGTAGAATGTTAAGGTAAATTGTTGGAGTATGATATTATCTTCTTGGTCAAAGTCTTATTATCTCTTGAATGTGCCTTTTTATGGTTTTCCTCCCTATGAAAAATTGAAAATCTATCTTCTCAAAAAGAAAAAAAAAAGAAACTATGAAAATCTAACTCCAACCACTATGTAGTGCAAGTCCAATACCTCTTGCAATCGAAGCTGTGGTTAATTGCTATGCTACATAAGCATGTACGAATTGGTTTAGTGTTTCTAGTTGGTCTAATATTTGTATCTTCTGTCTCTGAAAAGTTCTGTTTTCCATTAAATTCACAGGAAAATTCTAGGGAACAGTTGAGAAGTTTGACCTTCTTAATTATTCTGCTTCTGTTTGGTTTGTCCTCTTGATGGAAGTCCTGATGTAATGTGTTATTCTCATTTCAGGTGAATAATTACAACCAAGATTCAGGTAGCTGAATGACTCTTATTGTGATGTATTTTAGATGTGCACAAATTACCTATATCTTATGGCATGTCTTGAACTTTAGCATGCCTTGAAATGTACACTTTTGTTGCTAGGCGCTTTAGCATCAGGAAAGCAAGATTCCCAGTCAATGAGCATAGCAGCTGCAGAGCAACAAATTCTGGTATGTGTCTTCCTTTTAGTGTTATTATTTGTCTTTTTTCTCTCAGCTGTAGACCAACTTTAACAGCTGGATTCATTTATTGAGCATAAATTCGATGAATCTTATGTTAAAATAGGAAACTAGGGACATGTTGCATTTATCCTTCTATGCTAATTACTTGCTAATGGGACTATCAATGAGATTTCATGTTTTTGAATGCTCAAGAAAATCAGATGTAAAGCACAATGATGTGTAGTCTAGGTGTTAAATCTGGATAGGATTTCATGAATGGATATGATTTCGGAAGTGTAGAATGTAGATAAATTATCCTATAGATGAATCAGTATTTAGTTTACTTATGCCTCATCATTATTTGTGTGGCCATAAATGCATTTTGAAAGTAAGGGTTCTCCTTTGTTTCAGCTTCTGGCTAGGCAACAAGCTCAGCGGGAGGAAGAACTTGCTCAATCACAAAGGCATATACTAGCGCTTCAAGTAAGCATTGACATCTCTCTACTGTATCTGCAATTTCCTACTCCCTCTTAACACTAAGTCTTTTGCAGGAGGAGATCGAGGAGCTTGAACGTGAAAACCGTCTTCATAGTCAGCAAGTATGAAACTATAATTTTTTTTTTTTTTTTTGTTTTTTGTTTGAACCAGTGTTTGAGCATTCTGATAGTGTGTGTCTCTCTCTCAAATATGTTTTATAGTGCTTATATATATATATATATATATATATATAAGTGAAGGAAGATTAGTCGATGTGATCCAGAATTCCTGCACATACAAACTATTGAACCTTTTGTACATTTGGAAAGTTTGCAAAACTTCAGATTGACCGAATTGTAGCCATTAGCAACTAAGGTGTTTTTTGGAAATTGAGATGCTACCAAGTTTCATAAGGTGAAATAGCTACCTCTGGACATGACTCCTCTACATTATCAAATAAAATTTCAACTGAAGTTAAAACTCTTTTTCTTAATGCTACATTGTAATCCATGCAACGCACAAAATCCTCATAGACGTGATGATCTACAATGTTAGTAAGTAAAGCTACAAACTGATTAATCACTGAGCTGAAACCCCTTTTGTTTTTCTTTTATGATTTTTAATAGTTGAAATCTGAAATCATATATACAAGAGCATGGCTGTGATGGTCCTTGGATGTCAGAAATAATACCATTTCAGAGACATTAAGACTCACATTAATGAAAAGTTATGATAGGTTTGACTATAAATTAGTGTGATTTTACAAATCACCTTAATAAGTTCTCTTCTAGTTTGCCTAAACTATGCATGAAGTTCGTATCCCATCTTTATTCCTGTCCTGTATGCAATTTTCTTCCTTTCCCAAGGCCAAAATTTGTTCAATTCCACTTTTATCTTTCTCTTTGTTTAACAACTGTTTCTTGTTTCTTGGCGTCTTGTTTTTCCTTTTTGCAACGGGAAACACAGATCTATATGAGACAGTTTTGTTTTCATTTAATACTGTTTTGCCTATTCAATTCCTAGCAATATAAAGCAATTATATCTGACTAATAAATCTAACAATGCGTATGGTTATCTTCCTTTCTTATTTCTGTCTATTCTATTGTTGTTACAAATGTGACCACTTTGATTTTGGAAGCAACCATGCAAACATGCTGACAAATTAGGTTCGTTTAGTTTTAGAACCGTAGTTGCACAAAAGTGGGTGCTAGAATGAGGAAGCAGGCAACTGCAGAAAAGGGTTTCATTGGGAGTGGCTAGGAATTGTGTAGAAAAAACATAGCAAGGGGAGACATGCGCTCGGTCCAGGGAGGGTTTGTAGGGTTATTGGAAGGCTCATGCTAACAATATATTGCACACTTTCTTGAACTAAAAACAGCGAGGAGCAGGGCGTTAAAAAGGTTCCAAGGAGGGGTTATCAGGGTTATTTTGGAAGTTTCTGTAAGTTTATAACCATACACTAATGTTTATGTTAAAATTCTAAGTAAAAAATGACTTGAACTATTTGATGATTGATCCTTATCAACCGGGTGAACAAGTATGCAATGTTTTTGGGTGTGTGTGTGTTCCATGGTTTTATGTGCCGGATGGCAGCCGAGTGAACAAGTATGCAATGTTATTGGGTGTGTATATATGGTTTTATGTGCCAGATGGCAGCGGCCCGTGCCGGATTCTCGCAGATCCGGCACGGTCTCAGTGGCAAGCCACCTGTGCTGACCGGTGCCGCCCTGCCGACTATGCCATCCGTGCCGATTGCTGATTAGTACTTTTTGTTTGCTTTGGATTTTATAGATCCCTTTTATCAGTCACATCGACACTCTATATAGCAGTGAATTATGTACTATGTAATTACAACTTTTATATTTAGTGTTTCATTAATATTTTTTATTATTGCTTAAATAATTTTAATGTTGTTAAAAATAAAAAGTTGTACGGATCGGCACGTCTCGAAACTCGGCTTGTCACGGCACATAAAACCTTGGTGTATAGTGTATACTGATTAATTAGTTGGCGTCTTTTTCCATCTAGAATATGGTTGGTGTTGGACACAATTGTGATGTTTAGCGCATATACAATTGGGAACAAAATGGAGAAGCAGATCAAAATTTAGGACTTGTCGGTTTTATGACTGTAGTAAAATGTGAAGCAGCAATTTTGAAAAAATTGAGTGCCTCATGTTAATCTGTATCACACAACTTGCTTGTTTTTTAAATTGTCACTTGTGTTGTATGAAACACTTTAACAGGACCTCTTTTGCCCCGGTCATACGGTTTACTTTGCAATCTGTCACAACATTTCTTATTAGATTCTATTTGTTTAATGATATTATGAAAATATATAGGAAGCTATGTTGAAGGCTGAACTTCGAAATATGGAGCGTTCCCAAAAGCGTGAAGGGGTTGATATGACATACCTTAAGAATGTGATACTTAAATTGCTTGAGACAGGTAATCTTAATATGCTATGCTATGTTCTCGGTTGAAATTTACAATGTTTACTTCCATCTCTCTGGTAAGATCCCATTGCAATTAAAGCGCTTAGATACGACTCTATGTTCTAGGTGAAGTCGGAGCATTGTTACCTGTGATTGGAACATTATTACAGTTCAGCCCAGAAGAGGTATTTACCTGCAACTTATCCTGCATTAGTGTGCCTTGTTTACCAATTTCCTATCTCATTCGATATGCTAAACTTGTGTGTGTGTGTGTGTGCGCACGTGCGTGCACGATGTGTATTATTTGAAAGTATTGGAAGTGCTTTCCGTGGACAACTACATTCATGTCTTACTTCGAAAAATTAAAAGTAACTTGGAATATATGAACTTGGTAATCCAGTTCAGCCAGATACTAGAAAATATTGAAAAAGAAACAAAAAGGAATAAAAAAGGTATGGGGGTAGTTTGTCAACTTTCATAATATGCAAAGGTTTACAATTGATGGTATGAGGGCCGCCAACACTATTCCTTGGGATCAGGGCCATGGTTTTGTCATCATTGAAATAAAGCAATTAAACCCTTTTTGGTCGTCTGTTAAACCCTTTTTGGTTATGTCTGCCTTGTGTTTCTTATCCAGATTAGGAAATGCCAACAAGCATATCGTGCATCGGCTGATGCTTCAAGTCCAGCATCTGTGGGCGATTCTTCTGTAACATCAAGTTCACTGTTTTCTAGATTCTCGTTCTAGTATTGTGACTTGACATGAGAGTTTATAGCTGAGATAAAACTGCTGAATGAGAAACCATATTGGATCTCTTAAAAGGAACAAAATAGCAGGAAAAGCAGGTTGGTATATATAATGAAACAGTTTTCCTTTTTTATTATTTTCTAAGTTTTACTCCTCTTTTTTTCTTTGAACATGTAAATAGTTTTTGAGTCCAGTTGGAGAGGACAACGGAAGTTGAGTGTACAAGCCGAAACTGTGTTTCTAACAACACTAACATTACATGTCTTTCATTTATCTTTTCCTTTTTTAAAGCCAATTCATGGTAGTGTGATCTTGCATTAGAAGAAATTGTTGAAGATGTTCGTTTCTAATTTGTTGAAAAGTGCTATTGTATTTTCATAAGTTTATTGTCTAACCTGTCAAACAAAGATAATGCTATTGTTTTTTTTTTCTAAATCCATTGAAGTGCAAGATATGGCAACATGGGTGTTAAAAACTGCATTGTTATTCTGATTTTAATGATAGATCTGGTATAATAAACTGCATTGTTCTGCTCCCAGCTTCCTTGTTCATGTCTTTTTCAATAATCAGTTACTTCTACAATAAATATTGTTTATTAATGGATCGTATTACATATAGTCTGTCCCTGCCTAGGTGGGACTGCAGTAGGTGGTTTTATTACGGATAGTCTGTGAATCCGCCAATGGTTGTCTCGATAATGGTCATATCTCGATCTTGTGGTTTGCAACATAATGGACTACATTAAAAGAAGCTACCTTGTCATATATGATCTGTTGATACTAAATTAATTGTAGAAATATTATTTTTCAGGAACTTCCAATTGTTCTGTTGTATTTAGAAATATATATTATGCATCATGATGTGTATCCTATACATTTCAGTGCAGAGTATTTGATTTTAATTATCAAATTTGCTTGAATAGTAGGTTTAATTATGGTTGTTATGATGTGCATGTAGCTTTGGTTTTTCACCCTCAGAAATGGTCCAATGAGTTTTGAAACTTTTGTCATTTATGCTATTATTTCTTGAATTATAAAAGCTTTATTTATAACTCCAACTAGCAAACCGCTAATTTTTTTTTTTCTGAAATTATTTTAATTAAAAATTTAAAAATTAGATTTCAAATTGATTTTCAATGTTTTACAAAAATAAAATTGAGTAATCAATTTGACGGACAATCCTGTGTTAATTAAGGCAATGATACTAGCCGTTCAACCTCTTAGGAACGGCCATATGCGCTAGTGTAAGAGAAAGGGAAGAGAGAATGCAAGAGTAAAAGTAATTGTGGAACTCTTAAAACTTTATTGTTTTATTTAGGTTTGGATGCTTAATTACGGAGGCCGCTAATTTATAAAGATCTAAGTTTTTATGGCTAACATTTATCTAATCTTATAGTTATGATCACAACCCAAGATTGAATCAGAGTCCATTTTAGTTGCCAAGTACCAGTTTGGTCCTGCCTCTGAGTTTTGAAACTTATTAAAAGCATTACAACTCGAAGCTCTCTCAATATCGATCTACATGAAAACTTTTAAAGGTATATAAATCTCCAAGATTTTATGAACTATAGGACAGTTGAATCATTTGGTTAAGAGTGTGTTATAAGTTGTCCATGCAATGATCTTACTAAAATTGGACTGGAGCAAATTTTTTTTTTCTATTCTGATAAATTTATTGAATCTTTTCCTCAAAAGATAAAGATCGTATATAGGACTAATGCAAAAACAAATCCACTTTTAAAAATTCGTACAAATAAGCCTATACTTTTATATGGGCATGGAATGGCCACATAATACCTTTTGATTGCGCAGAGTACCGACTTAGAATTAAGATTAGTAAAATCGTGGTTAGATTTTATAGTACATTGCTTTTAATTCTATTTGTTAGTTTTTTTTAAAAAAAAATTATTATATTTTATTTATTTATGCATCTATATTAATTTTATTTTATTTTTATTTATTCTAATCTTACTTTTTTATTATATGTGTGTGGATCATCCTTTTGTTGTGCATTGATCAGAATGAATTTTTTTTCTTCTATAAATCTATGTGACTGTCGGTCTTACTTTTTCAAGCTAAAGGTCTTAAGAAAATAGCCTCATTCGAAATATGGTTGTATATTCTACACTTTCAACACCCGTCGCGGCGAGACTTTATTATATTATGTTGTTGTAAAGCCCACACAATATCAACAAGGACCCACTAAGCCCGCACCAATTCTCTAGAATAGTGTATTTGTGCACTTAAGTGGGCAATAATTAAAATTACCTATCTTAAAGATATTTTGAAAACTTAAATACAAAAAAGACTATTACATTCTAATATTGTGAATTCAAAATTTCTCGTAAGAATATTTGGAGATAAATCAGAAGTATTAAAGTCATAGTTAAAGAAATACTTTATGAACTATGAATTTGGTTGGCTTATCTGGCAGTCATTCAACTATTTTGAAACATAAACTACAAAATCATATATTATAATAAAAATATAATAGTTTATATTCAAAATTAGATATATTTCAAAAATATGTGTTTAGTTATTACATACTTAAGCACACAAGATACGGATCTGCATTTTCCCCAAAGATCACCCGAATTGACGGACGCATCGGATCCGTCGATATTTCTCGCGTGAAGACGTTCGGACCGTTACGAGTCGCTTCTTCATTCAAAATTCAAACACCCCTTCAAAATTATATAAACCGAAATATTATAATCTCTCATAAATCATCATTTCTCTACAATCGCATTTCACCGTCGGCCATGTCTCAGCGAAGATCCCTAGCCCTCGGCCGGCCGCCGCTCGCTGTTTCTCCTCGCCGGCTGCGCCCCCGCCTCAACACTCGCTCCTCCGTCGTGATTCAGTCGACTCCGCGTAAGCATTTCTTGAACTTGATTAATCCGCTAGTCTTACCGGGTAAATACCCAAGTTTATGAGTAATGTGATTTGATTTTGACGAGAAGAGGAACAACTTGCTGTGCGAATAGAGATTGCCTGATTGCAAACCTTAATGTATTCTATTTTCAGATGAATTGTGTTAGAATGTTTTCTGCAGTAATTTTCTAATTTCTCCCCATTTTTCTTTTCTTTTTTGATGTTGTTCGCTATTGTTAAACGTTGTGATCATGGAATTGTCAATCTCTGTGTATTGAAGCTTGCTCCAAGACTCAGATGTCCGTGCGCACGCCAAACTCGGGCAAAACACCAGTCCGGAGAGAGTTTCAAGTCATCAACTCAGATATTTTGGCAATGGCGAAGTTAGTCAAAGCGGAGCTCGGCAGCCCGCACGACCTCACCGCTGCGCTGTCTCCTACCGTCTGCACCGCCGCCGCCGGGGGGCCTCGGTTCGAGAGAGGGAGGTTCTACGACGTCTACTCTGCACGGCGCAATGAGAGGCTGAAGCGAAAGCAAATGGAGACGAGCGAGGAAGCGGCGGCGCTCGCACAGGACCCGTCCGTTGCTGTCGAGATCGGGAAGCGTCGTGTCGCCAGGCTGCAGGCGGAAGCGTCAGTGCGAAAGTCGATGCCGCCGAATTTCTCTGCGGCACGAGCAAGCGCAGGCGCTGGCGTTCGGTCATCCCTGCGCAGTAGCAAGGAGATGAAGAAGTCTGCGGCTGCTTCGGCTTCCTTGGATCATGGCAGCGCCGCCCGTTGTGTCACTGCCCGGCGGGTCGTGACGAGATCTTCCCTGAGAAGATTGTAGGAGAGGTGACATTGGGTTATTGCTGTATTATGATGATCTTGGTTGTCCATGTTTCTAGTTCAGCTCTTGATGAGCGAACTTTATGCAAGTGTCGGTAGAATTTTATACATTGTTTTCTTTGTTTGATTAGAATTTCTTTTCTTTTTTATAATTTTACTTAATTTTATTTTATTTTTTTTAGTTTTCTTCGTTTAGAATAGGTCAGGTTTATGTATTTGGCTAGATCTAATGTAGCATAGTGTCAAGGGCGTCTCAGCCGTCATACCAAGTAGTCCGCCCGTCTGATTGAAGCCACACAAGATGATATTTCACTGAATTCTTCGTAACAAAGTAACCCATATTGGCAGTGCGCCAACTCAAAAATTATAGATTTTGATGAGATATACAACTTTTAATTTTAATTTTTTTTTTTCAAAAATACTTCTAAATAGATATTTTAGAACTCCGAAATAATAACGAGTTTGAAAATAGTTTATATAATCTATTTATATCAAGGTTTAAAATACCGGACGGCATGCTCGGTGCCTCCAGGATCCGGCAGGGAGATACTTTTTTTTTTATTGATTTTTGAGAGAGTACTGTTCATCTTCCCCCACGGGGAAGATGAACAATCCATATTTTCTAATGTAGCATAGTGTCAAGGGCGTCAGATCAGGGGTGAGTATCGGCCGTCATACCAAGTTAGTCCGCCCGTCCGATTGAAGCCACCCAAGATAATACTTCACTGAATTCTTGGCGGCGCGCCAACTATACTCAACATGATCGTTAATGCACCGGCAACCGACCAAAACGCCTCCTTGGGAAGCTCAGTGTCATTTCTGGGGTGGCTACGCCGCCGCCACTAGTGTGGCGATTACTCCTCTTTATTATTATCCCTCAAATTCATTTTAATTTATAATAAAAATTATTATCTTTGTATTTTTGAAAAAAAAAATTAGCACGAAAGTTGTAGATTTTTATGAGATCTACATATTTTATGTTCAATTTTTTTTAAAAAATACTTTTAAATAAATATTTTGGAGCTCCGAAATAGTAACGGGTTTGAAAATAGTTTATATGATCTATTTATACCCGTTAAGAGGTTGAAGTACAAATCAAACATTTAGAAGTATTTTTTGAAAAAAAAATTGAACATAAAAATTGTAGACCTCATCAAAATGTAAAACTTTCATGTTCAAAGTTTTTAAAAATATACATATAGATAATAATTTTTAGTATGAATTGGAGAAAATTTGAGGGATGAGAAATGGAGATGATCTATCCCCACTAGTGTTATAGTGCTTGGAAGAGCTTGGTTTTACCTTAACTCACGTTTACGGTTTAATTGAGACTTGCGGTTTTACCTTAACTCACACTTTCGCAATTGGAAGAGCGCGTGAAGTTGAACGTTCAAGAGCGTTTGCACCCGTCAGACATGGAGGAGAATCAGAGATCGACATTGAGAAACGACTACATGGAAAGTGTCCCAGCTGATGGAAAACAAGGACGGAAATCTTCTATCCCAACTCTATACCCCTTTCCCTGTCTTCACATCTCAGAAAATTACATCCATGCATTTTTTAGAAATTCCAATATCAAATTATATATTTTGATAAGATTTACAACTTTTATGTTAAAATTTTTTCAAAAAAATATCTTTAAATAGATGTTATATTGCTCTAAAATCCTAACAGGTTTAAAAATAATTTTTAAAACCCGTTTAGACGTTGGAGGTCCTTACCACAAGGGGTTTTTGTCTTGGTGGTGGAATGTTCTGTTAGTATTTTTGGCGGATTGGTGCGAGCTACCATTGCTGTTTATTTTCTTTTCTTTTCTTTTTAAAGTATTTGCAAGATTCATGCTTTTTTAGACAAGTTATGCTTGATTTTTTGTCCAACCAACTTTTTTGCTCGCATGTTAGTATATCTTGGATATAGGTTCTTCAGGCCAAAAGTCCTTAAAAAATAGTCTCATCGGGGATATAGCTGCGTACATTTTACCTTCTCCAAACTTTATTTATGTATGACTTATCTCTGGAGTGTTATTATTGTCATAAATGGTGAATCTTTACTTAGGGTCTTATGTTCCCCAAAAATTTGATCTTCTAGCTCTAATACCATTTAATCAGAATTGATAAGGATAAATTTGCAGCAACCCAAAACTCTGGAGTTTAGGGCATAATACGAGGAATTTTGACCCCATGCACTCAAGACTGCATGCTATTATCATGCAGTCGAGTGCATGGTACAAAAAACAAATACATAGAAGTATATTTTGAAAAAAAATTTAATATTAAAGTTGTAATATCAAAATTTACACTTTATATTAAATTTTTTTCCTAAATAGATATAACACTAGAAAATACACAAGCAAATACACATACCACTAGAAATTCATCCTTAAATAGTTTAAGTACAGGAGCTACTGATCATCATCTCTTTTTCTTCTTAAGCTAGAGAAGAAAAAAGATGAATATATGGCCTATAGTTACATACAATTACACAAGCACTGCTATCATCTTCAAGTTATTTAATCACAGAATCGCAGTGTAACATAGAATATATTAGTTTATGCATAGAGGAAAATACATATTAGCCCTCCTATATCGGAGGCTGTACAAATCTGCCCCTGATCGGGCTAAAATGGCACGCGTGCCGACCAGGGGCTGATTTTCATGGGAGGGGCTATTATGGAAGTTCCCATTATGTATATGATAGTTCTAGGGATTGGTTTTACTAGAAGTGCTGGTGCTGCAATCATAATTATTTGCATGGCTTTTCATGTAGTTACAGTAACATTTTCTTGGAATATCATGGTGGCTGTTAGGATCAGATTCTGGGCAGATGGAATCAGCAGAAGTACCGCTCTCCGCATCGACGGCGGCGACCTCGTGCTCGTCAACTTCGATGGTCAACGGCGTTTGACTTTGGCTGTCTCTGGTCTTCATCACTTTCCTCGGCAGAGCGCCGCAAAAGCCTTCCATAATAAGTCCCATGAGCAGAAGCATTATTCCGACGTTGATTATCTTCATTTTGGCACCTGATCAATATTACACAGAAAAACATTAATTTTAACGTATCCTTACTGATTAAAGCATGCTCAAAAATTGATTTTTACGTTTATTATTGCAAATTAACTTGATTAATTACTAGAAATCTCAATTTCTGCAACAAGATTACTTTCCCAGATATATATGTCAGATTCTGAGATTTCAATCGATGAATGAACGAATTTCTAGAACGAAGGTGCAACAAAGGGGAAGGTCAATTATGATTTATTAAGCAATTATAAGCTCAAAAACTCAATAATTACGACAAACCTGAGAGTTAGGAAGTCTGATGAACTCACCTTGCCTGTACTGAGTGGTGCAAGATAAGAGGAACCGGCCGCTGTAGTTATAGATTGAAGAAGATAGACTGAAAGGATTGGAAATTTGAGGAATTAGGGTTAAGGGTCCGCCACAACCACTGCAAGAATATCAGTGGGGTGCAAAACTGATGGATTGATGGGAAGTTTTTCATCCTGATTAGAACCCTAGAAGAGAGTGGATTGCTGTGGAATTGCTGAGTGATGTAAAAGAGCATTATCTTCTGGGAAGAATTATGGGAATATTGCACAGTTTCTGCATCAATATCTTGCTGGAGATCTCTAAAAAATAGGTCTACCATACACGTTATTGCCGGATCAGCCTCTCATTTTCTAGAAACATACAAACAGTTCCTAAAAATATAAAAATGCGTTGACAGGACGACACGCATGTGCTGTCATGTCAGCGCGTTTTTTCGTTTACATACACTGATTTGCACGGCCTACAGAAATAGGGAGCTGATATGCTTATTGCCGTATAATGCTACCACCTAGTAGGCTGCTAGAAGTTTGAATATTTTCTAGGAAAAATTACGATAAGTTTTATGGTGCGCGGCGTGCAGATACCCAATAGATGCACGCCATGTGTACGATTTGTTTTCATTCAGAAAATAAACGGAGGAAGCTTCTGCTAAAAGGACGTTCTTTTAACGGAGAAAAAGAAAGCAGAAAAATGTATGTAAAAAGATCATATTTGGTTCTTCATTCCGCCTTCTCACTGCCATCATCTTTCAATTAAAAACCGTCATTTATTTTGTGCGAATAATCTACATCATCCCATATAAAAATGTAGACATCTAATTGATAGTGCACGGATGGCTAGGATGTTTGCAATGGGAGTAACAGTTTTTTATTTTTATTTTTTATTTTTTTGAGATAACGATATTTTTTCGGTGCACAAATCCCCGATGTTACAGAAAACACTTTTTGTTTACCCACATCTATCAACCCGCATTTGAACTAGACCGCGGTCAGAAAGTGAAAATCGGTCTGGTGTGTGTCCCAAGCCAAACGTAGAGTATTGGTGCATTGTCCAGCCACCATATTAGGAACTCCATATGAAAACTCGCTGGAATTGGCTATTTTCTATTTTAGGGCCTCCCCTGGGATTCAAACATGCCATGTGTGTTTTTTGTATGGCATACGTGGACACCCTACACCGCTAGGCTCATGGGTGTGGGAAGGGAGTGACAAAATTTCGCCAGGCAAAACCTCTCCTGCTTCAAAAGCTAGATTATTTCAGTGGATATTATTTTCTAGCCAGTCTTTGGGCTCATGCTTTGGCAATAAAATACTAGTCGTGTTTTATACTATGACATGTCATTGAATACATGCACATATCTATCTTCACATTTTGAATATTTGAAAACTTGATAATCTTTTGTCCCGAACTACATATGGTGGAACTCAAAAATTTTCTATTCCGTACTACTTGAGGCAGAGCTCGAATTTAGACATGGTTCATGAACCATCCACACCAGTTGAGCAACACCACGAGGAGCTCGTTTGTAGACTATATAGGTCAGATTACCACATGCACGAGATTCTTTTGCGAGCACATATATTGTTTGATATGTAGTAGACGTTGTATTCCACTATATAGTAATGTAAATCCAATATTAATACAAGAATCAGGTAGCATATGCAGTGACTTTTTTAAAAAATATTTAATTATATATATCACTACATGAAAAAGGTCAAATAACGACTAAATGGTCAATGTAATTTAGTCTCTAATAGTGCAAATTTTAGTCGCAATAGCTTTCATCGACTAAATTAAGTAGTGTTTAGTCGCCGGATCATTGTCTCTAAAAGTGGTGTTTGTTGTAGTGTATATATAAATACGATGAGATATACATTTCCCAAGTTCATCTTTTATATATAATATATTATCTTAAAATAAATTTAAAAAAATCAAGCAGGACACATTGTCCAGAGTCACTGGCAAATAAAATCGCAGGTTGCATGATTATATATAGACATCAGTAAGGATTACTTGCAACAAACTCTTCTGCTAGTTTTCAGCAGAAAAAAAAAAAAACACTCTTCTACTAGTAAGCACAGACATAAATTTTTTTTTTTTTTTTTTTTTTGAGAAATCAAGCACAGACATAAATTTTAAAAAAAAAGAAAAGAAAAGAAACTCTTCCTATTAAAAAGTAAATAAAAAACTACATTTTCTACTTTCTTATTTTTTTTAAATAATAAAAAATAAATTTATTTTTATTTTCCACTCAAAGTAAATATATCTGTACTAAAACTCCATTAACAGCAAGTCCGCATATAAACGTGTAAACAAAAATCTATTAACAGCAAGTCCATTACAACGCAGCGCTTTTTGCAGTCGGTGCCCAACATGATTACTAGGCTTAGACTAAATGAAGCTAATCTCAGGATGACTTTCGTGGCATTCCAAAGAATCCATAATGCCAGCTGGCAGATTATTATTGTTTACATCCGAGAAAGTCAACGGTAAACAAGGACCTAACAATAGAAACCTAACAAATCCTAGTCAAATCTCGACATTTGCAATAACGGATAGCTGGTGGAATATATGATACATAAACTATTATATAAGAATTTAATTTTTGTCCGCTACAATCAAAATAGGACCGAGAGATTGACAAGTTTGGTGTAAGTGTATTACCACTTTTACACATATTAATTTTATATAATTGGTAACAAAGTTTTTAGGAAAAATTGCGTATTAGCCCCTATTTTTGGGAGTTCACAAATCACTCCCTGAAAACGCATTTTTGGGGGCTGCTTTGCAGAAAAAAAAAAAACAGATCAGCTCCTAAAAATATACGAAAAACGAAAACGGAAGGCTGATACGCAAAACCTCAAATTTTTACAGATTGAAGTTATATAACCCGTAGCTAAAAGTTGTCGACATAGTACTGGCTCATATCATAATGACAACTTTTTTTTTAATTATCATATAGAACATGTAATGCGTGCGCACGTTACTTTAAAATTCTCAAATTCATTGGAACTTTCATGTCTAACTCATTTTGGAAACCGAGTATAAACTTTCTATAGACGGTGGCTCCCGCCATTGAGTCCAGAAGATTTTTTTTAAATAGAAATCGTGTGAAAGATTTCATCGCATGCGGACTCGAACTTGAACGGTGACGGTTTCTTCATTCGTGACAAACTTATTGATAGATGCGTATTAGGCTCGGGCAGCTGTGGTGCGCTCACGCCACTGTATCATTCCGAGGTAATATCACTTCTCATTTGCGTTGGAAAATATTTTAAATGTATTATGAAATTATAAATTTAAAAGTATTTTTGTAAACAAAATTATATAGAATGAGCACACACAAATTTATTAATCTTATATTTTAAAATATTTATAAGAGTGTATTAAATTTATAAGTATTTTTTTTTATTTTAAAATCATCGAAAGTCATGAAAAATATAAACAAATGAAATATTTTCGGTTTCTTTATTTTCCCATCTTGGTGAAAATGATTATCTTCTTAAAAAAGTTAGTAATAGACTTCTAATTATTCCAACTGCAGTTAGTTGTTTCCGACCTGCATGGACTTGAGGTGCTGATTCTGGTCTTATCGTAGGCCTAACTACGCTGACTCTTGGTGGTGGAGCAAAGTAGTTATTTGAAAGAGTTACGTTTAAGTAAGCAAGGGGACACGCCAAAATTTTATCCATTGGACAAGGCCTAATATATATTGACACGTCGAAAAAATATCCGAAAAATTAAAATAAAGAGAAATCCAAACACGCGAGATAGAAATGTCCAATATGCGTGCCACCCTTCGTCCCACTTTGTCTCTCCTTTCGAGAAATTTTATAATACTTCGGTGTAAGTTTCGAAACTTACAGCACACCTATTAAAATTTATATTTAGAGATATTTTTTAAAAAAAAATTTCAACTACAAAATTGTTCAAAAAAATAAAATACTAACTTTGTTGTTGATAAAATATCATAATATATGTCAAAATAATTATCGAAATATGATAGTATAAAATTAATTTATTTATCTATAATTTTTTATCGATTTATTTGACATAATATTTAATTTTGTTTATAAATAATTTATACTATAAAAATATAATTTATTTTTCTGTATAATTTTATCGTTAAAATTTATTTTAAAAATTATATTTAAATATAAATTTTAGCTGATAAGGTGCAAATTTTGAAACTTAGGCTCGGAACGTTATAAAATTTCTCCTCCTTTCTCGTATTTTGACGCATTAATTCTTTCTTTCCGCGTATCTCTCTGTTTCTCTCATTCTCCCCGCAAACGCATTGCGATCCCCAGATCTGGAATCAATTCCCGATTAGTTCTTCTGATCAAGCTCATCTCTTAACCCCTTGATTCAATTCCAACAATCAATTTGAATGTGGGATCGTGATCACTCCGATTGAAGTCTCGTCGGAGATGATGCGCTCGGAGAACTGTACGCCGGCGGGAGCAGCCACCGATAGTTACGCCGCCTCCGGCGTATCTCCGACGAGGGGGTTCAGTAACGGCGTTGGAGAGATGGCAAATGGCTGCTCATCCTCGTCGTCGCCAGGCGTTAACTACATCGAGCACCGCGTATCCAGGATGGATACACTAGCCGGAGTCGCCATCAAGTACGGCGTCGAGGTAGTTGAAGATTCTTGCTGTTAATTTGGTTTGGCATTTCGTGAGAAGGGTCCTTTATTTTGCTATGTAGATTTGTACGAAATTATTAGGAAAAAAATACTTAAATTTTACTTTTAGAGTTACTTAGAAGCTCAGAGGTACTTGGCAATACTAACGATCAAATTTGCTTTTTGGGTAAAATATATTGGGGAATCTTTAAAAGCTAAAAAGATGGCGTTTTTCTATTTGTTTCTGTGAAAGGAAAGGAAGGAGCACTCATTGCTGAGTTTCTTTATATAAAAGTTGAACCAAAGACATTAAACAGTGTATATGGATTAATTGTTAAGTACGTCCATTGGGTTTACACGGAGTAGAAATGGTGCTAGCTGTAAATGATGGGATTGCACAATTGCTGCCTACATTTCAAACTTAAAAAACTGTATCGGCCATATTTGTTGATTATTAGGAAATTTGGTTGATGTGATGTTCAAGTCTTCGCCGTCTACTTTTAAAGATTGAATTTTATGAAATTTATTACTGGTTACGTTGGCAAGTAAGTTTTTATAGTGTTATGATCTTAACAGAAGTTTGTGTTCTAGGTTGCTGATATCAAGAGACTGAATGGACTGGTAACAGATCTTCAGATGTTTGCTCACAAGTATTTGCGGATTCCATTGCCCGGAAGACATCCTCCCTCTCCTTTACTTGCGAATGGCTCCACTAGCAATGGGTAATGACTTGCATGTCCAAAGCTACTTCCTAACTTCCTTTCTTTCCTATTATGTGATGATTTTTACAAAACATTTTGATGTGCGCGGTGCTCTGTTGTAAGTAACATTAGGAATATGAGTAAATCGATATTGAGGACTAACAAAAATTGGCAAAGTGATGTTGGGAAGTAGTTTTTGCAAGTTCTTATATTTGTAATCACATTGGAGGTACGATCTCGAGAGCAATATATAGTGTCTGCTTTGGAGGAAAATCTTGTTCAATGCTGACAGTTACTTACCAAAATTTCTCGATTGCTCTTGATCCTTTTGAATAATGATATTTTCTGTTGATGTTGAAATGTAACTGATAGCTCACTTTAAGATTCGAGTTATCCTTTTGTCTGTTATGTTTGTGGACAAGAAGTTGTGGCTTAATGTATCAATGAATTGTTTAGCACTTCAGGAAACAGTTTAATAAAGATTGTTTTGTGAAGATTGTCCACGCATATAATTTTGTTTTAGATGGAAAATCTTTAATGCTAAAAGTTGATTATAAAAATCTAGTTAATTCCACCAGATCTATGTTAATGATAGTATCTTGTATTCACCTATCCAGAAAATGCATTGAAAACTTTGTTTTAATCGAGGTTTTTTCTTTCTTTTTTCTTTATGAAAGGAACTTGCAGCTGAACATATTTACGATTAATGTTTAGCACTCCATGTAGCCCTTTTCTGTAGAATGTTTTAGAAGAACGATCCCACAATCATGGCTTTGAATGAAATTAGCTATCTATTAACAGAAAATTCTTGTATCACACTTGGTTTTCGGTGCCGGTCGACACAGTCCATGCCGGGCAGCATGTGCCTGTTCCGGCAATTGCCGGCACGATTTGAACCGGCACGGCAGGTGCCGAAAAATCTTATATTTAAAAATTTAAATTAATTTTATTTTTTTTATTTGTAAAAATAAAAAATAATGTATATTGGCACAGTAGGCACGGCACCACTGGCATGGTTGGTACGTGCCGGGATCTGAGTTTACCGAAATTCAACCCGGCTCGGCACCGAAAACCTTGGTATCAAAACATGTAAGTCAAATTATCATACTAGTTTATTATAAACCTACTTAGTTATGCTTTTGGATGCAATTGTTTTCTGTTGTCGGATTCTATGATGAAGATTAAACATGAAACTGTTGCATATACAAGAACTTCTTTACGACGGAATTGTTGATAAGTTGTTTTTTGGTTATGTTCTCTAAGTACACTTCTACCTCAAGTTTAGCTGCACAAATTTGCTAATTTCAACTTTTCTACATTCTGGTATTCTTCTTCAGATGAAGCTGTAATTTGATAGTCTTTGTTGGAAGTGCATAGTGATGATAACATGTTAACATTTGTGTGTGAGCAGTTACACCTCTGCGATGTAAGAAAAAATTTTGAACTAATATCCTTCAGCTTAAAAAAAAAATACTTGGAAGCTATTGTAGTATTTTATTGTCAGTTTTCAACCCTCGGTTTTTGGAGTTCTATCAGTTTTGCTTCCTAGTTTTTTATTTTTTACCAATTGCTCCTCCTGCCCCCCCCCCCCCCCCCCCCACCCCACCCAAAAAAAAAAAAAGAACCCCAACCCATGTGTTCAGTTGTTTGTTAAATTCAGTTCAAATGATTATTTTATTGATGAACTAGTTTCACTTTTTACCCTTAAGGATAATATTAATAGCATATCATAGAAATAAACCTTCTTCTAAATTTTTGCTAAAATAATTGAACTAAGTTGAGTAATGTGAAACAACCTCATAACCTAGGGAGCAATTGGTCGAAAATAAAACCTAGTGCATACATTGATAAAACACCCAAATAAGTTGTAGCCTATTGAAATCTATACTAGCTGAACATTATATCTTTCTTTCGTTATCTACTGACATTTCTGTTTCTAACGTTTTTATGAAATGCATGGTTAAGTAGACTGGAAGATTATTAGCATTGAGGATGCTTCCTTAAAAAAGAAAACAAAAATAAGCAAAGGTACTAGGAATGAACGTCATTTTTCTTGTTTTTCTGACTTTTAGATTTGCACGGTACTACCTGTATCGGTACGGTACCACTGATACTGTTTCACCAATATTGCCTATAACCCTGTTACAGATTCCAATACACCAATCTGGTATCACAGATGCCGTGCTAGTTATACATAAAATAGTCGATTCTAATTTAGATTTGGATTCCAGTATTGGGAACCTTGAAAAGTAATCTTTCTTGTAGAGAATTTTCAGCTGGATTGCTTGTTTGTGGAATTTTAGTTGTCTTTTTATCTTTCGGTTCAAAGTTATCAATTAATTTTTACTGTAATGAGTACTTTGTAGTTTTAACTTCTGAAGGCCATAAATCCATGCTCTTTGATTTATTAGGTGGTTTCTTTTTCTGGTATGTGAATTGGTGAGCTGAAGCTTTTGTTTTCTTAGGTGCCTTTCCCAAACCTCATGCCCTTTGATTTTTGTTCCTACGTACCTTTTTACCTTGAGTTTTAGTTTATTTTTATTCCTAATATTTGTTTGTTCATTTCTTATTTTTTCTTTATTTTACCATATTACTAATCCATGGTATTGAATGGATTGCGTCCTAGCTGTATATTACAAATATCCATGCTATGGTTCATTTTATGCTGGAGTTTAAAAAGAGAGGAAGAGGGAGAGAGAAGAGAATAGGGTGATCTGATAGAGAGAGAGAGAGAGAAGAGAGAGAGAGAGAGTGTGTGTGTGTGTGTGTGTTAAGTTAAGAGAGATTTTAGTAAATAGATTACTGTTCATTGCACTTATTGTGCTTATATAGATGTAATACAGAATCTTTCATAATATAACTCATAGAAATATTCTCTCCTATACAGAATCTTTCATAATATAACTCAGAAATATTCTCTCCTATACAGAATCTTTCATAATATAACTCATAGAAATATTCTCGCCTATCATAAACTCCTAAGCTAACTAATTCAATTATTTTTCCTAATATGTATGGATTAGAAATCTTCTCCGCAAAGGCCTATTCGGTCTTCAGCAACTCGACCCCTTGTGCCCTATTAGGTCGCCACCAGTACATACTGGAATGTGTTGATTTCCTTCTGTGTATCATTAGATTATCCTTTTATAACAATTTGGTTTACATGTTAAATTCATTACTCCATTATGTTTTCTTTTGTTAATACTCGTACATTTTTTTTCCTCTAAACAATTTGAAGACCTTTCTGTCAAAGATGTGCATTTGACACTAAAATCTAATAGTCTGCAGGGCACAATCTCAGTTTTTTTGCTAACATATTTTTAGAAATAGAACTGGCTTTAGCTTGTAAGGCTAAGTTAGAGGTGTTCATTAATTTTTTTTTTTTTTTTTAATGTCGCTTACAATGCATTTTTGCAGAGAGCAAACTCCTCCTTACCACCATCATAGTGATGTCCTAAATTCGTTTCAGTACCTTACGTCGAAGTCCCGGCCACGAAAAGTGTCTCCAGCCATGAGCAGTCTACAGGGATATTATGGTCTTACGCCTAAAAAAGAGCCAGCATCCGAAGGCACTGAGATGGCTGTTTACAGAACAGGCAGGATTCTGAGCTTAGATGATGAACAAGTGCCTAGCTACGCTCCATTTTCTGAACCTCTCCCAGGGCGACACCGAAAAACCAGAAGTTTGGTCAACGGTTTCGAACCCGGCAATGGCAAGTTTGGTGAGAGCAATGCGTTCGCGGATGCTGGGGAGAATGGTGAGAGCGAGAAACCAAATGGTGAAATGTCCGTTAGGAGGCGCCAGAAAGCAGATGCCGAAACTGCCCCTACGCCGGAACTGTTGCTAAAGGAGGATTTCAATAATAATGGATTTTCAGGGAGGACCGGGAAAGGTTTAGCCCTCAGGCCAAAATCGGGGAGCCGTACAGACATTGATGTCGGTGGCCAAAATCGGGGAGCCGCACCGACATCAATGTCTGCCGTAGTAGATGGATTATTTTCTGTTCGGAAGTCATCGAGCACGTCAAATCTGCAGGAGTCGGAGAGTGCAACCTCTATATGGCCATCAACTAAGAGGCCTTTCAAAGCCGATGTTATAGCCAGGCCGATTTTTGATGGTTTGCCTAAACCTATTACAGTTAGAAGGAAAGCTGCTCTAGATTAGCCAAGGATTCTCTTCATTTGATCTTTCGTAAAAAATACGCCTTTAACCGAGTTATGGCGATCGTCACAATTCCTAAAGGTCGGCCTTTGGCAAAGCCGGGGGCTCTACAGTGTATATGCCTGTAAGAGAATAGAGATATAAGAGTGAGTTCACATGTAATTGCCAAATATCTGTTTATAGTTATTTTTGGGTCATATATTACTTGATAAGAGAAAAAAAGACAGTTGTGTATTTGCATATGGCTCCTTAAGCCTTTATGTAGAAACTTATACCCAATGTTCTTACACTTCTATCCTGATCATCTTAAGGGGTTTTGTCAAGAAAACTCCTGTTTTATAAAATTTGAACAAATCAATTACTTGAATGAAAACACTGATTTAGTTTTTCAAAAAAGAAAAAAAAGAAGAAATCTTCTGGAACATTCGTTAGCTCGTCGTAATACTTTGCTATTTTGTTTGGAATATTTTGTTTGTTCGTCTAAAATACTTCAGTCAAACACTACGATACAAAACATGCAACAATTAATAGTCGTATGCAACACTACAATAGACTGATTTCTTGACATTGTAACCACTCAGATAAATATAAAATTGACCCTTATTAAGATTGCCGATACATAAACAATAATGCTTTTCTATTTTTAGCAACGTTTTTTCTGCAACAAATGTCAATTATTTTGTCCATAACAGTCAGAAACAAGCTATCATCTATCGGCGGCCAGCATCTCCAGAGATGCTTATAGTTCTACTGAAACAGAAGTTATTCTGTGCAGGCAACGAAGCAAAATACTTTCGACGATCTATGTCAGATTATTTTACTATGTAGCATTTTTCAACCAAGTCTTCCAGTCCAAATTAGATTTGGACTTGATCAAAAAATAAAAAACATCTTGTTTGACGCTTGCCTCCGAATCAGATATAGAATATACGAATTATCCATCTATCACTTTAGTTAACCGGCTGAATACACACACCAAACAATCTATTACAAATTTCAGGACGTCTCTAAAATTCGAAACAACGACCAATTATATCTAAAAGATCAGCCGTACCGCTCTATCCAAGGTCGGAGGGTGATCTTCAAAACCTACAATACAATGCATAGGAAAATACAAAATTTTGGGCACGGCTTCTAGACGGACTCCTCTGTGCAATCTCGCAGTGCTCGTGATATACACATTCATTTCGTAATATACTTAAATTATTAAAATTATAACTATATTTGTTATAATATGTGATTATAATATTATTATATATACTATGTATTGTGTATTTTTTGGTAAGCATAACAAAATTCAAATAGAACAAAATTAATCCTCCCCCATAAACATGCACAAAGCTCAAGTCTTGTAAACACAAACAGAAAATTTCGTACGACTGTTGACCTTCGGTCCAACACACAAAAACCGGATCGAATCAGCTCAAGCCACGTGTAGAACGTGACAAGCATGATTCATGAGCTCAATAAATACTTAAAATCGAATCAGCTTAGACCACGTGTAGAACGTGACAAGCATGATTCATGAGCTCAATGAATACTTACATTATTTTTAATATAATAAGAATTGTAATTTGAATCCTTACAAAAATCTTCATAATAAAATGAATATTGACAATATGAAAAATATTCTGATACGTCCAAAGTTAATTTCCAAATTTGAGTTGAAAGTAGTCCATTTTGCAGAATGATAGCTCAAAATTTACAGTGAGTATAAAGAGGTCTTCTTTTGCAAAGTAATGTCAAAATTTATTTAATATTGATAGAGGGAAGCCTGTTTTTTTGCAAGGAATTATTTTTAAAAGTCAGGTTGGCCTTCAGCATCGTGGCATGTTCCTTTAGTAGGAACCCTCCGGCTCCGACATCTAAAAGAATATCTATATTTATTTATTTTAAAATAAAATTTATAATTTTATATTAAAAATAAAACAATAATGTACTTTTGATAGATATTTTGGACTATAAAATATTAACGAGTTTAAAAATAATTTTAAATTTATCAAGGTGTTAAGGATTTGGAGCTTCATACCATTTATTTAGATATATTTTTTAAATTTTTTTTTGTAAAAGTTATAGATTTTATCAAATTATAACTTTAGTATTTAAAATTTTTTAAAAACATATAGATATTTTTTTATGAGGTAGGGACAAAAAAAGGGACAGACGATTTGGGTTCCTTGAATGTGGAGTTTTTCTCCACAACCGCCTCTGATTTAACACCCAATTGCTCGAGTGAGGATTAGTCATATACCAATAGTAGATAGGTTTTTCTTCATTAAGCTTAAGAAAAATCTCGGAATTTGGGTCCTTGCATACCATAACTCGACTCAAACTTGTAGTCGTGTCTAAAACACGACTTAAGCTCGGCAATATCCGATAGAAAACTGAGAAGGCTTGAGGAGGAAGTCATGAAGACATACAAACTTAATAGCAAAATTAAACTAGCAATTAATATAATTAAGGATATGAGATTTTATTTAAATAACAAATTATTAGAGTGCCACATTGCACATTGCTAAAGGATTAAAAAGTTAAAACATGGCAAAAAAGGGTATTTACATTTACTTTATATATGTTATTATAGAGAAGATTTTGACGCAGTATTGCAAAAATCTCAACGATATATATACTATATAGAACTATTAGATGTGAAATTAATAAACCATGCATATAAATGGCAAAATAAATTATTCAATATTCATACGCAGTTTATTCAAAAGTATTCTAAATTAAAAAATAATCTTCGTTATTTTGTTGAATAGTTTCTATTTGAGCAAAAAATTTAAAAATATTATTTTAATGTGTGAGTTCAGGTTCGGAGCTCTAAAACTTTCATACTGTATGAGCAGAAATGGGAGTTTGGTCCCTCATTCTGTCATTCAGGTTCCCAACCCACAATAATCAAAAAACCAGTCTCACAAGAGGCACAACGCTGAGAAAGGAGATGGGATCGCCTGTGCTAACTGTGGTTGCGATCTGGGCCGTTAATCGGCCCAGCACGTATCACGAAATTTTTTATTTAAACTTTCGTCGACTTATTTGACCTAATTCTATATAATTTTATGAAAAGTTATGAACTACAAAGTTGTAGATTTTGATGTGATCTACAATTTTGTAGTTCAAAGTTTTTTAAAAAAATATCAAACAATGTGTCAAATTGATGATCAAATATTTTGATCATCAATTTGACATATTGTTTGACATTTTTTCGAAAAACTGTGAACTACAATATTGTAGATCACATCAAAATCTACAACTTTGTAGTTCATAACTTTTCATAAAAATGTATAAAATTAGGTCAAATAAGTCGACGAAAATTTAAATAAAAAATTCGTGATACGTACTGGGCCGATTAACGGCCCAGATCGCAGCCACAGACGATCCCTTCTCCTGAGGAAGGGGGGGGTGTGTGTGTAAATGTTACGCGGGGTGTAGTGCTTGGTTAGATTTGCTGTTGCATGCATCGGCTGGTGCACAAGTGGGTGGTGTAGAGCCGACATGTGCCCACGGGTTCCAGTCGTGTGCAATTCAATGCATCATCGGATCCTGACCACGAGCTTAAGTACCTTGGCCAAATGCCAAATCAGCCTTTGCAAAATACTTTATAAATCAGCATCTCTTTTTTATCTATTATTTTTAACCCTCTAAAATATTTATTTAAAAATATATTTTTAAAAAAATTTAACATAAAATTATAAATTTTAATGGATCTACAATTTTTTTGATCAAAATTTTTTTAAAACAATACTTCTAAATAAGTATTTTAAGACTCCAAAATATAACGGATTAATGAATTAATTTTAAATCCGTTAAAATTTTGAAGTATCAAAATATCTATTTAAAAATATTTTTTTGAAAAAAAAGTTTATAGACCTCATCACAATATACAATACTTATATTAGAAATTTTTAAAAAAAATATATTTATATAGTATATTAAAATAAGTTCGGCACAAATACCGATTGAGGGGCTTATTTGTAATTGCAAACACTAAATCTAGAATATAGGAGCTAATATATCTGGGTAGGGGCATTTTAGGAGCTGATCTAGCATTTGCCAATCAACTCCGCCTCGTGCCACCCAACTCTCTCTCCCTCCCACGTTCCTTAGGCGTGCGAGCAAAACGACACGTTAGAATTTGTCGGAAAAAACTATTTTCTTTTTTATATATAACCGCCGAGTTTAAATTTTATTTTATATCTTGACCAGATACAGAGATGAACGGTAGACTCTCCTAACTCATTAAGGGCATGTTGCGGCCTTCTTCCAGTACTCAATTTTTCAACCAACTGAACCGACACTAGTTGGTATATAAAACTATTTATGTGATAATGGCAAATTTTTGGAGACTGATCGCTTGTGTGGTGCCCTAATTTATCAACTCGGAGAGGTACTATGTTCCGCTCTACATAAGGCGCAGCTTATGGCGGCATAGCATCTACCCTAATGAATTCTACTTCACCGTACAATAACGAAGAGGTGAAGAGCTATACAGCTTATACTTGTGTCCATATCAAGGAACCAAAGACTGGCACTACTAACCGATAAATGATTTTACTCTTAATTCTACGCAAAATGTGTTAAAGAGGTGTTCCTGCATGTTCTAAAAGCATCGGAACATGTTTTGGAGCACTATTATTTAGCAGAAACGTGTACAATATATATTTCAATATTACGTGGTTCAAATTTATTAGGACCATGAGGAATTCCCACGCGAATGGCATTTGCCTATATTTGTAGGTACACTGTAACACATTTTTTTTAGTTGAAGGAGAAAAGCACTTAGGGTTTGATTGCAACAATTCAACACATAGGAGACCTATTATGCAAATAATTGATTCGGGTAACAAATAGTGCAATACAAGCTGTTTTTTTGGAACCGCGCGTTGCCGCGGTCCGAAAAAATATAAATCATGATGTATTTAAAAATATATCATTATGCATCCAATAATATAAAAAATCTTTACAATTTTATAGTAAAAGTTGTAGAGAGTTAATTAAAAATGTATAAGAAAAAAGAGATAATTTTCGTCTTGAAAATTTAATAAGATTTTATTTAAAATAAATTTTTTGAAGGAAAAATCTTCTGAATAGTATCGTGGTTATCCGATATTAATAAATTTAAAACAAAATAAAATTATATTATGATATACGGAAATCGATCAAAATATATAATTCGATATACGTTTTAGGAATAATTTTATAATAGAAGTCGTTGCTTTTGATAAGTTGTTCAATTTTTATTTTTAACATTTTTCTAAAAAATATTTATAAATAAGTGGTCTGAAGGTATAAATTAATATTTTCAACATTCAGAATATCAATTAAAAGTATTTTCTCTATTCACAAAAAGTATTTTCAAAAAAATTTTAACATGAAAATTATAGACTCTGACGATATCTATAATTTTCATGCAGAAAATATTTTTGAAAAAAATCTTTTTAAATGTGTATTTTAGTAATATCTTAACAGATAAAATACATAAAAAAGTAAAATAGAATTTTTAACGGATTTAAAACAAAATCAAGTCGTATTTCGGTGTGCATAAACGTATAAAACACATATTTATAAATATTTTTTATAAAAATATTCAACATGTTAATCGTAGATTCTGACATAATCTACAATTTTCAAGTTATAATTTTGAAAAGAAATATCTAAATTAGTGTTCTATGAGTTTCAGAATGCCTAACGGATTTAAAACAAAATAAAATCGTATTTCGGTATAAAAAACGCATAAAATACATATCTAAATATAATTTTAAAAAACTTTCAATATAAAAAGCGTAAAGTTTGATGAGATCTACTATTTTCTCATGTTGAAATTTATTGAAAAATATTATTATATGAGTTTTCGTATTTCGGTACCAGAAACGTATAAAATATATATCTAAATACTATTAAAATAGCTTTTAATATGAAAATTGTAGATCTTGATGAGTTCTATAACTTTTATATTGAAAATTTATTGAAAATATACTTCTAGGTGAGTGTTTTCAGAGTTTCAAATTACATAAAACATAATCGTATTTCGGTATCAGAAATGCATAAATATGTGTCAAAAGATAATATTTGAAAAAACTTTTAACATGAAACTTATAGATTCTGATGAGATCTATAACTTTTATGTTGAAAAGTTTTTGAAAATATACTTCTAAACGAGTGTTTTGGGTATCCGAAATCTTGACGGATTAACAAATAAAAATAAAAAATAAAAAGTCCGTAAAAAACTAATCGTATTTGGATATCAGAAACGTATAAAATATATATTTACAGATGATATTTGAAAAAAATTTTAACATAAAACTTGTAGATTCTAATGAGATATGTAATTTTTATGTTGAACATTTTTTGAGAATATACTTCTAAATGAGTGTTTTCGGAGTTTCAGAGTGTAACGTATTCAAAATAAAATAAAATCGTATTTCGGTATCGAAAATGTATAAAATATGTATCTAAAGATAATATTTGAAAAAACTTTTAACATGAAACTTATAGATTCTGATGAAATCTACAAATTTTATGTTGAAATTTTTTTGAAAATATGCTTCTAAATGAGTGTTTCGGATATCCGAAATCTTAACGGATTAAAAATAATAATAATAATAATAAAAGTTAAAATAGCCGTACGAAAACTTTTTATTTGCGTATGTAATCTTCTTTTTTTGTAAATTACGTTTAAGCATCCAAATTTCAGACATTTAAAACACCTATTTATAAATGTCATCTAAAAAAACTTTAAATATGAAAGTTGTAGCTCTCGTCGGGCTCTACAATTTTCATGTTGAAAGTTTTTCGATAAGATATTTCTAAATAATTGTTTTGACCGGTATAAAATGACAATTCTAAAAAATTGGGGGTGTTTTTTGCAAAATACTTTTTATCGTCGGTCGATAATTCTATTTTTGCATTTCTAACCCTCTTTTTGTTTAAATTATGATTTAAGCCTTTAATATTCGGACCTTTAAAACACCTACTTAGAAGCGTCATCTTAAAAAACTTTAAACATGAAAGTTGTAGTTCTCATCGAGTTCTACAACTTTCATGTTGAAAGTTTTTCGAGAAGATGCTTCTAAATATTTGTTTTGGCCGGTTAAAATTTACAATTTAAAAAAATAGGGTTTTTTTTTGCAAATCAACTATTGGAGGAATAGTAAAACCGGGGATTCTTTTAGTATATAGTACAAGCTTTTTTTTTATCCGCGCGTTGCCGCGGTCACGTTGTCCAATCAGACAATTACTGCTAAATATAAGCGATTGTACATAAAATAATATTAATGCTCGTTACGTTACAATTTTTTATATTAATATGATAAGTATAAAGGCTTCTGATCGAGCTCGTACTCGATCGATGATTTTGTATTCGAAAGTAGAGGTAGGCTCGAAGAGAGGGTTTAGGGAGATATGACACCAGATATTTTACGTGGAAACCCTCGAATTCTAATCCGAGGTAAAACCACGGGTCGCGCGTGACCAGCGAAAGAGAATTCACTAAGAGGGAAAAAGAGGTATGAGTTACATGGTCTTTGCACCGAGCTTTATAAGTAGCTTGGTGGATTTCGTTCTGCCTCTCTATTACAGTAACTCTCTCTACGCTCTTCTCGAAAAGTGGATCCCCGTTACGGTACTGTAGATCGCTATTTATAGTCCGTAACGATTTTCTCCCACTTGCGCAAGTTGTGCGCAAGTGGGCGAAGGTTGTTATCCAGGCTGGCGACAGCCTGTCATGTATATTTAAATTTTTCGCTAGATTTCTGGTTGAGCCGTTAGCCACGTGTCTTCAATCCAGCACTCAAGATGAACGGTAAAGATGCGAAGGGTGATCGCATAAGGTTTTGTCGGGGCACCGACCTAAAGACACACCAATCTCAATGGAGAACGGACGCTCGAATTCATTCGATCACGCCCAATGTCGGTCCTTATTTCTGACGCTATATCAGCTTCTAAAAAAATATTTTTTAGCATTCTGAATTATTAATGATTCTAAAAAAATGAAGAAATAGACATTAGGTATCTACTCGAGTGTATAATGCATATATTTAAAATTGTTATAATAAAAAAATTTTAGCGATAAAATTGAATATTGTATACAATTTTTCATATTGAAAGTCTATTGTTGAAAATTTTTACAAAATCGAAAGTTTATTTTAAATTTTTTTTTTTTTTATGAATATTCATTTAAAACGTATATTTAGAGATATTTTTTAGAAAAACTTCCAAAATAAAAGTCGTTGATTCTAATAAATTCTATAATTTTACTGTTAAAATCTTTTTAAGAAAATATTTATAAATGAATATTATGTAGGTCCAAATTCGTAGCAGATTCATTACCAAAACAAAAGTCGTTACAGATTTAAAATCATATTCCAATATGCACAAACATACAATTCATATATATATATATATATATATAACTTTTTAAAATCTATCTACATGAAAATTATAGATTCTAATGAGATCTAAAATTTTCATATCAATTTTTTTTTAAAAAAATATTTCTAAATGAATGGTTTTTTATTCCGAAATTTTAACGAATTTAAGGATATAAAAAATTTGTTATTTGAAATTTTTTTTAACTTAAAATTCATAAATTTTAAATAGTCTATCGGTAAGCATAAACACAAAACGTAATCTAGATATAATTTTTTTTAAAAAAAATTAATTAACATAAAAATCGTAGATTCTGATGGGATCAACAATTTTCATGTTGAAAAGTTATTGAAAAAAAATACTTCTAATTGAGTGTTTTCGGACTTTCTGAATAATTAATGGATTCAAAAACAAAATAAATTTGTATTGTGGTATGAACAAACGTATAAAACATATAATTACAAATAATTTTTGAAAAAATTTTCAACATAAAAATTGTAAATTATGCTAACTTCTATAACTTTTATGTTGAAAACTTTTTAAGAAAATACTTCTTAATAAGTATTTTGGTGGTATTAAATCTTAACATATTTAAAACAAAATTAAACTTTTAACGGATTTAAAACAAAATAAAATCGTATTTTGGTATACATAAACGTATAATATATATATAATTTATGAAAAAATTATCAATATGAAAATTCTAGATTCTAATGAGATCTACAACTTTTATATTAAAAATTTATTAAAAATATACTTCTAAATGAGTATTTTCGGAGTTTAATAGTGCCTACGGATTTAAAGTAAATAAAATCGTATTTTGATATTTACAAACGCATAAACATATATCTAGATATAATATTTAACAAAAATCGTAGATTCTGATGACTTATATAATTTTTATGTTGATTTTTTTTTTAAAAAAAATACTTTTAAATAAATATCTGAAATCTTAACAGATTTAAAACAAAATTAAAATTTTAACGGTTTTAAAACAGTATTTTGGTATACATAAATATATGAAATATATATCTAGAAATAAGTCTTTTTGTTACATTTCTGGATCTTTTGAGTTCATTGACTGTTTTATGTTTTAGTTGTCTCTTTCTTGATTATATACTGCTTTTTGATGTCTCCGATAATTTAAAGTTAGAAAATTATGCATTTTTTAGTAAAAATAATATTTTATATTTTTTGATCTTATAAAATTACAAAATTGTCTATATTACGTTAATAACTATCGTCATTTAAGAAAATAGTAATGACAGTTTTGTCATTTATAGGTCAAGAGTGTATAAAAAGTGTTTGAATTATATGCATAAAAAATCTAATTTTTTTTTTTAATGTATTAAAATACAAGTGTTCCTATATTTTGAGATGAGTCACCATATTGTGTGTCAAAAAATAGTGTCGCGACTGAAACAAAGAGGTGTCTTTTTGAAATTGTAAAAAATCAAGGAGTGGCAACTGTTCTAGATTTAAATAAAATCGCGGGTTTACTTGTACTGATATCTCGGGGTGAGAGTCTAGCCTCAAATAATTTTTAACATAAAAATCGTAAATTACGATAAAATTTACAACTTTTATATTAAAAAGTTATTCAAAAAATAGTTCCAAACGATTATTTTCGATTATTTCGAATAGTTAACAAATTCAAAACGAAATAATATCGTATTTCGATGTACATAAATATTTAAAATATATATCTAGAGATTCTTTTTGAAAAAATTTTCAACACAAAAATCGTAGATTTTAATAAGATCTATAATTTTTATGTTGAAAAATTTTCAAGACGACGCTTCTAAATGACTGTTTTAGAGATCCGAAATTTTAACGGATTTAAAAATATTTTAAAAATTACCTCCGTACAGTCACCGTGAGAAGGCGGTGGAAAAATTGCGTTTCTGCACTAAAACCTAAAACTTTTCAAAAATTACATTTTAACCCGTCCAAATTCGGATCTTCAAAACACTTATTTAGAAGCGTCTTCTCATAACACTTAAAACACAAAAGTTGTAGGCCTCGTCGAGATCTACGACTTTTATGTTGAAAGTTTTTTGAGAATATACTTATAAATGGGTGTTTTATCGGTGCAAAATCAAATTTTTTAAAAACTTTGGGTTTTTTTGCAAAGTTTGAGGTTACTGTTGAGTGAACAGTGAAAAACGGGGTGGGCTTTAGTATATGTAGTAATAATGTACTAAACTATACTTCTTTCTGCACCAATAATGAGCCACGCATGCACTCGCCACCTTCTCCTATTATTTTGCTATCACCCTCGATTTTGCGCATTGTACGCCGGTGCGATTGTCGTTTTCCACCAACAAGGAAGGTGACGGCGTGGTGAATAGGGTGGACCAGGGTGTCAATATCAGGAAGTAGCTGATAGGTAAAAAGGTCAATATGGTCTCCAAGCATATATATATATATATATATATATATATATATATATATTAAGATAATGAGACGAATTTTTCTGTTATCATATGTTAATTTATGTATCACGATTTTCTACGCATCTCCTCTAACTCATATTGGATGTAAGTGTGCACAAGAAAAAAAATTATGGCCTGATATCTGCCTTCGGTTTAGATATAAAATACTATAATACGCCATCAGCTTTCCTACATCCGCTGAAAATATACGGTGCGGGCATATTTCTATTACAAGACACCCTTAAAATTCAAACTCGAAACATATAATTCATGAACCGCACGCCTGCCGATTGATCTAGGTCCGAAGGCCTCCCAGCAGACATTTATCCACTCCAAAAAGCGAAACTACTCTACTCTTTGGGACATTTTGCAATCCTACGGTCCTAATTATAAAATGTTGTAGGTGTAGACCCCTATTGTATAAACTTTGAAATGGTCTCCCACCCACCAGACATTCATCCACTCCAAAAAGCGAAACTACTCTATTCTTTGGGACAATTTGCAATCCTACGGCCCTAATTATAAATTTTGGTACGTGTAGACCCTATTGTATAAACTTCCAGACAAGTTTATGGAACAAACATTTGTTTAAGAAAACAAACTCTATCAACCAGAGTTCGTTCAGTTGGTTAGCAAAACTTGATATTAGAAGACAATCACGATCTATCCTTCGTAAAGAGTAGATCGAAAGTTCGAATCATAATAAGTATTGACTATGAATGATGGACCACAATTTCATTCTGTTCTCGATCAAAATATAGGATAAAAATCAAACTCGGCGATCACACACTTAAAATAAAGACAACAAACTCTAAAAGGATCATTCTTATGCTTTTCAAAGCGTTAACAATGCACATTTTTTATCATCAATTTAAAGAAACTGCTATTGTCCTGTGATCTGTCTCCTATAAACTTGTCTTCTTACCTAAATCATTCTTCTTCGAATTGTAAAAATTATTTTCTTTGAGCTATTTATACTTTATGTATACTTTATGTATATATTCATTCTTCTTTTTTTTCCTCTCGTAGCCCATCTGACTGTATGTTCAAATCCCATAAAATTCGAATAGACATAAAGTTTCCGAGCTGTGTCCGTACCAAATTGTTAACTCACGGATATCCTTTTTGTAACAATAGTTGTAAAATTGCGGATGGTCTGACTCAATTTCACAAGGCGGGCAGCATGAACGAACGCGTATTGTTCCTTTCAATTTCACATGCGAGGTACCATCCAATAGTAGTAATAAAATTTAACACCCAACTGATAGTCGATGCACCAAATGTAACTTATCTCTAAGATTAGTGAAGGAGAAGCACATCTTTAACCGTGCCACATTTATATGATCATCGTAATATATAAACCAAGGTTTTAAGTTCCGGGCAGCACGTTCGGTGCCGCCCGGAATGTCTCGGTGCCGGGCCGTCCGGCACTTTTTTTTTAATATTCATCTTCTTCGCGAATTCGTGAGAAGGATGAACAGTAGCGCCGACGTTTTCTTTTTTTTTTTTTTTGTCGCGCCACCGGCGCGTGCCTGTCACGCCGGTGTCGGCGACTTTATTTATTTATTTTTTTGAACGTCACGGCCGGTGGCGCGTTTTAAGTAAAATTTTTTAAAATAACTTTTAAAAATAATAAAATATATAAAAATATTATTTTATTATCGATACGGTCGAAACGGCAGAGTCGGCACGTCTCGAGTTCGTAATAAATCGAAACTCGGTACGGCACGAAATTTAAAACTTGATATAATTATCGGGATGCATTCAGATAATAAAATAAATACGGGCACTCCGTCAAAGGAAGCATATTTTACCATTCAATATCATGAAAGCAGGAGCCATGGTTCCCCCCTCCATTATTGCAAGTTACTCTCCTTATGAAAACAACGTCTTCTTGCATTTAAACCGCAAGATCAGAAGAAACATCCGTGGCGCCTTCCTCTCTCTCTCTCTCTCTCTCTCTCTCTCTCTCTCTCTCTCTCTCTCTCTCTCTCTCTCTGTGAGACACAGAAAGACAGCAATTCTGGTGTTGATTCTGATCTGATATTTATAATATTAGTTTTCTGTTACCACGCAGAGTCGCAGGTACCCTCTCGTACTCTTGTTGTGGAGATCTCCACC
The DNA here is from genome assembly GCA_002076135.1 of Xerophyta viscosa. Taxonomy (NCBI): domain Eukaryota; kingdom Viridiplantae; phylum Streptophyta; class Magnoliopsida; order Pandanales; family Velloziaceae; genus Xerophyta; species Xerophyta viscosa. The sequence continues at coordinate 325,560 of MJHO01000174.1, read as the reverse complement.
GCACTGGCCGAAGCTGCCCCTCTCCTTCCTCCATCTCCTCCCAATTTCTCCCTTGTTATATATCATTCAGTCGCCCTCCGTTCTCATCTCTACCTAGAGCAATATATCTCTTGCTATACCCATGGTGATACAGAAGCCGCTCTTGCTCAAGGACTTCCTTGAGCTAGACTCAGCTGAGTCCTCCGCCGGCTTCCGCTGTGCACCTCGTCACCCTCCCGACGCCGCCACCATTCGCTGCCTTCTCGATACTGAGCTTCGCGGCGGAATGCTCGTTCGTAGTCGATCAAAGAAAGCCGTCGACAAGCTCTCTTCAGTCATCAGTGCTCTGAAGCTCCTCTCCTTCTCCTCCCCCGACCGTCGCCATGGCGCCTGTAGCAGCAACGTAGGGTTTCTCCCTCGTAGCATCTCCGTGAAGCTGAAGAAAAGCTTCAGCAAGAATCGAGCAGATGAGGAGGAGATGGAGAAAAAGAAGAAGCTGGACTCAATACGTGGGAGGAGCGTCACAGTGAAGGACATTGTGCGTCTGGGCTCCTTCGTCGAGCGAGCGATGGAATGTAACCCTCCGTCGGCGGCAGTCAGCTGCTCCTGCGACAGCGGCGATGCCAGCGGTTCAGATTTCGTGCGATCATCAGCGGCGAGCTCTGAGTACAGCGAGTCCACAACGAAGGATGATTCGCCGCCGTTAAACCCTAGCCATAAGCAGTGCAGCGGTGGCGGAGGCAAGTCGGTAGCGGCGAAGACCACCAACTACGGCGACCTTCCAACAGCAAAGGTAAGCATTATTTTAATGTCCAATAATTGTTCCATAATACATTAATTTTACATTTATTAGTTGCCACCATGATTTTTCTAAATTATCAAGCCAAAACTCTATTTATAACTATCGTAACGGATAATCTACATATAACACTGATCGATGAATCCTAGCTTTTCGGGTTAAACAAATCCAAAAGTCCTTGAAAACATTACGAAATATAGATGAATATTTTTTTCATACTCTTACGGAAGTCGAATCTGATCTCCATTTTATAAATTAAAAGTCTTACTATCCGTCATAAAAATTCTATAGCAGTTACCACAGTAATTATAACGCATTATATTTAACAAAATGCTTTAATAATGAAAGCTGGTCCTGATCAAATGCTTTGAAGTACAGTGCTCCATCTTAATCTTATTCAAAGATTTTTTTAAAAAATTTTTTAGAAAGTGCCTTTTAGTGGGAGGTTGGTTCAAATGATTGGATTGGGATTGAATTGAATGGCCAGGATGGAAGGGTTAGGCTGTTAGCTGAGTTAGTTGGGACGGGCATTTAAGATGTAGGACCAATCCTAGCCGTCTGATTGATGATGGGACTTAATCACGTACTTTTAACCGGCCAACAAACTTTATGTTCCGTATAGATCTCCAAATAAATAAGTACTAGGTTTACAGATTGAGCAATGCAACAAACAAATTCATCACATTTACAATCTATTTAATTAAAAAGAAAAAAACTATTCACCCCAATAGACCACACATTACAAAATTTAAAATTTAAAATAATTTTTAAAAGATATTTAATATAAAAGTTATAAATTTTGATCGGATATACAATTTCAATATTATATATATTTTTTTAAAAAAAGTAATTCTAAATATGTATTTTAGAGTTGTAAAATTTAACTGGATTAAAAAATAGATCTGAATTTTATTTCAAATCCATTAAATTTGAAAACTCCAAACACCTATTTAAATTATTTTTAAAAAAACATTAAATATGAAAGTTACAAAAATCCGCACTTTCATTTTAATTTTTTTTAAAAAAATTATTCTTAAATTTTTTTTTATAATTATGTGAATTATTAAATTTTGGGAAATTTATAAATAATACGGTCAGGGACTAGCATTTTTCTTACAGATTTAACTAGCAACTACTATACTGCACGAAATTACGCAATGTAGATAAGATAATAATGAAATTATTAGAAAATTAGAAAGTTACACATGGTTTTATATGGGGATTGTTACACATCATTCCATTTAAATGTTACAAATAAAATACTCCTTTGCGACTCGTTATGTTCGACACTCAAAATATCTATTTAAATTTTTTTTTTAAAAACTTTAAATACAAAATTTATACACATGTAAATACATTTTTGTTATATTCCAAATATTTTTAATAGATACTTTGAGATTTTAAAATCTTAACCAGTTAGTGAATTAATTTTTAAATCTATTAAAAATTTTGAAGTAAAAAAAAATTAAAAATAAAAGTTGTAGATCACATAAGTTGCTTTCCATATTAATATTTTCTAAAAAATATTTATGTAATACTTAAAATATTTCTGACATGATTTAGAGATAGTAATTAAGTTGTAAAGAATTTAAAATTGAGGGTTGATTTGTAAATAGTTTAAATGAGGGACCCAAAATGCAGTTTCCTGTTTTTATGTACTGTGCTAGATTCTTTACAACACGTCAAAATGGTGAGCAACTGACAGATCACACGCTGTCCTCCGAACCTCCCCAGTTAATGAGTTTTTGTCGTGTAGCGAAAGCAACGAGACATAATTCATAAATTTTGTTTATTGATTTAAAAATATATTTATTTATTAAGGCTCTTGATAATGCAGATATAAGAATATATATCCAAATATATTTTGACATATTTTATATGATAGTTCTGATAAATAATAATATTTTTATAATAATAGTACTATATTGAATATAAGGTCTTATTATATGTCGAGAACTCTTAATTATCCGAAATTTTCACAAAAGTGATTTCAAGATTTGTTGTGTGGAATGAAAATGCCTATATGTTCGGCAAATGTTCGTAAATTGCAATGCCAGTTTCATATATTTCTGTGCGTTCAAAATTAGGAAATGGATATCGAGGGATCACCATGCTCAATATGTTGTTCCGTGACCGAAGATAAGGAGCGGCTGAGCCCCGTCTCGGTGATGGACTTCCCCGACCATGACGACGACGAGGAAGAAGAAGATGGACCCACTTCAGATATTTACTTTCAAGAAAATCTTGCCAATATTCAGAGTAAGCTTCATAGCATTCTTTAAATATACCTCCTAATAATACAGAGAAATGTTAAGGCCTTAAGGGATAATATCCTAGGCTTCTACTTTTACACTCTTATTTCAATTCGTAAAGCTTTATACTAATTTTAACTTATAATACTCTCATATACACTTTTCAATACTCCGAAAAATTTGACAAAATATAAATAAAATTTGAATTTATAGACGGCATATTTGAAAACCTTTTTTATTCCTCTTTATACTAAATTACACCATAGTAATTGAAAAGTAATATGATCACTTAATTAGAAGCTCTCCGATCAAGGTCTTGGGCTTAATTATAAATATAAATATAAATAAATAGTTTATTTGATCAGAAAGGAACCTTTTTTTCGTTATTAGTAAACAATATAAATGGTGACGATGCATGCAAGGTTAGTGTTTTTTATTAGCCTTGTGCCTTCCAGGGACAACACCTCAGCTGCTGCAGAAGATTCGCCGGTTCGAGAATCTAGCCGTATTCAAACCCGTCGACCTGTCCGATGAGTTCTCCAGACGCCGCTTCGAGAATCTAGCCGTACCCGAACCTGTCGACCTGTCCGATGAGTTCTCCGAACGCGAAGGGCATGGACTAGAGAAACAGGAGAAGAAGAGAGCCAGAGAACTTCTGAATCAGCTTGACGCGAAGTCATTAGACGAGCATGCGAAGACGCTGGTTCTCGATTTCTTCGTCCAAGGGCTGTCCGGCGGCGATGATGAACGGAGGCTACTGAAGGCGGCGAGTGAATGGATGCGCGACGAACACGATCGGGTCGAGGACTCTGACGGTGAGAACTGCATCAGAGAAATGGAGAGAAGGTGGAGGTCTTTCGCAGACGAGGAAGAAGATGTCGGGAACGGAGTGGAGACCGCTGTGTTGGGATCGGTACTGGAGGAGTTGGTGATTGATCTGGTTGCATTCTGATGATCGATATCTGGTTGCAGACAAGTTAGTAGCTGCACGCCGAGCATGTATATTTATCTGTATATTTATCTGCGGCGTGCAGTAAAAAAACAACCAGGTAACTAGGCAAATTTTAATTTGTACGACATGCAGTAAAAATTAAAAAAAAAATATTTAGAATTATTTTTTAAAAAAATTTAACATGAAATTTATAATTTTTATATTAAAAAATTTTCCAAACAAATATTTCTAAATATGTATTTTATGACTCCAAAAATATACGGGTATTAAAGTAATTTTAAATTCTACTTTAAATTTATTAATTTTTGGAGTCCCAAAATATCTATTTTGAAGATTTTTTCTTGGAAAAAAAAATTCAATATAGATCTCATTAAAATTTATAATTTTTATGTTAAAAATGTTTTTTAAAAATAATTCTAAATTTTATCTTTTATGTTTTTACTTCACGCCGTGCAGACTAAAATTTGCCTAGTTGCCTGATTGTTTTGCACATCTACTAACACCACCTGTAAACTACCATTGTAAACTACAATGTATCTTCTACTTTTCTAATTTAATATTATTAGTTAGAATTACATTTATAACACCATTCGTAAATAATTAGGAAGTGAAAAATTGATCGAATATTAAACTGGCGACTGTGTTCCTATGTGATAGTTCGTACATGCGCGTCGTGCCATTCTTAAAGCGAGACCCGAGGTCTTCTTAAAGAAAAACATAACAGTTCACCTCTAATGTTACATGTAAAAAATGTGAGAAAATATTAAATCAGAAGCCATATAGTTTTATGTTTAATATTTTTTAATTTGCCTTTTTTTTGCCAATATGACGGTGTATATAGACGCACTGCTATGCTAGAACGCAACTACCGATTAAACAGGCAACTATCGAGGACAGGTTTTAGTTTAGCGCTGGACTAGAGGTGGCAAAATTACACCCGGTACCCGCGGGTACGGGTAAAAATTTTAGTTAAAAATATTGAATACGGGTATCACCCGCCCGTACCCGTAACTTGCGGGTCAAACGGGCGGGTGCCCGCGGGTCCGCGGGCACCCGCATTAACTATATATATATATTTTTAATTTCACGTTTTATCCCAAAAACACATAATTAGAAATATTTTTTGGAAAAAATTTTAACATGAAAGTTATATATATCATTTGGATTTATAACTTTTATGTTAAAAAATTTTTTAAAAAATATTTTTAATTAGGTGTTTTTATGGGTGAAACGTAAAACGCGTATAATTTTAAACTCGAATTTTTGGAACCTAAAAATATTTAGTTAGAAAAATTTTTTGGAAAAATTTTCAACATATAATTTGTAGATCTTGATGATATCTATAAGTTATATGTTAAAAATTTTTCCAAAAAATATATCTAATAGGTATTTTTATGGTGGAACATGAAATACATACATTTCAAATTCGAAATTTTATATTTAACATTTGGAACAAAAAATACTTAGAAACATTTTTTGGAAAAACTTTCAATATAAAAGTTATAGATTTTAATGAGATCTATAACTTTCATGTTATAAGTTTTTTCAAAAAGTATTTATAAATATATTTTTTTCTAAAAATTATTATTTTTAAATATTGAAAGATTTTAATCCGGGTACCCGCGGACCCGCCCGCAAACCCGTGGGCGGGTACGGGTACCAAAATTTGAACCCGGCAAACATAGTGTACCCGCCGACCCGCACCCGTATGACCCATTACCCGTTGACCCGCGGGCGGGTCGGGTCGACCCGACCCGTTTGCCACCTCTACGCTGGACCGAGGACCAATTTAAAGCAGTCCGTTCTCATTCAGTCCTACAATGAGTACAGTACAATCTGGCCTACGGCGTGACACGACTCGACATTGGTCTCCCTCTCTCTCTAACTCTCAACTGTTTTGTCTACCTCGTCGCCGACCATGACGCGACCCCAACATGCCCGAGACAAGAGAAATTAGAAGATCTAAGATGAATTGCTGATCTCAAATGCTCGAGGTTGTCGTCGTCGTCGATCATTGCCGCAGCATTACTCATAATGTACCATTTCAGTCTGAACAATATTTTTTGATGATGTATTTGATGCCACAGCATTACACACACACACACACACCCCCGTATGAGTTTATTCGGAAAAGTTCCATAAAGGAGTTTTATTGAGAAAATCTTGAAAGAAACAGGTACCATATATAGCACTAATGATTAAATCTCACCGTAGATCATCTTCTAAACTTCTTGTACCATCACCAAAGCATAGCCAAAACACAGACCGGGTATTTGCTGCATATTTGGACCGGATATAATTTTCTAACATACATGCATCTTCAGATGAACACCATGGATAGTAAACAGGAAAAAATTCGGAACAACAACACGCTGCACAATAACTAGCCATCGATTGCACTACGACAAGTGCAGCACTTCGTGTTCTCAGCCAACAAAAATTTAGAAAAAAAAAAAAAGAATTTCCGCGGCAGAAAACAGTTAACAGCAAGATAAACATAGATTTACATCTCTTGTAACTTGGGATTCGTACACTCTTAATGAAGTCTAGTCAGCTCCTCGACTCTCTTGCAGAGTTCCTCTACAGATACATCCATCGCATTCGAGATTTCTTCCATCCTTGTTCGGCTTAGGTCAAGGAACGTCTCTATCAGATCCCCATCCAAGAAGTTCCTAGCCTCCACGGTCTTCTTCTCATTGTAGAATGATCGCCATTGCTCATGGCTAAGCCCGCCTACACCCTTTATCACCTTGACCAAGTTTGATTGCAATTTCTCCAAAAAAATGTATTGATCATGAGGAAGAGAAGCCACAATACCAATCACACCATTTACGGTGCCAAAGATCACTGTGGGAAAGTTTCCACCTTCGGAGTCGGGCAAGCGCATGACCAGGGAACCGTGCTGGAATCGGTTTATGAATTCACCGAGGTGGTACTCCCCAACAACCTCGAGCCTACCCCTCTCCTCATCAGTTGCCCCCTCGCTGTTCTTTCGGACAGTAAAGAGGTTGAAATTGTTTTCCGCTCCAAGGTATATATCATCATCAAGTATCTCAAGTGCAGTCATCCAATTAGCATTATAGTCTCGCGCACGCTCCTCAATGGATCCCTCTTCGTGCTGACGAATAGAAAAGGATAATGTCAAATTTTACGTGTACATGTTCCTAGTTAAAGGAAATAGTGCATGCCTCTACTTGAGAAGATATATATATATATATATATATATATATATGAGACAAGTTTTTCTAATTCATTGCACAAGCAGAACTGAGGCAGCAAAATACTAACATTTGTCAAAAACATGATCAAATTAAATTACAAGATGCATGTTTCGCACGGAATATGGGACGTATAAATATGTAATCTATAGTTTTTAGGCAGTGAACCAGATCTTGAATTTGTAAGTAGTACAACAATTTACCTACTTTATAGAGCAATAAAGTTATACATTTCATCACATTCTCGCAAAAATAAAGAAAATTGCCATGCCTGGAATGTGAAACACGTAATAGTAAAGTCAAAGAAAATTCATAGATTAGAAAATCAGATTAAATTTCCCAAGCATAAAGAAGTTCGACAAAAGAACAAATCTCACCTTATAAAACAATAAGGATATAGACTTCATCAGATCGCCAACTACAATAAAATCACCACGAGTTTGAACATATAAAGCGAGTATATGTCCATGATGACCACATTCCGATTGTAGCTCCCGCGACCCATCGTCCCGCAGCATCCATTTGTACAGTTGAATCTTCTGATTGATAGCTGCTAGCAACTTCCCATTGAATGAATTGAGTGAATACACAGATCCTTTGGTTTCTTTCTCCGCAATCAATTGTAATTTCCCGTCTTCAACAATGAAGACAAGGATGCGACCCTGTGAAGTAGTTGAACCATCATATCAAATATATAACAAGTAAAATCTTCCATTCAGGATGACAAACCATTACCAGACTTGCATTAGCAAAGAATTAGAAGAATAAAAGCGATGAAACCACTATATAAATGCTCATGAAATACCTTGGAAGGCTCAGTTTCTTCAGGCAAAACATAGGCAGTGCCGACACAATAGTATACATTGTTGTCATCAGTGAAGGAGCAGCTAATAATGGAACAGCCATATTCGTATGTATCTAATGCATAGGTTGATAAGAACTCAAAAGTCTGATCATCCAACAAACGAACAAAGTGCATCTCAGGTTCCTCATTATTTGTTTGGCAACTCCTCAAGCTTAAGATGGCAAAAGACTGCGACTGTTCCTGATGACAAATGCGCCTGGCATGCTCACCGAGTGGAATTGTTCGGATATGCAGTTTTTGAATATCATCAATTGTTCCAATCAATAGTTCTCCTTCTTTAGCAATTGCAAGCCTATTGAGAAATTATCAAGCACAAATAAACTTTTAGTTTTTGTGAAGAAGTGTCCTAATAAAGAATAAATAAATAACAAAATTGGCATTCTAATTATCATGTCCTTCAGAAACCAACACAATGTAGCCAGCTGGCGGTTCTTATGATGAGATTCTTATTCATGTTTTATGTTAACGCATATGTTTGTGCATTATCAGTCTCAACTAAGGTTCTGAAAGGCATATGATTCAACATTTAAAGTAAGCAGCAATGTAAGTAATTAATAAAACGAGATAGCCATTTTTGAAGTGCATAGATGAAAATAGCGTTTACCTAAAACCATAAAAGTCCAAAACCTGGAAAAAACGCAGTTAAAATTTTTAAGTCATATAAAATCCTAACAATTTCAAAATGCAATTTAAAGTTTATAACAAGGTTCACAATCAGTATTTTGATCATAATCAGCCAAAATACTGACATCAAACTGGCAATATCACTATACAAGCAGAATAAACTGGTAGCTCCATATACGCCAATAAGATTAATAAAACCGAAGAAAACATATTGACGCCACACACCCACGGAATGACTTTGAGATTGGTCTGACAAGTAAATCAGCCGTGTTGAAGCTTATCTATGCCTGGTTGAACTAGTTTACAGACTTCAAAACTTTACTACAATGCCATATGATTCAATATCTATTGAAGAACTGAGACTAAGCTGTTATAGTTTTTTGATGCATCAAGGAGATTATATCTTTCTTCAAAGATATGTATATTAGTCAAGCTAAAAAATTAGTATAGAATACAAAGGTAAGATCATAGTAATCATCAACATAGTTACGCTGGAAGAGACCACATAGAACATAAAGATTTTATGAATAATGAGGTGTGGAAGCACTGACACAACCAAATACATATCCATGAAAAATCTTAACTGAAATGGTTAAATTTTTAGTTTCACATTAAAGTATTAAACCAAACTTTGTTTCTCGTTGCTGGTATCAATAACAGTAGGCACAAAAGAAGCAATTGAAGTGGATGTCGAAATATCAAGGACAAACAATACCACAACTATGAGAAGCATAAAGTAAGGAAACATGCCTATCAGGAAAAGCAGCTGAGTTGAAAGGGCACATATGACTAACTTCTTTCAGATTTACATTGCTGTAAAGCAACTTTTTATTGCTGCTGTATATAACAGTAGGTCTATCGGATGCAGCAAATGCATGGGTAGTATCCTTCGACGAAAAGGTCGTAAGCGTTATGGGCTGTGTTCCGAGAGAGACCTTCTTCCTGTTAGATAATATACCAGTATTGAGGTTTAATTGGAAGTTGAACAGATGGCCATCTCCAAGCGCGCATAACAAGTAGGAAACCTGCATTGACAATGAGAATGTTGTATGTAAAGCAACCAAAAAATGCTAACAATCCCAACAACTATAAAAAACTGAGCAGCTGAAGGATATGTTCATTAGTACCCCTTCAAAAATGCAAAGAAGAACAGAACGAGGAATTATCTCTCCACCCAGAAGTTCTTTGGTCATTAGGTTTAGGTCTGGAAGTGAATATATCCTCACACTTATGTCTGTCCACATTCCAACGGCGGCCAACTTGCTGAACGTTGAACTTTCTCCTATTGGGTTCAAGTCGAGACATGATATCTCATGCTCCAACTGTATGTGCTTTACTTCAGTCACAATGCCTCTCCCGATTTCTAGATAAACAAGATGGCCACCACCAGTGGCAAGCAAGACCTGTCATAGCATGATGTAAGATATACCATTATGTATAATGAGCTAAGACTAGGAAAACAATAACATCAAAATAACTTAAACTCCCAACTTCCTTCGCGACATAGAAATAGTTGCTTCTGAATATTTCTCTCATTGAGGCATACATATACATTTGAAATTTCTGAAAGAAACAACTATATAAATACTCACAAAATGCATCTATCTTTCTTATAAACTTCAAGAGACTTATATGGAGCACAAGAAAGCAGGCTGAAAACAACCACTGTTGTCTGCCAAAGCTAATAGCTCACTCTCTTTTAGTTTTTAGTATCTCAACCCTCAAATCTCATATCATATTGACACCTGACAATGTGACAAAGCTGGTCATATCCAAAATTTAATTCATAAACAACACGAAGACTGATATACAGCTGGCAACATCCTAAACTTATAGTTAAGGATGAAATGATCTACTATGCAATTAAAACCACTTTGGTTTTATTTTACTTGAGCTCATTGTGCCCTCAAACTCAGAACATTACTCACAAGTGTTGCCCAGAACAAGAACCAAAGTTTGTAGCCCAAGTAGCTTCTTTCTCACATATTACGATCTATTACTCTGGATAATAATACATATTCCAATTTTTGGATCTAAAGTAGCTTCTTCCTTACAGCCCCTAAAACATGGTAATGCCTTCTAGTCAGCTTTTTATCTCAAGTAGCTTAATTTCACATGATTATGACCCATCAAGTATGATTCCCAAAGTAGCTTATTTCTCATATGATTACAATCCATTGTAGTTGTCTTATTTCCCACATTCTTTGAATATGTATTTGAAAGATATACGTACAACAAAAGAGAAATCAGGTAACAGTTAAAGTTTCAACCAATGAACATACAAACTGCCTTCCAAAATTACATTAACTCAAACCAAAAGGAACTAGAGGTAACCTGGCTGGCATTAGCAGTGGCAACATCAATCGAGAAGCCAGAAGGCGCTGTCCACTCATGAAGCAGCTCACGAGATATAGCATTGATTAGGCGAACAGAACTGCCAGTAATCTATATACAGTTAAGAAAAAACAAAATTAGTTCTTTGACAATGAAGAAGCAAGAGATCAATTAGTTGAAACAAAATGAATTTGATTGTGAAGAAAACAAGCTTTGTCAAGAACTTCTCGAGGGATTGGAATAAAATATCCATATTACTCAAAACACTAAACATGAACGAGTTAACTGTTACAGTATGCTACTTGAGATTGATAGGAATAAAAGACTGAACCTGCACAATCTGATCATGCATGACATTTTGGCAATACAGTGTCTGTGCTTCTGAATAAAACCCTTCTATCTCTGTTTCTTCCAGTTCATCTTCCATATTCATTGCTAGCACACGTGTCTCGTTGATAAAGCTTACAACTAAGAAAGTGTCAAATTGATCATTAGTAGAAGAGCGCAAGGACCATAACCCTTTGATGCCTTGCAACTCAACCGATGCCTACAACAAACACAAATAGAACTCAAAATAAGGAAACAAAGTCAGTCATATACACAAACTAAGCCATCATTTTACGTATATCGAGAGATAACCAAACCTGTTCATTAATTCCTATGCCGTTTCGTACAACGCGAAGGGATCCATCCTTATATGCACCTGAGCAAGTTACAACCTGACCTTGACCCTGCCGCTCAAGATCAACGACACAAAAGTCCACAATCGGTCCGAGATTAACAAATCTTTCAAGAACCTCAACATATGAACCTTTTGCATCAGGTTGAAGATTCAGTTTTATGAGCTGCAGAAAGAAAAGTTTTAAGTAGAAATATAATACAGGTGATTTTGCAGCATAAGATACCATTATTATCTACATATGATCAGATATACAGCTATTTATTGGGAACTATAACAAAATGTTGATGAACAGAATTTGATGAAAAGAATTTGACCAATAACAAAACACCCACCGGCAATGAACTCGATGACATGCATTGATGAATTTGATAGAAACAACAGACTTTACCTAGACACAACAATACTATCCTTAGTTCAAAAGATATTTGAAGCATAAATGGAAGTCTTTGTGTTCTCAACTGAAAAATAGGAGGTAGCTTGGAAAGATAATTACAACCCATACATTAAGGAACATCTGCCAGCTGTGCTGATAATTTTAAATTGAAAGGAGAATCAGATCAATACAGCAAACAAAAGTTACATGAATCCTTATATAGCTAACTGAATCTTATTTAGCTAAACCGACAACAGTTCAAAAATAAAAATCAACCACAGCATATTAGGTAGCATAAACATCTAAATAGAGTCACATTCACTAATACTAACTTGAGAATCTCCATAGCTTGAGCCAATAAACACAACTGCATTGTCCAGATAAGATATTGTTGATGCAACAGAAGTCTCACCCAAAAGTTCAATCTTAAGCCCAGTTACCCTGCATGTTTCAGGGAAGGCAAATCAAATACCACAAAACGACAGCTTCTTTTTATGATTTCAAATGAGAGAGCATATTTCTTATAGGACAAAAACCAATAAGCACGCAATGATGGATGAAAATCTCACCTTTCTTTCTCATGGGTTATAACAAGCAAGTGCAAAAGGCCTGCATTGTCACCAAGAAGGTATCGAGAACCATCTGCATCCACTCTTCCGTATGCCCTTGTGATAGACTAACCACATAGATAGCAAATAAATTAGATGTAATGAAAATGTAAATAGATATAAAAAAAAGTAAACTTGCAGAAAAACACATACGGCTTTGATGGGAAGAGCTTTGAATGCATTAGCACTGCAGTAGACTATTGTCTCCTCCCCAATAATTATGACACCACCAAGAGGCATTGGAACAGGGATAAGCAGACCAGCACCATTATCAAGATTGTTTTGTGACCATGGACCCTCAAGAAAATCTTTATCCTTGAGCGCAACCTCATATGTTTTCACATGACGAGCATCTTTATTATCCTGTAAAATTTTCAGGCTATAAAGAAGGGATAATCTTGATCCATAAACACTAAGAAGTGAGAGAACTGAATAATTCGCACTAAACAGAAAAAGATTTGAGGAAACGAAATAAGTTAAAATAACCTGATAGAGAACAACAATTGTGGGCTTTGCACAACCGTAAAGAAATTTGATGTCCAAAACCTGGAGTTCTTCTAGCCTGTAATAAGAGAATAATTAATTCACTTGGAAAGTATGTGAACCATACTTTCAAATAGAAAGCATGCTACAGAAGTTAATCCTTACATGGGAAGAACAGAGATCACAATCCAAAAGAAGTTTCAAAATTTACGAATAGATAACATACGAAATGCATTATATATTTATCTCTCTCTCTCTCTCTCCATCCCTCCCTCCCTCCCTCTCCCCAATACACACATACATATACATACATACAAAATATATATATTTGTGTATGTACTTCTTAACCCACTTACCATTCTCCATATGTTCAAATTTGGATGGTCAAATATCATTAATTCATGCCTAGTAAAGACCTAAATAATTACGTTTAGTTGAAAGTTGAATTTCAAATTGTTGATTAGGTCTTCTTATCAACTATAAATCTTGAAAATGCTTACTGGATGGAACCCTATTGAAAAATAGGAGACAACTTAACTTTTTGAATCGTGCAGAATCCAATTGCTATTTTGGAAGTACAAGGAGCTAAAGATGTTCAAGCAAGGACCTAACGATGATCAAGCAAATTCACATGCATCAAAACTACCTACGTCTCAGCTTATCCTGCATAGCACTCTTTTCACTGCCTCCACTCCCTTGAGCAAGATCTCTTGACTGAACCATAACCAGTAGCCCCCACTACTTCCCCAGCTCTTCTTTTGCTAATCTCTTAGTTTCATTGTAAAAGCAAAAAGAAATGAAAAGATAAAGGAGAAACACCCATTGGGAGTGATAAAAGAATAAATAACAATATGAACCCCTTTTTAACATCACCAAAAACGTGATCTCGCAAGCCGCTAAGAGTGTTCAAATTTTAATTTGTCCCAAGCATCTAACTCCGGCCTGACCTGAAGGTTTTGGGTGAAGTCTTCCAGGCGTATCAAGCCATGACGGGTCCTAAACTAAGAAGCCCATAAGTCCAAACCCTACAAGGCCTGATTAATAGATTTTACTTCATTTTAAGTCTTACCACTGCGTTACTGACTTTTTACTACCTCAGCATTCCTTTAGTTACTCCTCAAGATTCACGAGATTCAACCTCTAATGATAAGGGTAACAAGATGGAGGCAAAGATAGGGAGCGAATAAGAGATGAATATTATTTCTCTTCTTGCTCATGGTCATCTAAAGATAGATGCTTAACCCAAATGACCATGTGACCTACTAACACCAAAACAGATGGTGTATTGTCTAATTCAAATTACTTAAGTCAATCTAAGAATCACCATATGCCTATTTGCTTATCAGGCAGACTTCTACATTCGCTCAATTTTCACATGCCAAATGAACAACCGAAAAAAGCTGATGGAAGATGAACGATAAAGGAAACTTTTAGTGCGTACGCAGAATATCTTTTTTCTAGGAAAATCACATATGGCTCATGCCCATGGATATGAAAATTTGAAGTTTTATGTTCAAAAGTCCAAAAGCTTGTAAATGCAAAAATTTAGAAAATGTGGTCATCCAATGCTTCTATTCGATTATTTCTATTATCTCCGGAAAACTACTAAAAACTTTTCAGTTTTCCCATAAAAAATGTGGTTCTTCAGTTATTCTCCAAATGAGAACACACATTTCCCAATTACCCTTTGCAAGAGGAGCTCGACCTTACATGAGATATTGATCAACTAGGACATTGAAGGTCAAGACCAATTGGAGGTTGAGCAATCACTGGAGAGAGGTTAATATCGACGAGAGTTTTATTATTAAACAGATAGCACCTAGGGCTGAAGTTCATGGGAGGTTTGCCAGCTGCATGCAATAAAAGAAGGGAAACTAAATAGAACTGTAGAGTGGTGTTAAAAGTCTTATTGCCCCTTGGCAGAGTGGGGTCTTTTAGATCTGACCTATAACACTATGAATAAGAAACCTAGCTTCACTCAGTTAGACTCAATTACTAACTGGAAACCAAATATAATCCCATCTTTTTCAAACCAAAGCAAAAATAAGGGGATAACTTGGACATCAAAGTATTGGCAAAATCTTATTAAACTTAACAAAATTATCTAAAAGTAAAAAAAAGAGATTTTTCAGGATTGTACAAAATTAAGCTAGGTCTTCAAATAATCTGAACAAATTCCCCAATTTTCTAGTCTTGCATTTCAAAAACAAGTCGTCTGAACAGAATCTCTAATTTTCTGAATTATATAGCTTCTCTTATTACGAGATATCAGTATATTTCAATCTTTTGTGATTCTTCAACTGCAAGTGAGAGTAGAAAAAGATGAAGAACGAAAAGCAATTTGTATCTCTGCACAGTGCCTTCAAGTCTGAGTTCATACCTGATGTTGAATGCTTCCTTTAGCTGGCCTTTACTATCGAAGGGTATAACCTGGGAAAACAAATACCAAGGGTTGCAATAAGTTATAAAGAAGCTAATTGTTCTTTAATCAATATATGATGGCAAAAATACAGCGTTAGCATTAATTACCTTGAATAAGCCATCATACAAGTGCAAACCAATCAATCTGCAATCAGGGTCAATAATTCCAATCTACAGAAACAAGGAATTAGTTATTGGCCGTCCAAGAAAAGCACGTAGGAGATACCACACTAAAAAGTTGTTTGAATAGATTTCACAGCCTTGAATCATGAAATGGAAAGATTCCACATAATGTGGTCAGCATTCACCGCATGCACAATTATGTTTTGGTAAAAAACAAAAGTGCGATTTTATGGTTTTGTACCTGTCCATTATCTGTTGGTCGACCTATACGATCAGACACATCTCCCATTGCTCTGAAAAGACAAAAAGCTAGTAATTTCTTGAATTACTGTGAGAACCATGAATATTTCTTGGAATTAAATTCAATTGCATATGATCAGGTAAAGTCTCCACATTTATAGATACAAATCAGACATGTTATTTTATCAACACTATCAAACGAAATTATCCCATGCTTCAAGAAGAAAATGTGCAATTATGTTTTCCTCGCATAAATTATTTATTCATATGAAGTCACTATAGGTAGTTATTTGAAATTATAACAAGGATGAATGATGTAGAAAGCTAGCTGCTAGCATAAAGTTTCACTATGAGTAGTTATTTGAAACTATTAACAAGGACGAATGACATAGAAAGGTAGCTGCTAGCATAAAGTATTAAAAATGAGCTTATATGGATTCCTTTTGCGAAATCAGCAATTGTAGAAAGAATGGATCTATCAGATGTAGGATACATCATCACTCTAGTAGAACATGTTTTATGATATAAAGCTACATGAGTCCAACCTTGTGATAAGCTCTGATGTCTCTCCATCCCATTGGAGAACACAAAACTTATACTTCTCAGTGGCAATAAAGAGAAAATCTTGTGCTTCACCCTGTACGGAATGACCAGTTTAAACAAACAAAAACAATGAAAACATCCAGTTATCAACCATGCTCTATAAAAATTTTGAAAAGAAAAACCTACATGAGGACGGAAAAGTTCAAGAGTTGCAATTCTCCCATATATTGGAACATCTAGCATAGGCTGCAAAAAATATAAAAGTTTAGGGAGTTCATCAAAGCACAGCACTTGTAAGTAAAGCCTTAAAAAGCCAATTAAATTGGGTTTCCAAAGAAATGCTACTGTTGTTACAGAATATTAGAAGTACTAAAATGCATTCATCATAAAATAACAAACAACAAAGCGATTACCATCTATTGAATCAAATTATTATTTAAGATGTCCAATATCCCCATCTATGATGTACCCCTATCTCTAACATTTCCTACTCTCTTTTTCTTGAGATTCTTGGGAAACTTTGTCCGTAACAGGCACATTTTTTTGTGCGACTACCGTAAATAAACCCATGGTTGACACCAACCCACGTTCCACTAACGGGAAGTCTCAATTCTTTGTGATCGAATCATCTAATCTAAGTCATTGTTGACTAATAAACTACAATTTGCGCCAAATAAAACACATCACAACGGAACACGCTTTGGCGTGCTACAATTGGATGGAAAATGAACAGTTAGGACATCATCATTAATTTTGATAAGGTCAATGCAATAGTTGCAAATTTGCATTTAACTTAAACATTGACCTCTCCCTTTTTTAGATGGATATTGTATTTTACAGAAAAACCATCCTTATCGTCAAGAAGAAAAGATGGGTATTTTTATTTGTTGTTGCAAAAAAATCCATCTAGCACAACCATATAGATGCAATTGCTTTATATTTTTCCGGTACAAAAGCTCAAGCACTAAGGACCTTAGGTTCAAAGTAAGCATGCAATGGAAAATAGTTTAAAACATAAGTAAAGTTTCTAAGAGCATCCTAACATAATAATTTTAATTAGAAATTCCCTTCTATATACCTGTAGACCATGAGGAGTAAGCAAATGGATCTCAATTCGTGTGCATTTCCTGTAGATAAAGAATATAAATCATAACAAAAAAAGGAAATCACACCCATTGTGAATAATGATTTTTTTCTAAATGGCTAAAGAAGCTTAAGCTTAGTGCATTTTAATTTTTAATAACATGAGGAAAAATGCATGTGAAAATGACACCATACTAAGTGAAAATACAATAACAACTGCATATTCTTGAAACAAAAAGCTAATAAAATGACACTAGACACCTTCATTATAAAAGAGTTCCAAGCCATAAAGACAAAAACAAAAAGACTATCAGAAACTTCATGTCATGTAAGTAGCATGATACAATCGTCGAAGAGTGATCCGATCGCTAGGATGAGTAGAGTTCAAGTCAGCATGGAAACCAAACCAAACTAGATCAGGAATACAGGGTTACTATATGTTAGGTTAGGTGCAATTTGGTTCAGGTAGAATACTAGGGAACCTCGGTTTGAAAGTTTGGGGTGGTCGGGATGTGTTTTTAAACATTTTGTGTTTAATCGGCTTATCAGAAAGAAAATTGCCATTCATCAAGGGACTTGATGGCCTAATAGAATCTGAACCACATATCATGCATTAGGATGTGTACCATGTTGCATCAGGGCCATCAGGGACCCTGTACGAATAGCAGTAATCAACCTGGCATTTTAACTATTGATCATTACCGATTGCATACCCACTTAAGTTATCCAAAAAAAAAAGGAAGCTAGATTGATCTGCACCTGTACAAGCAGACTCATCCCAAAAGTTTCTCTCTTTCTAAAGACATCAAATCTCCTCCCATCTTTTCTACTCACTATTCTATCTAAATCTGTGACCATGATTTTAGCCAAACAGAATCCGACCTAAACTAGTCTCAATAAAGTTACTGTCTGTACAGGTTGAACAGTACTTATGGGATTTCAATTCGTGAAATTTTCGTTTCAAGTCAGCTTCTTAGCTTCAGTTTTGGTCGGGAACCACAGAAGAGACTATGCAAACCATGAAACACCAAGTATTCTATCAGTTCACCTTAGCTCCCCAGATAACCACCAAGAAACTCAATCACAGGATTCAACCTAACAGTGAAGTATTGTATGTTGAACTTATAATTAATTGAATATATAATTCCAAATCAATGTACGAAAACGCACGCAATTATGAGATTGAGCTCATGAGGACCGGTGAAGTTTCCGACGCAGGAGTGGGTGACGTTGGTGGGCCTGTGAGCAGTCACCACGTAATTCCACACGCTCATCTTCTTCTTCTTCCTCAGCCTCCGCCGCCGCCTCCGCCGCCGCCGCTCGCTGCCGGAGAAGTTTCCAGAAGAGTGATTTGAGTGAGGGTTTTAATGGATGCTGCAGAGGAGATCAGGAAGCGCATTTAGATTCGGGTCAGATCCAGTGAGGAGCATAGATGCATTCGACGGCCAGGTCATTCATTAAAACGAGATTGTTGAAACAACGGGAAATGCCAGGGCGCGGCTCGCCTAGCGGAAGCATAAAACTGATGGTTCAGATCATTCTACCTGAATCGTAAGATTCTTAAAGTATTATCTAAAATTTTTATCGGCTTATTTAATTTATTTTAAAATATTTTTAAAAAAAATTGAATTATAAAATTATAAATTTTAATATAGTTTACAAATTTATAGTTAAATTTTTTTTTAAAAAAATGTCAAATATTATGTCAAAATAATGATCAAATTTATTTAAAAAGTACTTTTTATAATAGGCATTTTGTATTTTTTGCGCTCCTTTAATTAAATTTGACATTTTTGTACTCCTAATTGGATTTACTATTTTTGTGCCTCTTGTCATATGAAATAACAAAAATATTTTTAATTTTTTATTCTGAAAAAATATAAAAACAGACGAAAATCTACGAACACCTACGAATACCTACGAACACACGCGAACACCTATGGATATCTTCGAACACTATAGCAGTTTTTTTTTTGTCTTAATATGTACTTTTTTTTTTAGTGTTCGTAGGTGTTCTTATGGGGTGTTCGTATAGGACCACGTGAGTGTTTGTATGGGATGTTCGTGTGTGTTCATAGATGTTCGCGTGTGTTAATAATTGTTCGTGTGTTTGATTGTTAGCATGGCACTCATCCGCTCAAGCATGGCACTCATCCGCTCGAGCATGATCTGCTTGCACAAGAAAAACGCTTTAGTATCCTCACGCACAAATTGTTCTCATATCAAGTATAAGAGGTCTTCAAAACCCTTCAATTAGTCGGCGTCGTGCTCACTTGATTGTTAGTGCGGCACTCATCCGCTCTTTCAAAATCGAGACATAATCTCTTCACTTTTATACGACCATCACGAAAAAAAGAAAAAATGTCGAACGGCACATTTCTATATTTCACTAACTGAGAAGCATATTTGTAGAATTATATATATATTGTCTTTTGCCAATTGCTTTTTTTTTCTCATATTTTCTCATAAAAATGATCGTATAAAAAATCTAAATAAGGACAATTGAATCTAAAACTTGCTTAGTACGTGTTACTTATATCTAAACAAACAATAAACCATCATAAAGATAGCCATTGGCCTACCAATTATGTGCATGTACATATATGTACTAACAAAAGGAGGCTTCTTCACCCTTTGAGGTCGGTCATTTTCATCCTCGACATAAACCATGGGCCAAATCCCACTACGTATGTCCTAAAAAAAGGCCAATGACACCAACATATATATATATATATATTATATATAATATATATTAATTTTATATATTTACACATTATGTAATTGATATTCACATATCTAGTGGATCCTAATATTTCTTAATTATGAAAACAAATTCATAACATATATATATATATATATATATATATATATGATTTGCTTATCCCACTTGAAAATAATCTATTTTTATTTTTTAAAATGCTTAAACCCACATATAAGCATATTGCTCTCTACCAACCAATACGGGACAATTACAGGTCTACAACATTGGGTGTGCAGGTTACCGTCCAACTTTGTCCAATCTAAAATTCATGCAGGTCCATTATATGTCTTTTAGAAGCTACTTATTTATTTTGTAGGGATTCGATCTCGAACCTATTCGCACGCACATTGCTCAATAATAAGTAATCAAGTATGTCCAAATTTGAGAAATCCAACTAGATACCAAGTTATGGAAATAAAATTGAAACAAATAGAAACTATTTTCTTAGTTATGGGTAATCCAAATTTGTGTACTTTTTTAACTCGTTCAGAATAATTTTTAACTAGAACAGAATATTTTTTAACTTGCCGGAATACTAGCTTAGTGTCAACAAATATTACTTTGTAAAACTTAAACAAATGAACTACTAAAATAAAATACTAAATTAGCTTTCCAAAATACTTTTTAGCTCTCCCCTAATAATTTTAGTCTGTCAATAATACTTTTTTTTAACTCACTGGAACACTACTTTAGGTTAGTGTCAACAAATATTTTGTAAAAGTTGAACAAATCAACTACTCAAATAAAAATACTAAAAGTTAGATTCACAAAACACCTTTTTAGATCGTCCATAATAGTTTTTAGCTTGTCCACTATACTGAGAGATCTGAACACTACCATACAAGTTCTAATAATACTACACCAGTCATTTGAAATATTTAGTTAACTGTATGAAATATTTTTGAATTCCTGATCAGAATTTATTTTGAAAAAGTTACTAGCTTTTCTTTCGACATCATTCCTTTGATGCAGCCAAAAATAATGAAAAATGCTTATTCCCTTCATAAATTCACCAAATGATCCACTCGTACTCACATCCCACAAATTTTGATCCCACTATCCTTCCCATGTATTGCACCAAATATAAATTTATACCACTATCATATATGCCACGTTATATTTTGGTGGATTCATCGGGGGCACTAGCATTGCTCGAAAATAATTTCTGATATACAATGAAGCAATCACAAAGTAATTTTATGCTCCTCACTTGCGATTGGTCAGAATTTAAATTCAGTTGTTGTTTGGCCACCAATTCCATCCTATAACTTACCACCTTCCCTGTTATAGACAAAGCCAACTACTTTAGCCCACCACTTCAGATCCGAAATTGCATTTTTATACTCTTATAATTCAAAATTGTATTTTCTATATATATATATATATATATATATATATATATATATTAATTATCATATTCTTTATACCATGTGTTAGCATAAGTAATTTTTAGGTGTGTGATGTAGTATTAGTTCTTACTCTAATAAATATATATAGCATTTACATTAAATGATAACAATTTGAAAAAAAACTATAATTAATTTAAAGAATATAAAAGTTCTCAAATTAAACTTAATTTAAATTAATAAAAAACAAAATTTGATTTGTATGAAACTGAGAAAATAGTTAATCATATATTAAGTTTTTAATGAAATGTATATATATATATATATATATATATATATATATATATATATATATATATACATTTCATTAAAAACTAATTTTAATTATATATATATGGTATTGAAAGCGTTAGTAAGTTATAATTATATATAGTAATTCTGAAATTCGAAAATAAATGAAGATTAAACTAATTTTAGATTACTACAGGGGAAGTTAGAAAGCAGTAAAAGCTGGTAAGCAACACACATATCCCCTTTTCCTCGTCGATATATCTCATGAACTCTCACTACATTCTCATTCCTCATGCATGCACTAGCAGCACTACACCTGTACACCATGAAGAACCCCTTCAATCAAACCTCCACCACCATTGTAGCCAGAGAGACGACCTTCCAGAGGCTTCTCTCTGAGTTTCTAGCAATAGAATTAGCCTTAGCTCTCATAATCTTCGTCGTCATCCACGCTGTCCACCAGGGCCGGCGGCAGGGCCTCGCAGTATGGCCTGTCGTCGGAATGCTCCCTTCTCTCGTACTCGAACTCCGGGGCGACGTGTACGAGTGGATCACCGGAGTACTTGCTGCCATGGGCGGAACCTTCACCTTCCGCGGCCCATGCTTCACCAATCTCCACTGCGTCATCACCTCTGACCCCCGAAACCTCGAACACTTGCTCAAGACCAAGTTCCGGAGCTTCCCGAAGGGGCCGTATTTCCGTTCCACCGTCGGCGATCTCCTCGGCGACGGAATATTCAATGCCGACGACGAGCCATGGCGGTGCCAGCGGAAGACCGCCAGTCTTGAGTTCCACTCCGCTGAATTTCGCGCCTTGACGGCCGCCTCCCTCGTCGAGCTAGTACATTCCCGTCTTCTCCCGGTTCTTTCGGCGGCATCGGAAGCCGGCACCTATCTCGATCTCCAAGATGTGCTTCTACGGCTCACCTTCGATAATGTCTGCCTGATCGCATTCGGGACCGATCCCGGGTGTCTCCGCCCGGGCCTCCCGGCGATAGCCTTCGCGAAAGCCTTCGAGGACGCCACTGAGGCCACCATCATAAGATTCATCACGCCGACCGCTGTATGGAAGGCCCTTAAGTTTTTTGACGTCGGAAGCGAAAGGACCCTTCGAAAATCGCTGAAGCAAGTAGACGAGTTCGCCTACGAGGTGATAAGGTCGAGGAAGAAACAACTGGAACTGCACTCCGGTGACCGCCGGGCCGATCTTCTCACTGTATTCTCCCGACTAAGAGAGGAGAATGGAAAACCGTATTCCGACAAGTTTCTTCGGGATATATGTGTTAATTTTATACTGGCAGGGCGTGACACGTCGTCGGTGGCGCTTGCATGGTTCTTCTGGCTGCTGGAGCGTAACGCCGGCGTCGAGGACCGAATACTCGAGGAGCTGCAGAGGATACTGAAAGAGAGAGGAGACGCCGAAGATGGTGTCGGCGGTGAGGTCGTCTTCAAGCCGGAAGAGGTGAAGAACATGGTGTACTTGCAGGCTGCACTGTCGGAGTCACTCAGATTGTATCCACCGGTGCCGGTTGATCATAAGGAGGTAAGCATGTGTTATGATAATTTTAAAAAATAATAATAAATAAATAAGTTCAAATATTCTCTACTAGTTATGTCTTTTGCATTGCAAAGTTGGTGCAACAAACCTTGACTTTAAAAGGAAAGCTTGTTTCTATTTAGAATTACTTTATTTTTTGTTATTTATTTATTTATTTATTTAAAGAAAGCATTTTAAAAACATTAATTAAAGAAATAAATAGAGTATTTTATAAGACTTTCTGAAAAAAATAACCAATTTATTTTCGTACGATAATTATAACTGATAAATCTATGATAAAATAATTAGAGGTGAGTTGAATTTGATGGTCCTTAGAGGGATTTGGATTAACAGAAAGGAGTTTTTTTTGGGACCTATTTGAGAATGAAATCCTTACCATCAAGGTCACTCTCCACCTTATAGGGTTGAACACTCACTTTGTGTTTTGAGGAAGGCGGAAAATCATAGAAAACAACCACCTTCGGAATATAGCTGTGCACATCTATTCTCTCAAAACTCCATCTGTATGGTACATATTATTGGACTGTTGTTATTGTTGTGAAAAACTGATATATTCTAATTTTATTTCAGGTCATAGAAGATGAGGTATTTCCGGATGGAACTACGCTGAAGAAAGGGACTAAAGTTATCTATGCAATATTTTCGATGGGAAGAATGGAGAGAATATGGGGCAGGGATTGCCGAGAATTCAAACCCGAGCGTTGGCTCAGAGACGGCCGATTTATAAGTGAATCTGCTTACAAATTTACCGCCTTTAACGGAGGGCCGAGGTTGTGCCTCGGCAAGGAATTTGCTTATTATCAGATGAAGTTTATCGCCGCCAACATCATTTACCGATACCGTCTGAACCTCGCCGAGGCCCATCCGGTCGTTCCGAAGATGTCCTTGACTATGTATATGAAGTATGGGTTGAAGGTGAGACTCATTAGAAGGCATGGAGCAAACCCTGTTACCTCTTCATAAATGAGCAAGAAGATGTAGTTCTACTTTGTAAAACTACAAGAAGCATGTATTTGCTAGGCTATGTTCGGATTAAGTGCATGTTTGTATTCATTTGGGTATAATTGCGTATCAACCCTTGGTTGTTAAATCTCTTACAAATCTACCCCTCATTTTAAATTCTTTATAATTAGCCAGTCTCACAAATCATGTCAAAAATATTTTGACTATTATAAAAATATTTTTCCAAAAAAATTTTGATGTGATTTACACATCAGTAAAAAAATTCCAAAAAAAAAAAACTTTTATATAAGTTTTTAAGATTGCAAAATTTTAGTGGATTTTAAAAATCTGCTAATCCAGTACGACTCAGAAATGTCAGAACGCCTATTTAGAATTTTAATTTTAAACACGAAAAAATAAAATGTTATGTCATATGCAATTTTTGTGTATGAAATTATTTCAAATAGATATTTTAGGACGTCAAAAATAAGATTTACCAAAATTATTTGCAAACTTATAAAAATGCAGAGGCATATGCAACTCTCCAATCATTTTAGCTTGTTTTTCTGAGATTTAGCATCTTCATTATCCAACAAAACGTTAAAAGGGTAAATTGAAGTACAAAATTAGGAGCAAACGTCCATAATAGTAGGAGTGAAAAACGAGTAGAGCTACTCTTGAGTAGTTCGGACTCGAACTCATTTAAACTCGACGTGAGCTCGAGTGTTGCCGAGCTGAAATCTAGTTCGAGCATAAATTCAAGCTCAAGTAGTTAAATAAGACAGATCTGAGTATCGTGATACTCAGCTCGTTAGACTAAGAAGCTTAAACGAACTTTTTTATTTTATTTAAGTATATTTTATAATAAAATTATTTAAACGAGTTCGAGCTCGACTCAAGTTTGATCTAATTTATACAATCGAGCTCGATTCAACTCAACCTCAGCTCAATTGATACAATCAAGCCGAGCTCCAGTCAAGTTCAAACTTAAGATTTTTCGAGTCGAGTCAAGTTCGAGCTCAGGCTCTGAGATTCATCAAGCTCGAGCACGAGTTCAAACTCGAACTAAACCAATCGAACCAAGTTTAAACTTAATGGTACTCGACTCGAATTTGACTCGTTTCCACTTCCTACGTAATGGTATGCATTTGCTCCCTTCATCTCAGAAAATTTTGATTCATTCAGTCTGCATCTAATTTGTATCGGTATCACGTATCCCCCTCGAACACGTGCATATACACCACAAACATAAACACATTATAAAATGTGGACCTTAAACACATCTTTCGGGTACTCAAACCACGGTACAAAAATCTCCCACTGCATCAACAAAATTAACAACCCAGTAATGGAAAGAGTAAGATATGCATAGCCATGTTCAGAAGAAGACTGTTCCTACAGAACCCTTGGCCTGAAGAGACAAAATCTAAGACAACAGGCATACAATCACAAATGATCTCCCAATGTCATTAGTATTCAGAACTTTAAAAAAAAAAAATTTATGCAAAATTAGGCATCAAACCTACCACACTCTGACTGAATTGTTTACATACATTGCTAATCCTTGAGGCAACAGCAACAACATCACAATCATGAATCATGCCAGACCGAAGTCGGAGAAGGATAGATTTACGTAGCCATGCCCAGAAGAAGGTTGTTCTGTAGGACCCTCGGTCTGAGACTACAAATACAGAACACACGGACAAACACACAATTCACAGAACAAGAAAAACACGCTGAGCGTGCCCAACCCAAACTCAAACTATGCACACCACACAACACCACACACACACACATATATATATATATATAAAGGAAGAAATAAATAAATAAAAATAAAATAGGAAGCAAATAAGAGCTAAATATATATAAAATAAGGCACTATATTATCTAAACGATGTCTCTAAAATAAATTATACGCCGCCACTCAATTCGGTTGAGAATTGAGTCTTCGTCAACTCCTAAAAATGTAAAATCATGTTGAATGGTTTTCTTCCAACTCTTTTTAGGCCGATCTTTTTTTTCTTTTCCACTCACGCGTCAAGCTTTTCTAGAAGCAGCAACATTAAAAAAAGAAAAAAAAAATCAAGACGGGCATGAATTTTTGAGATGGTGCATTTCATTGAAAATAAGGACACCAATGGGGGAATCAAGTAACAAAGATATAAAATTCCACATTTTATTATTGCTTAACAGTGGAGTTCCATCAATTTCATTGATAAGAGCCCAATAGAATCTAGTCCTTTGTGAGATTAATGAAGAGCAATCCAACACCTTAAGGGGCCTACTAGTGAACTCGAAGCGGCGGTAAACATACATGTGACACTAGCCCATGTTTCACTAACCAAGATGTCCCAACATTTCAGATAGATAGCACATAGGCCCGTTTTACCCTACAGAAGGTATAAATTTTTCATATCATTCGGAGAGGGCATGTAAATTGTAAAGTACAAACCTGAACCTTGCTTCATGTGGTGGGGCGCCGTGCCATTCGCCCCGTTACATGTACACCATTAGCAATCTCATTTCAGCATTAAGAAACCAAGCAAAGGAATCCATCAAGAGAGCTTTCCTGCTAATTTAAGCCTATATCTTGATTTGACTCATATAAATCTATGGTAAATTGCATATCAGCCCCCCTATTTCAGGGGCAAACAAATTAAGAACGTATTTTCAGGGGCTGATTTGTTAGCTTTGAAAACTAAGGGACTGATATGCAAAAACCCCTATAATCTAGCAATTGCAGTAAAGAATGGTACACTATAGTACATGCAGAAATATTAAAAAGCATGTAAAGCATGACCCTTCACCACACTACTTTCAGCTTATCCAAGGAAACATCATCTGTCAACTACTTTCAGATTATCCGCCGAGCGCGGCTAGCTCGACAGGTTGAAAGACGCCTCAGGAAGCATCACCATCCGGGTTCGAGGCTGCGGGGGGTAAAAATCTCCCGCAGAATTTTTCGAAGAAAAATTCTCTGTACCCCGTTACAGGAGCCCATGTTCATGAAAGCTTAGTTCTTCAGATCCCAGAGCGTCGGTTGGGACTGAGCGTGGGGGTTTCCCGTGAGTTTGAGGTCCCTACAGGGGACGTGCGCTCGCATTACGGGTTCCACCACGATAATCTTAAAAAAATATTTCAGATTATCCATATACATCCCTATTACATGTTTTCTTTCAAAATTAGCTGGATTTTTAGTGATCAAGATTTGAGAATGCAAGTAAAATCCTATTGCATGGGAACAAGATTTTACATACTCATTGTTGAAAATTTGCTATTGGAGTTATTGCAACACAAAAGGTACAGCGGGAGGATATATACAGGTGATTTAGCCTGCTAAATTAAGGAAATTTCGTGTAAATATAACTGGGTCACTTTTTACTGCAAGTATTCATAGAAACCAGCATACCAATCGGATAACTAAAGGTGACACCAACTTTATAACTTGCCCATTTAATATTGTGCATATTGTATGTATGTTTAAAACCATCTCTGCCTATCCATTTATGAATATACATGTATGTTTAAAACCATCTCTGCCTATCCATTTATGAATATACATGTATTTTCCCTTTCTGTGAAACATCTAATGGGCAGCAGAAGGATGACCATTTCAGTAAATCATATCTGCTACAAAGCACAGTAGAAATGAATCATATCTACTACGAAGCACAAAATAATAAATAAAATTAAAAAAACAATTCTAGAACAAAGCACGTATAACATGGCTTTATGTCTGTACATCTCTTTTTTACGTTTATTATAAATCATAAATCACTTCTACATGTTCTCTATTACTGGATGTTCATTGATAGACTTTCATATGTTGGACTGCTGTTTGTCTGAATACACAAGAAGTGTACAAAAAAAAAAGAGGAATATTCCTTTTTTATCCCTTCTGCAAATGCTAAGTCTGGGCTATGCCCCAAACTACCCTTCTACTCTGCTTCTTCCAGATGTCTAGCAGATGGCAATGTGCTTCTTCCTAAAATATAATTTCCATGTTGCACCTTCTTTATTTAAACCTCATATTTACTGGTACTGGCATTATTTACTCATTATGTTCGTCCAACTACGTAACTATAATCCTATAAATTATAATGCTTACATACGCTGGGAAGGTTCGTCTGTCAAAAAAAAATTTAGTACTATGTCATAATGCAATCTGATTTAAATTGACAATGTTGACCTTTAAAAGACCATAATAAAGTTTAACATGACTTATGACACAGTGAAGCTTGGAAGAATTACTTCAACAAAACTGGGTGTTGACAATTCAGTAAAAGGGGAACCTAAAACTAAGCTAAGCAACTCCATTTTCATAAAATCATATTCAAATTCCGTCAACAAATCATTGCATGATACAAGAAGCACATGTGTTTCAGACATTCAGGTGAAAAAGAAGGAAGACCCGTCAGAGTGGTAAAAACTCTTACCTAGCACTCAAAAGATCGTAGCTGCGAGACGTGGAAATCACCTCCTGCAAAAAAGAAATGGTGCATACACAAGGCATGATATTTTCCGTCCCTTTATGGAGATTGCGCCTACATGCACGGGAGCTCTTGCGGTACCGGATCAGAAGTTCGTCGTCCTAATGAATTCTCTAATATCCATATCCGTTCATTCAAGACAAACAAAATGAGTTTGCCATACTTCCAACTCTCCTAGTATGACAGCATAGTATTTGCAGTGCTTAAAACATCCTACATCTTGCTCAGTTGACGCTACTTAATAAACTTATAGGTCATACTGAAAACTAGAATTCAATGGAACTCGATGAACTTGTAGTCTAGACAAGATAGAAACTAACTACTTCTTGAACAAGAACCACTTGGATAACCCTTTGAGGATCTGAAGTTGGCATGCTGTCGCAACTCGCAATGTGGGTAAGATTACAGGCAACAATTCATTAATGCAGATAAGAATATAGATCATATTGGATATGTTGAAAAAGCATAGAATCATATTATAGCATGAGTAATATGAAATAATTAGATAATAGAAAAGAAAAATAAAATAAAATAGTAGTTGCTTGAAAAGCTACCGCTAGTTCCATCCGGGATATTATCATGAACTGAAGAATTAAACTGAAGAACCAATACGAAAAGGTAAGTAATATTTGCAGGATGTCAGTAAGACGACATGATGCAGTTCTGAATTCTTCAAGTAAACTTTTTTGTACACATCAATGTGAAAAATGTAACTTACGAGAGGGAGGTCACACCATCTAGGAATAACTTAACATCTGCATTTGCAATCGTATTTTTCACTTTATCCCACCATTCCCTCTGCCCTTCAATGATAAGAGATTTGTTGTGGATGATCTCAGGCCCAAAAGGCAGCTTCTCCAAATTCGGACAATCAAACACATTAAGTACCCTCAGTGAAGGGAAAGCATATTCTTTGTCGCATATAGAATGTAAATTATTAAGATCGAACAAGAGCAATGTCCTTAAGCAAGGGAAGGGATTTCTAATCCCTTCGTCACCTTCTTTTCCAATTTGAATCAAAGAGTTGCAACCTTGCAACTCCAGATGCTCCAGGCTTCGGAGCTGCAAAACCCAGGTGACATTTTTCAAAGCACCACAATCAATAATCACCAACTTACGAATTACAGGTAGATAGCGATGAGGTTCTACTTGTTGCCACATGATATCTTTAAGTGAGTGCATTAGCCGTAACTGTAGAGCTTTTAACTCTGGAAGATTCCAAGCTCCCATTGTTAAAATATCAGTACTACTTGTATTTGTAATATGCAGAACCTGAAGTTTCTTGCGCAATTTTGGTTGCCAAAGAAGATTTATTAGATTTTGAAGAGCATCATCACCATCCCATCCAACAATCTCAAGTAATCGCGTGGAAACACGGGGGGTTTCTGATAATTGTTTGAGAGCTTGTAAGTTTCTTACCGATATACCAAGAAATTTCAAGCCCATGCTCAAGTTCCTGAACTCTTCGATACTAGCTTTATTCTTCTTTGCCATATCAAGAATATTTTCATTATCATCAGCTAGCTCTTGCCATGAAAACCGGGATCCAAACATGTCAAGCACCATTAACACTGACAGGCTAGATATCAATCCATAAGGTATTTCGGAGAGCCAAGGGGTATTTCTAAGGAACAAGTAATTCAAGTTTTTCAAGTTCTTTAGCGTTTCTGGTAAGGAAGAGAGGCACGTATCAGATAGATTCAGATACTGGAGATTACGGAGTGATCCAACCTCATCAGGAAGATTTCGTATGTAAGTAGAAGATAAATCCAAATAGCTAAGGGAGTCCAGCTGTTGAAAGAACTTGCCAGTAATTTCAGTTAGACAGTCATTCTGTTGCAGCATAAGGCTTAATAGCTTGGGGCAGCATAAGCTTTCGCATAAAGACTTGAATTGGTTATCAATTAGGGACATCCTGTCAGCCCTCTGCCGATTCGACAAATCGTCATCATCGGCTAGGTCTTCAAGTCCCATTCTTGCTTTCACAACCCATTTACTTGTATTTTCTCCCTCCCCGTTGGCGATCCACAAAGCCATATCTCTTATTACATCATGCATCTTTACCTGGAAGGAGATGCATCTTTATTTATTCTCTTATGCACGTGTGAAACAAAAATTATTTCATGCATCAAAATAGTAACTATTATGTAATTTAAAATAGTGTGACAGTTCAACATGACATCATGTGTGTAATAACATGATTGTATAGCCCCCCCCCTAGGGAACTCAGTGGTGGGAGCAGTAAGCTTTGGGGCTCCCATCTGAGTTCGGAAACCACGGTGTTCCCCCCGGGGGGGGGGGGGGGGGCACCCATCTTGTGGCTCCTAAGAGCCATGCATGACGTGTCGTATCTGCAATCGACCAGTCTTGTCGTAGAGCTCTTTCCAGGTGTGCCTGATGGCAGAACATGGACGAGCCTTACCTGGTATTAAACCACCACATGGCCTGTAATATAGGTAGTATGGGTGCGGCTCATGAACCAACGACCAGCTATGTTCTTGCCATAAGGAGTCGGATCTCAGTAAGACAGGTGGCATCTTTCCCCATATCTCCAAAAAAACAATAAACATGGCTGCTTAAAGTAGTAAGTTAATGCCATGTAAGATGTTAGAACTCTTTACAAAACCTAAAGTCCGACTTTAGAATGCATGATAAGATTGTTGTCACCGCAATTATCATGTTCGTTGAGCATGCAGAAGGAAAAGCATGAGGATTCTTAGTACTATTAGAAGACAAGATTTGATTATCTAATTAGATGTTGGATAAAAAAAAAAAAAAAAAAAAAGAAACAACTAGATTCGAAGCCTGAGGATTGGTGGCAAATTAACAAACTGAAGGCCTATGCATTAGTTCTGCCTTAGTGGATTCCAAAGTTTATTCAACCTTAGACATTCTAAAAATCATTAAAAAAGGAATATTAAAAATCATGATCTATGTACTAATTTACTTCAAGAAACAGTGATGTTTTGAATGAATCTCTTGGCAATCAAAAACCAAAGTTTAAGGTACCGTCTCGTGCCGAGTTTCGGTAAATCCCAATTCGAGACGTGCCAATCGTGCCGTGCCTACTGTACCGATATGTACTTTTTTTACTTAAATTTGTCTATAAAAATTTAAGAAAATTAAATCTGTACATGGGCATAGGGCTTGCTTAACAGCTTGAGATGTGCCGATGATACCGTGTCATACTATATTATTTTTTATCAAAAAATTTTATTTTTTTTTAAAAAGCAAAAAAAAGGGCACACGCACGCAACGAATGGCCTGTTAAAGTCACGCGCCTGCAGATGCGCGACCAATGCGCCCATAGACGCATGACAGAACAAGTCACGTGCCGTATGACCTGTATTACTTTCTTTTTTTACTTTTCTGTTATTTTACGGTTCATCATCTTCTCTACATAGATGACGAACAGTCTTACTAAAAAAAGCTGAAAGAGAGAGGAGGAAGAGAGAAAGAGAGGTGATGTGCCGTGCTGACCGAGCCAGCCGGCGCCGGCGCAGCTACCGTCCATGCCATCCGGCACAGACGTGACGGCCGGAACTGCAGGAAAATGTCGGTTCCGTCCATCTCTGTGCCGGATCTGCACCTTAAATCTTGCTTAAAACTACGAGAAGGACGGATATAAAAGGAAACAATTTCACTACAGTTGCGGAGCACATATAGCATACTACATAACCAATCTAGATCAACTATGAAAGCAAGCAAGATGACCATGTTATACGAGGAAAAAGCAATAAAGACTAAAAAAATATTAAATAACAGAATAATGACATTTTACTCCAAAATGTTAGGGTTGATGCTTACCTTCTTGATTTCATCGTCAAGAACACGCTCAAGCAGCCCGTCTGCTGCCAATTTTCCAATAACGAAATGACCCATCATAAATGCAGTATCGATATCTTTGTGCATACCAACTTCTAAAAATCCAAGTCCAATCCAGTTCCATATAACTTCCTCCTCATGTATAAGATAATTCTCAGGCCACAATGCACAAGATAAGAAGCATCGTTTTTGAGTGTCATTCAACAAGGAGTCATAGCTCAGTTTCAATTTCAGAAATAGATTGTCGAGATCGCCGGGGATCTCACAATGTCGTGAACATCTTAGCAACTTAAGGCTATGCTGCCATTCCTCTAGTGTCCTTTTTGTAGCCATAGTACGCGCAACTGCTAATAATGCAAGTGGCAATCCATCGCATTCCTTCGCAATATCTTTCGCGAGGTTTAGAAGCCTTTCATCGGATATGGGCTCCTCACCAACCTTCTCTTTAAATAAAAGCCATGCATCGGTATCCTCTAACAATTTCATTTTGATTTTGCATTTGGCATCCATCCGAGCACAAATATCCTCTGATCTTGTGGTCAGTATCACTTTGCCCTTTAGAGCATTGTCATGGCGTTGGCCAGGGATTCCGGCATTCTCCAAATCCAAGGGCTCCCAAACATCATCCAAAAGCAACAAAAAGTTTTTCTTTCTCATATTTCTGTAGATTGCCGCTGCCAGATTTTCTGCATCAAGATCCTCCTGGGGGTTGAGGGCCTTCAATATTTTCTTTTGTAGATTTTCTAAATCACAATTCTTTGAGGCCACAATCCAAATGACACAATCAAAGTTGCTATTAACACTAAGCAAGCCACCAGGATGAAGCTCGTTGTTAATATTCTTCATAAGCAATGTTTTGCCAACTCCACCCATTCCAGTGATCGCCATTATTCTTTCTTCATCGTCAGCTAGAAAACTGGCAACTTTACATAGATAAGACTGTAGCCCAACTGGCTGGGACATAATCGGCAGCTCCTGGAAAATGTCCTGAGACTGCCTCATTGTAACACTACGAAAATTTCCGCGTTCAATAAGACCACAAATGTTTGCGTATACGTCAGCTGAGGATGAATTGATACACAAAAAGTTGGGAGAGAAGCACCCGAGAAATCTGCACTTACTGTAACTTTTAATAATTGCATTAGTCTCGAGCCCTACCTTTTCGACCTTTTCTAGCCACTCTTTTACTTCATTCGTGGGAACTTCATGTTCCTTGGCTACTTGAACTCTATTAGCAACATCATCCCTCATAGCTTGCAATCGACTCAAGGCTCCTGTTATTGCATCTATATTGGAGTCTGGTGGTTGAAAGTACTCCTTTACCAGCTGAAATGCCGAAGTAATTCCTGCATAGATCAGTTGATCCATCTTAGGTTCTGCACTAGCTAGCTGCTGAAAATTGGAAAGATCTGATCAATGATAGACATAAAATTTAACAAAATGTTAAATTGAAGATTAAAATCCCACATAGAATGGATGCTAAAGAACTCTCGTCAATACGAAGTCAACCTGAACCATTTTTGCAGCTTCTAGGAAATTAGAAGTAAGGGGTATAATTTAAAATTGTCAAAATATACCCCTAATTCAAAATGACATTTTTATACCCTTGACCCTATGAAATGACAAATTACCCTTATTCTTTATGAGGACTCTCGTCATTTCATAAGGTCAATGGGGATATAAAAAGTCATCTTTAATTAGAGTGCCACAAGTTGGCAATTTCGAATTATCGAATGCACATTTTGGCAAATACCTGTAGACGTAACTATCTTGTAAGTTTCTCTCCTTTCTAAGTCAATCTGTTCACACACGGATCGGCAACCCACTTAAGTCAATCAACTCAGTTTAACAAGCAATAGTAGAAAACCACAAAAACGAAATAAAATAAATAACCACAAGAGACATCAAATCTTTTATATAGAGCTCCTCGAAGTGGAAAAAATCACGGAACGATTACCATCTATCAAAAATAATTTTTTAACTATACAATATAGTAGGATTACAATGTTTTTTTTTTTTTCTAATTTAACCAAACTAGATGATTACAATAACTCACAAATTGCACAGTAATCTGTACATTTACCAGATACAAAATCACCCAAAATAAAGGTGGATTATAAGAAATTAGAGAGATTTCACCTAGACTGTTGGAGATGATGAAATTGCCAAAATGGAGAGGCCTTCTGATTGAACCTCAAGCACACAAGTGTGGTTGAATTACTGGAGCACTCTCTCTCTCTCTCTCTCTCTCTCTCTCTCTCTCTCTCTCCTTCTTCTCTGTTTATCTCTTCCTTTTTTTTTTCCTCCAGCTGCTGCTGGCGGGCTTTTGCGCCTGAACGGATGTAAATTTCGAGCAATGCTATTATCCGTAAAATAGTCTAATTTGTATTTATTTTGCCTCAACATTAATTTATCGATTTCGAGGTTAAACAAAAATACTGTTAAAATTATTTTATCAGGTGCAACAATATTTTTTGAAATTTTTTCACTTGTATTGGGTGCAACAACGCGTTTTTTTCCTATTTGCTTAATTCATCCATTAAATGAATTTCTTTTTTTATCTAAAACATTTGGGATAATTTGATATAATTTTCAAACTGTTTACAACTTATTGAGGGGTTTCCAAAATTCTATAAAGTAGCTTCCATCTCTACATTGACGGTAGAAATATTTTTACTATTATATTAAAATTTTGGAAACTTTTTTAATATTAAAAAAAAAAATTCAACATGATCTACCTCTTTTATATTCAAATTTTTCTACAAAATTTTTCTATATAGAAATTTTGAACCTCTAAAATCTTAACGGAATTAAAGCTAATCCGTTAACCTGCTAAGAGTTTGGAATTTCAAAGTATCAATTTGTAAGTATTTAAAAAAAAATTGAATAAAACATATAGATTTTGATGTAGCTTTTTTTTTTTAATTTAAAAATACTTTTAAACATATATTTGTAGATATGAAAAATAGCAAATTTTAAACGATGGGTCATTTTGATCATAAAAAAATATTATTCTTATGATCATTTCAATTATGAAGAATTCGGAACAGATGTGGACAAAAACTTAATGAGATACTTGAAAAAAGATATTTTTGACTTCATAATATTTTGGAAATTACAACTTTCAACTTCTCAAAGTTGCTACATAGGAAGTGATTCTTCTTTAAATATGTATGATTAAAAGTAGATTGATGTGGACAATACCACATCAGTCTTGAAATTTTTGAGGTCAATATAATCATGCAGAATAACATTTTCGATTATTTTACTTAATAACCTTTTAATTACGGTCAATCGAATTAGAAAATAAAATACTAGAATTGAATTGCCTCCTGACATAAAGAGTTACGTGTCACAATCTCTAGAAAGTTTTATGAAAAACTCACAAAATTCTTATCCCGTGCTGTAAGGAATGGAAAATTTTATAATGCTCCGGGTATAAGTTTCGAAACTTACACCACATTTATTAAAATTTATATTTAGAAATATTTTTTGAAAAAAATTTCAACTACAAAGTTGTTTAGAAAAATAAATTATATTTTTATAGTGTAAATTATTTTCAAAAAAAAATTTAAATACCATGTCAAATAAATTGCTAAAAAACTATAGACAAATAAATTGATTTTACATTACCATATTTTGATAATTATTTTTGGCATATATTATGATATTTTATGAAAATAACTTGAACAACAAAGTTATATATTTTATTTTTCTGAACAACTTTGTAATTGAAATTTTTTTAAAAAAATATATCTAAATATAAGTTTTAATAGATGTGGTGTAAGTTTCGAAACTTATGCCCGGAACATTATAAAACTTCTCGTAAGGAACGGGACTTAAACTCGTGAATGAGATAGCTTGTGAACTAACCACCTCACCAATTGAGATATCCGCCAGGGTTCATTAGATGAATTGTTAAGGAAAAAGCCATTCATCAGGGGCTCCTGACGGCCCTGATACAATCTGGGCCGTCCGAAGTCCTTCGGAAGGGCCTCGGGATGTGTATATACACATCCCGATGGACCTCAGACGGCCTAGATTGCATCAGGGCCGTCAGGGACCCCTGATGAATAGCATATCTCATTGTTAATGGGTAGATTTGGGCTCCCAGTTTAAGAGGGATATTTAGCCCAACATTGTATGTGTTAGATGGCATCTGAAAGTGCATGCTGGAAGACTCACCAGAAGCGCGTTCTGAAATAGGTAATAGGCTGCTCGGTAAATTTTCAGCTGAATTAACTAAAGGTGATAGCCGGATAATCTCAGTATTTTATATCTAATTCGGATGCGGACGTTTAATCGAGGTTTTTTCTAATCAGGTCCAGATGTAATACGAGCTGGAGAGCTTGGTTAAAAAGTAGTGCAAATAAAATAATCTGATATATACGGCAGTAGAGTGGGCTTAAAATGTCTCCCCACAACAGGTGTTCGATTGCCTCCGTCATCGTTGCTCATAATTACGCTACGGGAAACGCACACATATAATCCATCGCGTGTGATGGGGCATTCAAGAAATGCAAGCGTTCTCCTAAATGTGCCTTAATACCTAGTGCCCAATAAAAAAAAAGAAAAAAAAAACAATTTCCGTTCTTATCGTCCTTATTTAGTATTTACCCTTGATGAATGCAAAGTCTATGCAGTATGCAGCATAATTTTAGGTGCCGGTCGGCATAGTTCTTGTTAGACAGTACGCAGATGCCAAAATATTATATTTAAAATTGTATTTTTTATATTTAAAAATAATAACTAAATATGAATTGGCACGATTGGAACGGCATTATTGGCACGTTCGGCACGTCTTGAATTGACATTTATCGAAATGTGGTACGAAACGACACTTTAAACCTCGGTATACAGGGGCCTGGTCAGGAATCTCCGAATGAAGAAGATTCAGCAGAGATTCTGTGTTTTCTTGGATTAAGTTTGAAGATTCACCTTGATCTGTTTTCTCATTCACTGGATCCGAGTTCAGATTCCCTGGCATCCTTGGCCTGGATTCCTATCTATATTCTCGTATGCGAGCAGGAAGCAAGAATACCTTGGCCCGTGAGAAAATTAAAGGTATTTTGTCTCTCATGCTTTTCAAAACTTGAACAGATCAATCTCTCGAATTCAAAACATTTTCTCGTCCGAACGAGGTGTTTTAACATCGTGTTTGTTCGTCCGGAATATCTAGATTTATCAGGCCACGAATTTTTTTTAAAAAAAAAGTTAAAAACACTAAGACTGATTTGTACGAGTTTGATAAACTATCTTTTCTAATATTATTCCAAAAATAAAAGAAGCAAATTTACAAGTAATAAAAGCCTCCAAAAGAAGGATCCACTAGCGGCTTTTTTGAAGTGTATCAACTATCAAAACACCTATCAGTGTTGGTCGAGTTGGTTAGCCAAACTGTGTGTTAAAAGAAGATGACTGTTTGTCCATCATAAAGAGGATTTTAATTTCAACAAGCATGAATTGGAAGAAACTTGTTATACTGTTTTATTTTCGGTCAAAATATAAGATAACCAAACTCGACGGTAATAAACCAAAACAAAAAAAGAGTATCAGAACATGAGCATCGGTAGGCTTGTCCAAACATTCATTTAATATTTTGTTACCGATGGAAATAGGGGTCTTTTACCGGTGCTCGCTCGTGCTCGTGTTCTTCTCGTCGCTCGGATGATGTTATCGGTAGCAAGGATAACTACCAGACCCGTCCTCTACTACTCTTTTCAGATCCAAAAATTTCTATTGTTTCCATAGTATGCTTTAGAATAGAAAGTCCAAACAAGGAAATAATAGTTTATATAAAACTCTAGATAGAAGAAGTTATCATATCCCATTATTGCCTTAGATGATTAAGGAATAAATTTGCATTTTTTGCAAATATTTATTCTTTTTTTTTGCATTAATCATCGCCGAGTTCAATTTTTATCATACATCTCGATCGAAAACTGAGCGGAATAGTTATTCCTCACAGCCAGCATTTGCTAGAATTCGAACTTCTGATTTATTATTTACAAGAAGCAGGCCACAATCGTCTCTTCAAATTCAGTCATACTAACCAATTGGACCGATGTTAGTTGAAATTCTAATGACCTTAACCGTCTATTCTAAAAGGCCAATGCAATTCAAATTATGGATTTGCTTTCTAAGAACCGTTAAAATTTAATTAAAAAAAAACCATTTGATTAAATTCCTATTTTGTTCCTGATAAGTAATTTCTAATACCATGATGACTATATTTCATTAACTAATAACGTATAAGCTTGCTTATATTTAAGGAATAATGTAAAAAATAGTAATTACTTTTCAAAACTCGTATAAATTAGTCTATATCTTGTCAATTTTTTTCAAATAAATCCTTAATCGAAAACTTAACAATATTCCAAACGTCAAGTGCAGTATGCCAACGCTTATGTCGTCGTGTTCGAATTGAAATATTTTAGACCGCTAAAAAAGTATTCAAAAAGCTAAGTTGGTGTTCTTTATTTGAGGAGTTAGTTTGTTGAAGTTTTACGAAGCACGACTTACGGGGAAATAATTTTTTGTGAATTACCTACTTGGAATTCTCGATTTATACTAAATTGTTTTACATGCATAAATACTATACTTGTACTCATAATTAAATTTTATATATAGATATATTTTTTGAAATTTTTTTTTTGAATTAGGTTATATTTTTGGAAAAGAAATTCTGAATTAGGTTGTATGTCGTAGTCGATGCAATTTGCGGTGGATGCGAGCTTTTTGAGCCTCCATCGCACAACTTCAAATAGCCCGAGGCACATCGCTGTCCACCACCTCCACCGTAGTCTTCCCTTCAATCGCCTTCATCGTCGTCCTTATTGTCTCAATTCCCGTTGGCTCGCCTTCCACGCTGCCAGTACAAACATCGACTGTCTCC
This sequence comes from Xerophyta viscosa, assembly GCA_002076135.1. Classification (NCBI taxonomy): domain Eukaryota; kingdom Viridiplantae; phylum Streptophyta; class Magnoliopsida; order Pandanales; family Velloziaceae; genus Xerophyta; species Xerophyta viscosa. The sequence continues at coordinate 285,870 of MJHO01000174.1, read as the reverse complement.
ATACAGTGAAATAAAACTTTCCGAAAATTATTCTTTAGAAAATCCTAGCAGTCATAATTGCATCAGAGCCGTAAAGTCCCTGAAAATAGCAGTGCTTAAAAACTTTAAAGATAAACAGAAAGTTGGAGGGTGCAACTCCGCATCTTGCACCACAACTAATTTTGAGAAACATTTCTAATATTATCTGTATGATTTGTCTAATTTTTCAAAATTTTGCGGAAATATTCATGACATTATCTTATCGTTCTAAAAATAATATTGAAGATAAAAAAGAAAAAGATGACGGTTAATGTGATGTTGGAAGAGCTTGAACAAGTTGAGGACTTTTTATGAGGAACCTTCCAGAAAGAGAATGAGGGAAGAAAAAGAAAAGCTTGCTATGTAGGTACGTTGTAGGAACAGTGTTGCAAGAACTATAAAATTTATAAAATTATTCATTTTAATCATCTTTTTTACAGGTATATATCTTTTTATATCTCTTATAATTCAAAATTATTAAAATATATTCTCTAATTCAAAATAATCTTTTTATGCACTCATTGACCATTAAAATATAAAATTGTCATTTTTTTTAAAAAAAAAAGGAATAATTTTTCACTTATATAATCAAACAGGACATAATATCATTTTGAATTAGAAGGTATATTTTGACAATTTCGAATTATGAAAGTATAAAAATACAAATATATTTTTTTTATTTTTCTGCAAGTTTTGGATATACAAATTAACATTTTTGCAATGTTGCAATTGTATAAGTTGTGTCACTCTTTAGATCCATACATTTTCAGGATCAAGTGATCATTTCAAGCACATCCTAGATTACGAAGCAACGGAGTCTCGCATCGTCTCGGACACCACTTTTAGGATACGATTAAATTATACGTGCCCGTTATAGGAGATTCGGATTAAATCTTAGATGTCACAGTTTCTGAGTTGCACTTGCTCTAGTCGACTTCACTTGCATGCATGAGCTACTCGATAAAGAGTGCTAGACGCACAAACAAGATTGGAGGCTTCATAACAAGCTCTTGCATGCCGACCTAGCGGTGGAAGGGCCCACTTGCCGGCGCTCAAACAAATCAAAATCGAACGGCGGCTCTTCCTCCGAAGGGAGAGTCTTACATGGTCCCATGCTTGACGTGTGTTAGGAGTTACCGGATATTAGAGCTTGTGCTAATGCAATCCGATAGGTACCGACCTGGAATCTACCAATTTAGGCTACCGCCTACCTGAGGGGCATGTTTTCCTTCTTGATCCTAAAAAAGGTCAAGAAAATCATGCTTTGCAAAACATTGAACAAATTGGTCCCTCAAATCCAACACCTTATTTGCTCGTCCGGAAGATCGTGTTTGTTCAATCCAATATCCAGTTTGCTCGTTCCAACACTTTATTTGCTCGTCCGGACGCCGTGTTTTAACACTACAAGCTAACAATGCCGTGCTTGTTCGATCCAGTACTGTTTTTGCTCATCCGAAACATCCAAATATATCCGGTCAGGGATTTTTTTTACAAAGTTGAAACAAATGTGTTGATTTTGTATGGATTTTAAAAAGTACGGGTTTGTTTGACGTTATTCCAAAAAAAAAAAAAGAATGTTGACTTATTTTTGACAATTAATATGAATAGATTACCCCAGCTTGGCTTGTAATGGAAAATATATAGTCAACTGGGAGGATTTGCACAACAATAATATAATAACATAAAAACATGTATACGAGTAGTATATTAATGGCTTGTCACCAAAGTAATCGTGGAAGACAAAATCAAACCCTAATTAGACCAACCATCTATATGATCTATATATCCTAATTAATAATTTTCCATTTTTTCATCAGCTTCCCCTACAATACAAATAAGCTAGCTAGTTATGCAAGTTAAGGCCCAGCGCAGAAGGACCCCATCGTCATGCTTCTCCGCTTGTTTTGGATCTCATACAGCTTTGATCTCCGATGATGTCTTGGTCCCGGCAGAAGTGCTCGGCGCCGGGTTGGACCGTAAGATATCTTGGTTCTCATGGTCAAGGCTAACGAAGAAGAAGAAGAAGAAGATGATGACGAAGACGACTTCTCTTTTAGAGCCTTTAGGAGAGGTTAGCTCAACTACTTCTGCGAGCACGGAGGTTTCAGCAAGGGAGATAAACTCCCGGAGACCTGCTAAGGTTAGCTTTTTTTTTTTTTTATTAAATAAATAAAAAATCTTTTTTAGGTTTACGAGAAGAAAGCATATCCGTTCCGTTACTGATCTATTTTATGTGATAGTCGTAATGAATAAATATCAGATAGCGTCCATCCCGATTTTACAGTAGTAACTTCATATCCAATTTGTATGTTTAAGCATCCGTATATCGAGTAGGAAATTGTGCGCCCTCATGACGTTTGGACTTTTTACAGACAGACCTACTGATCTGTATTCCGTAAAAATTAAATTTTCGCGGTCACTAAGAGTCGAATACGCGTATAAGTGTTTATAATTGAAATTGTTAAACATCTTGTGAAATAATAAGTTGATATTTGTTTGCTATGGAGTGTCTGGATGCTTTTTATTTTTAAATTTTTGGTCAGGAGGTGGGGAGGGGGGACTGGGTTAGGGATGTTGGATACTTTTTATTTTAAGATAGAAGAACTCTGTTCCACCAACTTTGAATACTGAAAGTTCGAGCTTTTCGGTCTGAGTAAGTTCTAAAATCTGTTTTATCATTCACAAGATATAGAAAAGATAAATCTCTCAGAGCAAAATAGTTGACGCTTGCAGGATTCGAATATGAGATCTCCACTTTGTGATCTAAAGATACATTTCTCACTATAATTTAAGGTACTTTAGAATCTAAAGCTATTAGGAACTACCAAAAGATCAAACATGGAAGTTGTTATAACCTCTATATATGTTTCTTCTTCTTCTTCTTCTTTACATCGTAAACATGGTTTTTGAGTTTCTATCCAACATATATTTTTACCCACAAGATTCTTATCTCATGACCTCAATATTATATTTTTCATCTGAGATAGCGAGATGAAATCATCCGACTTTAAAGGGATGAACATGACAATTCTTGAGTCAACGTGAAATCAAACATTTTACCTATGGGTATTATTTATTTTAGCCTATGTTTGGCGGATAAATACCTGAATGGCAGTGGACCCTTATTCTAATATCAAACCAGCTCCTCACCCACGTCAATAAGAGTGTTCATCCGGACCGGACCGTAATTTAACCTATATGATATGACCAGACCGGTTAGAAACTAACTACATATTCATATATTTCTTTTTTTTTCTTTTTTTAAAAAAATACAATATTAAAAATTTAAAAAAAAAACATCTTTAGGGCGGTCTCCCGTCTTAACCGGTCCAGACCGCATAAAACCAGTTTGGTTTAAGGTTCGGATCGGGAGTGGACTGAATTGATTAATATGATCCGATTTTTCGGTCCTGACCGGTATATAAGCACACTATACACGGGGACTTAGAAACTTCTACATATGCTACATTTTAGTAAATGCTACCTTTAAATGTGCTCTTGTAATAACTATTTACATAACGGTCTATATTTATCTTCATGTATTCAACCATAAAATATTGATATTATAAAATATTAAATTGATAAATGGACCTCGTTTATAGAATAACTTAAATGCCATCCTTCTAGAAGTGTGAATATTAATATTTTCAAGTCTTTTTAGTTGAATAACAAATTTGTATTTTAATATGCTCAAGTCTTCCTGTGATCCTATCACATATTTGTCCATGTCTGTTACATTAGATCACTGTGATTTTTCATAACTATAAAAAATTCTAATATAATTAAAATCTTATATTAAAATATATATAATATAATATTCTATATATTAAGCGCGAGAGAGAGCTGTTACAGTGCATGCCTCCCCTTGCGCTATATATAGAGAAGATATATATATATATATATATATATATATATAATATCTTAATTTTTTTAAATATTTTATTTTCAAATAATTAAATATTTTAAATATCTTTTTTAGTTTTAAAAAAAATAAATATTTTTTTTCACACATATTACGGGTGATGTTTCCGCTAGTATATTTTAATGCATAATATTTAATCAGATAATATCAGAACTATAAAAGATCTAACATTTCTCGTCATTTTATTCCTCGCCACATGATACTCATTTTGGCTCCATCCACGTCAAACCTTCCGTAAGCTCAACTAACTTCTTTGAATTTGAATCATGGAAAACGACTTGCTTAAATGGACAGAACGTTACTATATATATATATATATATATATATATATACACATTTGCATTTATGCCTTCCATAATTCTGAATCAAAATGGCATTGTATGCTCCTTTGATCTTATGAAATAATAAAATTGTTATTGTTTTTTTTTAAAAAAATGATATTATTTAATTTGACGAAGATAGTTTCGTCATTTTATATTATCAATGACATAAAAATATTATTTTAAATTAAAAGAAATATTTTATAATTTTGAATTATTGGGGTATATAAAAACGCAAATGCCATTTTTTTTTTCATTATTATGATAACCGAATTATTTTTACCGCTTATTTTATGGAATATTTATTGGTTATAATTGTGTCATACAAGGAAGCAGGGAAGAAGCATTCAAGTGCCATTGGCTCAAACAATCCATGCAAACAACGAAATCCAGCAGGTCCGGATTCCCCAAATCTCTCCCAAATTCAACGGCAACCTTCGCCGCGCTCCGTCCACAACGCCACCACAAAACAACGCCAGCAGAAGCGCATCTCCGAACCGCAGCCGTGACGTGACACGACCGAGACCAAAATCAGGCAAACTCCCACGTCAGGGCAAGCTCGGGACCGGCGTGGGGTTATCCGTGGTTGCCATAACCTTGGTAGTGATGCTTATTTGGGGCCGTGCGTGTGCAGTTATCTGTCTGTGTTGTTTTTCTACTTGTTGCCCCTTCTGGGTACCGTAGAGAACGATTATACAAATTCCGTCGACGCCGGCACTGCTGTTGACATGGAGTCGGAGAAATACAAACAACAGGTTATTCTGAAGGGTTTGCTACAGAGGAATGGCCGAAGAGTGACCCCAGCTCCACCGTAGCTACCTAGCTTAATTTAGCTTCTTTTCGGAGAAGATGAGCTAAGGCACACCATGCCGACAAAACATGATATAATTGTCCTATTTTGCAAAAACAAACTATTTATATCGAACCAAAGGCGAAAAGCGGTCTAGGGCGCCTAGCTCACTAATGTCATATAGTGGGCTAGGTTCAAGTAGAAATACTCATGCACGTAACGGATCCACCCAAATACTCACCAGTAAGCCAACAAAAATTGGTGATTCATGTTTATACATGGCCAAATGTGAAAATGGTACATAATGTATGTCTACCATGTAATAAAAGATACAAAGCAATATATCCTGTACCATTGACCCAAGTTTTAATGTAGATGACTGAATTTTCGTTGGTACGGTTTGCCAATATTAGTGATTCATGTTTAATATTAGTCATAATTTTTGTATAAATAATAATGCTAACTACTTAATTTTTATTTTTTGTAACTTTAAAATTATTTCTAATTATAATTTAAGGTGACACCTAACGTTGAGCGCTGATAATATTTTGTCTGTATATATAAATTTATATTCTCATTTCTTAAAAATGACAATTTATATATATACATATATGTTCCCAACTTCTGTATGAACGGAGGATACCTATACGCAATCTCAATCTATTGTGAAAAAGCATAATTACAAATAAAAATACGGATTGAAAATACCATCATAATAAAGGGATAAAAATCAACCAATATTAACTGAGTTGGTTAATTAGGATTAAATGCTGGAAGACAACCATAATCTATTTCTTACCAAGAATAGTTGAAGCTTCCATATATATATATATATATATATATATATATATATATATATATATTACAAAAAGATACTGAAATCAGAATTATTACAAAAACATGACTGATTTTGTAATCTACATGAATCTTTGACTTTGTTGCCCCATATATATACATATATATTCCTTATTATATTATAAATCCCACGTGGCTGCCCGAGCAAGCTGGAGCCTTTTCTTTTACATAAATGCTATTGCCCAATAAAAAGCTGAAAATAGTTCAAAAATAGTATGAATGATATTTTTCCATACCACAGAATCGATCTCGAGATGCGAAAAAATATAAATCGAACTATTTTTTGGATTAAGTGCTCGGACCAATAACAGCACTCTTCTTTAATCAGACTCAGTAACAAAAAAATTTACCTCGGACCTGATATCCGAGTGAAAGCCACATGTCCCTCATTATGAGGCACATATGGAAGTTACCATCAAGTATCTCATCTGCATATTGGTGGGGTTTGAGATTCAAAGGTAGATGTAAATGATTTATGAATCCCTGTCCATCTACTGTGATACTTTGCCACCGTTTAAATTAATTTAGACGGGGCTTTTATACCGCATGAAAAGCAGAAGGGTGATAGAGTTCTTTCATGTCAGTTTTTAAAGGGGACAAGCCCGGAAAACCAACTAAAAAAACTATATTGAGGGTCGGAGAAGTGGCCCGCTGTCGTTGCGCACATGAGTACGAGTGCTCAATCATTTTACTAGATTGTTGCTGTTATTTATTGGCATATAACTCGAGTTGAGTCCGAGTCAGACAAGTATCTAGTCGGGTTCATATAACCGACCACATATATATAAATGGATAGACTCATGTAAAGTCACAAGTGACTTTAGTAATTTCCAAGAGATTGAAGAATGAACAAGTAAGTGTCTCTGGTAGTCACCTCCGTCGTCGGATGGATTGCCAGAGTTCGGGAATGAGCGCAACAATATCTTCGTTTCCGCACCAACATGAGGTATTTCGAGAAACTTCATTCTCCGTATCTGAGCATAGTAAGATCCTCATGAATCTTCATTATTATTGTTGTACAAGTGCTCTACTGGATATTAGATAAGGATTTTGTTGACAAAGTCAATTTTATAAAACTATATCAAATAATTTTCTATTTTTTACTAGATTGTTGTTCAAAAAATTTATTATTGTTGCACAAGTGCTCTATTGGATATCAGATAAAGATTTTGTTGACAAAGTCTATTTTATAAAACTATATCAAATAATTTCTATTGATAGAAAACTTATAGATCCAATCCAAAACTCATATATTATATAAATATTTTCGTAAGAAAGATACTAAATAAATAAATTTTGGTATATTTTATAACTTTTGTATTAACTTTTTTTAGAAAAATAATTTAAAAAAATTTTAGAGCCATAAAATACATATTTAGAAATATTTTTTTTTTGTTAAAAAATTAATATAAACATAGTAGGGACATTAAGACCATTTTCTCCATATTTATTTTTTTTCAAAAAACTATTTATTAATTTGTATTAACTTGACTGAATAATTATAAAAAAAAAATTTAATTTTTTTTTTAAATGTCGGAGCCGTAAAATACCTACTTAAAGATAATCATTTTTTTAAAAATAAAAGTTCAATACAAAAGTAGTAGGGAAATAAGATCATTTTCTTTCAATTTGTTTTTTTTTTTAAATTATTATTAATATGTGTCTTAACTTAATTTAATTATTACGAGAAAGAAAATAATTTATTTGGGAGGATAGTATCAAAAGAGAGGCTAATTTGACATTAGGACATTATTCCTATGAAATATGGCAATTTACTTGGTCAATTTGCATTTCAGCCCCCAGTATGCATTTCAAGCTCTAGGGGGTGACAAGGCAACGCTACGTGCTGCCACATTTGCTGAATTTAAGGACTACAATTTGTGGAATAGAGGGAGACTGATTTACAATTTTAGTGAAAGCGGGGACTAATGTGCAATTTTTCCAAAAATCTAAACCAAACGTCGAAAAGAGGCCAAATTATCAAATACATACCCTGAAAATAGCGAAACGAGCTAGTTCTACCCAGTTAATTTCGCGAAACCTATTTACTATCTTCCGTTAGATTCCGCTAGTTGGCCGTTAGCACTTGCCAAATGGCACCCTGTGATTGGTTGCTGATATCTTTTACAAATAAAACACATTTTTTCGTTTATTATTCTTTTTATAATTTATTTTTATTCATTTGTTAAAACATTTATCGTTTATTATTCTTTTTTATTCATTTATTATTCTTTTTTCAATTATTTTCAGTTATTATTTTTGTAATTTATTCAAATAAAACATATTTATTATTCTTTTTTTTATTTTATTCATTTATAAAAAAATTAACACATTTATTATTCTTTTTTTCAATGTATTCTTTTTTTTTCTTTTTTTATTCAAATAGAACACAATTATTATTCTTTTTCATTTTTTTGCAATTTATTTTTGCAATCCTTTTTACAATTTTTGAAAAAAAAAATACATTTATTCATTTATAAAAAGTTAACACATTTATTCATTTATTATTCTTTTTTTATTCATTTGCTATTCTTTTTATTCTTTTTGTAATTTAATCAAATAAAAAACATTTGTTATTCATAACAAATTACATAAAAAAAAGTGAATAAAAAAGAAAAATAAATTGCAAGGAGAATAATAAATGTGTTTTATTTGAAAAGAATTACAAAAAGAGTAAAAGAGAATAAATTTAAAAAAGAATAATAAATGAAGGGAAAAAATAATAAATGTGTTTTATTTGAATGAATAAATTACAAAAAGAATAAAAAAGAACAAATTGAAAATAAGAATAATAAATGTGTTAACTTTTTATAGATGAATAAATGATCAAATAAATGAATAAAAAATAAAAAATAAATTGCAAAAAGAATAAAAAAGAATAATAAATATGTTTTATTTGAATAAATTATAAAAAGAATAAAAGAAAATAAATTGAAAAAGAATAATAAATGTATAAATGTGTTAACGTTTTATAAATAAATAAATATTTTTTTTCAAAACAAATGAATAAAATAATTATAAAAAGAATAATAAATAAATAAATGTGTTTTATTTGTAAAAGAAATCAACAACCAATCATAGAGCGCCATGTGGCAAGTGCTAACGGTAGACTAGCGGAATCTAACGGCAGGTAGTAAATAAGTTTCGCGAAATTAATTAGGTAGGACTAGCTCGTTTCGTTATTTTCAGGGTATGTATTCGATAATTTGGCCGTCGAAAAGAAGTTTCTGAAGGTGATCTCCTCCTTCGGATAATTGGATATATAAGATAAGATATATAAGATAGAGCACGAGAGGGTACAAAAAGCAAGCGCGCGAAAGGGAGATAAGCAACAGCAATGGCGAGCGTCTGCTTATCCCGAGGCGATCTCCACCTTCGCCAATCATCGTTCTATCCTCGCGCGAGCCTTGCCAGATTCAGACGGCCTATCCGCGTCCAATGCGCCGGTGAGCACTGCAAATTGGCAATCAACCTTTGCTATTTTCCCTTTTCTTTTTCTTTTTTTTTTTTTTTTTTTTTTTTGAAATCACTATATCTGATTAAACTAATTTTAAGCTCAATGAAGAAATGGGAAGTCTTCTTGTAATTGCTTGTTTAGAATTGCACTGTCGTTTGACAAGTTCTTCAAAATGTGTGTTCTCGGAAACCAGAAATGCTATTTACCATGAAAAATAGCATGAATCTAATCGTAGCTCAGTTTTATGAACTGATCTATAGCAAAAAATAAATAAATAACTAAAGTGGAGCTTGGTGCTAAAGTTGGTGCCATTTTTCCATGCCGTGTAGTATTTTTATCTTTAAACAGAAATTCCGTTTAAGAAGTACTTTTTTAACTGCTTCAAATTGCATTGTTTTCGCCTTGGGTTAAACTAGCAGGATTTCTTGCCTCCAGGAGAGATCCTGGGTTCAAACCCATTATTTGAACTTTGGAGTATGCATAGCACAGTGGTGCTATCCAAGCAAGTCTAAGCCACCACGCATTACCTAGGTCTGGAGCTAGGCCTTTTAGTGGAGTAGAGACCAGTTCCAACTTGGTTTTGGTAGGTTAGTGGGTTCATAAAGTGGGCTGGCTGCCAAGATTTTTTCAGTTATCTCAAAAAAAGGAAAAAAGAAAAGAAGAAAAGAAGAAAAGAAAAGCACATCATAGTGCTTTGAGTTTTTGAAAGAACATATACATCGTTTCTCCTAATTCTTGAGTTGAATTTTTATTGTTTCTTACATGTTGTAATGGTGATTAACTTACAGCTAAGCCCATAAGAACCATCATTCCTGCTGTTATTAAACTTAACCAGATTCTTGCCAATTGTATGTGTTCTTTTTTCAGCAATGAAAAAAGGATGGCAGTTAGACCATCACTTTGTTTAGAGAAAGGGCATTAGACATTCTAAAACTTTCAAACACAACTTGTTATTCTCAGGCTAAGGTGAACCATTATGTAGTACAAGTTGATCGATAACAAGCTTTGATGTGTGAACAACTATGGTAACTTAAGGGAATCGAAGGCCGAAAAGTAGTTGGTGTCTTTGTATGCTCATTGGAGAGTGTTTATCATCAAAGGTCTATCAGGAAAAGTGATTAATGTTTCTTACATAAGCTGACTTATTAAGAGTTCATCTTGTTTGGAACAACATTTATGCATATACACCTCCACTTTGATTTCGGAAATAGACTTTAACATTTGGGCTTATATATATGTATATATATATATATAACTCATGTCCTGTGAATCCCTATGTAACAGGCAATTCTCATGGTTTTTGTTATCAGCTACTGAAACCAGTTCTTAGTGGTATATATGAAATGTGCAACATGAGTCAGAAAATGCATAAGTAATTCAATCCATTTTAGTTCTATGCAGCATCAACAAAGACAAGGTCGCGAATGAAAGTTATGTATCTAATAAAGGACTTCAACATGTTACATATGGATTGCTTGCTGCCTGGACCATTGCAACTGCTTGTCCTGTGATGGCTGCGAACCAGGTCAGGAATATCAATTTTGTTTGTTATTATGTAGTTATAAAAAAATCTTTGGTTTTTATTATTTTTTGTTCTTTTTTTTTTTTTGGTTCAGTTACTAATTTCATTCAGTATAGTTTATGCTTTTATCCCTCAATTATCTTGAATCATAATACATACCATCTCTAAGTAATTGCATTTCATATTGTGTAACTGTTATGGATCGGGATTTATGACAGGTTGGAAGCACCAAACTAGGAATTTTACATATCCCACAGGATATTCAGAATATTATGTAGGATTTAGTATTGATATTAAGGGCCTTTTCCTCTATATTGATACATTTCAATTGATGTATATGTTTGCTGTCGAGGACCTGGCCTATTGTTTTCAAGACTTTTTTAAGGAGATTACTTTGTTAAAGGGCAAAGGGCCTGCAACACATTGCACTTGCATAATATGAAAATTCCTGAACTTGAACTAATACTCATGCCAAAAAAATTTTAACATATTACTATTCCCTTTGCAGAGACTTCCTCCACTGTCAACTGAGCCCAATCGATGTGAACGTGCCTTTGTTGGTAATACCATTGGTCAAGCTAACGGAGTCTATGACAAACCCCTTGATCTTCGCTTTTGTGATTTTACAAATGAGAAATCAAACTTGAAAGGGAAGTCGCTTTCAGCAGCCTTAATGTCAGATGCAAAGTTTGACGGTGCTGATATGACGGAGGTAGTTATGTCCAAGGCTTATGCTGTGGGTGCTAGCTTCAAAGGTAACCTAAAACCTTCGACATCCAAGTTTTTATGTGCTGATTTCGCAACTTATTCAGAAATCATCTTTTAACAACTAGCTTTTACCCGCTTATGAACGTATTTATGAATCACGACATATTTGTTTGCTTTCCATGAACCATGTTTCTGTAGCTACAACTCCAGACAAGGTCTCGGTACACCTGTTTACGTAACTCTCCTTTTGCACATACATCCTTGCAAATACTAGCTAGTAGATAGATATTGTTTTGTCTGTATTACTCTTCAAAAGTGATGTATGCTTGTATAACCTAGAAACTAGAAAATATGAACATAAGTTTTACTAATTCACTTCTTATATCCTCCGTAAGGAGGGTTAACACGGACAAACTGTGATAGAAGACTGGGAAACACACTTATATACAACAATATGACAGTCAAAGAAAATTATAAATAGAATGCTTAGGATGAAGGCAAACACACATCTATACGGCTCAAGTACATGGACCAGGTTGTGGTTTAGGTTGGGCCTGACAACTGCAATCTTATTTTGTTATTTTCATAATACCTGGACAATTCAAATTTGTTAAAATAACCAAGGAAAGTGTTAAGCTTGATGCTTTTTTCATACTAAACCCTCTAATCTTGATTGGTTAGTTTCAAAATAATTTAGATGAAAGACAACCTTTTGTTGCATTTTGGATGCGCTGTAAGCGTAGCTGTCTCTGCTGATTGTACTTTTAGTGATCAATGCTTCAACTTTGAGATTCTATAGCAGCTGCTGTTGTGCTCTTCCTTTTTCACACCCATCTAACTAGCTGTCAAATTGAAGAAGACTTTTTCTTTTGAGATAACGAGCCGAAACACTCCCGATGCACCAGCCTCCGAGGTTACTGGGGACACCGTTTTTCTACCATAATCCATCAGTCTGTATCGGACTGCGATCGCGGTCAGGAAGTAAAACACCCGGTCTGATGTGCGCCTTGGACCAGACGTGGAGTACTGGTGTCCTATCCAGCCATCATATTAGCATCCCTAGCTGAAATGTATTGTCGTTGCCTATTCCTCATTTCATGGCCGCTCGTGGGTTTCGAACTTGTGACATGCGCTTCCTAAAGCGTACGCCACACTGCTCAACCTACGAGTGGGGACCTGAAGAAGACTTTAAGGGAGTAAATTGCAAAAGAACTAGAAACTAGGATAAAGTTGATTTAGCACCTCGTCTTGGCAGCTCTATTTTTCTAAGAACTTTTTGCTGGGGGCAACTAGCAAATGATGCTGTCCTATTACAGTAACACTGGCAAATGATGCTATCATGTTACCGTAAACTGGAACAAGATGAGAACGATTCTTCCCCTATCTCTTTAGGATAGACTTGAAGCATAACCTATCAATGATTTGCCTCCTTGAAATCTTAGTCATAAACAAATTTTGCAGACTTCCCAACACATGCAATTTCGAAAAATACAATTATGCATGACTTCGCACAAAAGGAAGCAAAAATTTATATGGTACTCTTTAGTAGCATGAAAAGGTCATATTTTCCATGATTCCAACAAGCATTACCATACTGGTCCTAATCAGTTTTTAAAAATTACTCTTAATATACCTTGTGTTTGTTAATATTAAGCAGAATGCCAGATTAAGATGTTATTTAGAGTACGTTTAGGTCATTTTTTTTACGAAATTTTCATAAAGTTGCATTCTGGGAATTCATATTTTCATGGAAGGAATGCCACATCCCATTTTTCGCTTTTTTTTTATTTACTTAAATTTTCGAAATTCCTGATGAGAATATGGATTACCACCTCCCCTAGAGAAATCTTGATTCCAAGAAATATTGCATCAATGTGAATGTTGCATTCTAGTGAACTGAGGACAAAAAAATGGATCCTGAAAACTGTTTCTTGTATAAGATATTAGGACCTCAAAAAGCCATACTTAGGATTGGTCTTGGTTCTGGCCGGATTTTCCCCGTTGAGTTTCCCCTGTTAAGGCATGCCGGCTAGCTGGAAATGTTAGAATGACTCGTGGGCTTACTATTTTAATCTGCTACAAATGCTTTCAACATTTTTTATAGTTTTCTCTCTTCTTTTTTTTTTGTTTTTTTTTTTTGCTTTATGAAATTCGGACAACCTTAAAGAAGCCGTTATTGTGGTTGCCACATTAGAATTTACTATTTCAATCTGCCGCAGGTGTTGACTTCTCCAATGCAGTTCTGGATCGAGTGAATTTTCAGAAAGCAAACCTTCAAGGAGCAGTATTTAAGAATACAGTGGTATCGGGTTCGACCTTCAATGATGCACAATTACAGGATGCCGTGTTCGAAGACACCATTATTGGCTACATAGATCTCCAGAAACTCTGTACAAACACCACAATCAGCTCAGAAGGAAGAGAGACACTGGGCTGTAGATAATACATACCTATGTTTGCTAGATTTATCTGTTTCATGGAATCTTGTAATTTGTCATTTGAGATTCATACTGCACAAAGCAAATATTAAATAAATGGAGACATTTTTTCCCCTCTCTGTCTGTATCTTCAGTGCATGCTGATTCATAGCTGCAAAGCAAATAATTTCTGAATATGTCGCAAGAATTTCGTGTCGCTGTTCATTAACATGTGAAGAATTTTCATGTTCATGTTTCTTTTCGTCAGCATTTCACCTTATGTGTCAACTTTTTTTCTTTTCTACGAATCTATGCAACGTAGAGCTGGATCTCAGTAAATCATGGCAGTAAAGCAACTTTGTCACTTGCAATGCCATGTCGCGTGTCGTATATTTAAGTTCTCTGTAAAGAATTCGGTCCGCCGTTTGTTCGGAATAGCACCTTATTGCATCAACTTATCAAATCAAATTCAGAAGTTGAGCACAGAGCTAACTTGGGGTAACCTTGGACTATCAAGGCGGTATTTCTTTAAATTCGTTGTCATGTCATACAAAAGAGCCTGCAACAATATCCCAGCCAATCTCACTTTTCGTTAACGAATATATCAAGGCAATTCTAGGGCACAGAGGCCACTTCCGGCACCCACCTTTTTTTTTGCGGTATTTATACTGGGTCTGAGGAGATCACGTGTAGGAACGCATGCCCACTAACTCGCATATATATTTTCCTTCTGCCTTTGGCAGGATTCGAATCCGTACAAAGATACTAAATGGGATAAATCTCAACAAATGCACAATTTAGGCTGCAACAGTATCCCCGCCAACCTCACTTTTCGTTAACAAATATATCAAGACGAACCAAGGCGCAGAAGCCTTCTTCCGGCACCAACTTCTTTTATTTCTTTTTTTTTTTTTTTTTTGGCGGTACTTATGCAGGGCCTGAGGGGATCGCGTGTAAGCACGCATGTTCACTAACTCACATAACGTGTTTTCCTTCTGCCATTGGTAGGATTCGAACCCGCACCAAGATACTAAACGGGATAAATCTCAACCAATGTGCAGTTTCGTCCGAATATATCAGCAAGCTATCCAGCATATGCTAATTCGATAGCTCACAAAATGAGTTACTCTTCCGTGCTTCGTAGGCTGGAGGAGTAATAGCATACCAATGCATTGCGAGCTCTCTACCTAATACTAGCCCAGAAATCAAACAAAACTATCTTCTCAATTATTATTTGATAATAATAATAATATAATCAAACAACTATCTTCTCAAACTTCTAATCCCAACAAAGTTTTAGAAATAGTATTAATAAAACTAATTTTAAGAATTTTTACCGAAACAAGAAACAAGATAATTAGCAGAACTAGTTTTAGAAAATTTTAATTTAAAATAAGTTTTGTTCAAATTAGCATTAAAACTAATTCTCATAAAATTGTCAACTTACCAAACGCTACATAATATCAGCCCACGATAAAACAAAACTATCTTCTCAAAATAATAATAATAATATCTTCTCAACAGAGAACTGTTCTTAAAGAATTTACCTGATAAATGATAGCTTAAATCAACTATGAATATGCAGGAGAATCAGACTTCCTATCCTTATCTGAGAGAATGTATATACATATGATCGAGTCCAGATGACACCTCCGGCAACATACGATTGGTCAAAAGTTGCCACCGAAAAGAAGAGAGATCTTATTTCGGAGTTTATAACTTTCTTCCTTATTTTGTAACTACTATTTGCTTTTCTTTAATTTAGTGTGTCATACAGATCAAATTTTTGTACGTTTCTTCATTTTCTTATTGAATGAAGCACTGTGGTGGACACTTGCTCACCTCAGATTTCTCAAAAAAAAAAAAAAAAAAAAAAAAAAAAAAAAAAGTGACACCTCCCGCAACGTCTTGTGTAGTATAATCCATTATTAGCATCTTGGGCGAAACCTTCCCCGCATCGTAGGACACGAAATACCGTTGCGAAAAAATTTCTAAAAAAAAAAGATCATGGACTTGATAGGGCTATGACGAGGAAATTTGTTTTTAGTAATATGCTTAAATTGATTCTACTAATATATAAAGATCAAAATCGTATAAACAAAACATTAATCAAACAGAATATACACATTCGACTTCATTAGTTTATATAAGAACACGCATGATGATACCATCATAACTTTGTGCTTGTTCTGTTTTACAAAGTTCTCATCGTGGGTCACTCAAGTTATGAAAACGAACACATGATGATTATTCGTCATGGTTTATTTACTTCCATGTGGCTCGATTATATTAAAAATAAATAAAATATGGGTTTTTCATCTCCGAAAAAATAAAATATATTTTTTTTCTTGAAAGAGAAGGTACCTGCTCTCTCAAAATTATGGCTAGTGCTTCCAGTTAGTACTGGTATCACCAGTCCCAACTACATCTACGACGAATAATAGATCTAACTCAATAACACAAAAATTAATTTTTTTTAAAAAAAAAATTGATTGTACATATACATAGCAAAATTTGTTACATTTGATTTGCCAGCGTCTCAATGTGTGGCTATCTGCCGGATTGTAGGACGCGGCTCTCCTGATTCACCCAAATCAAGGTGTAGAAAAACGGATGGCCGTAATCGGCCGATTCGAAAAAATACGAATTTTAAAATTTCGTATAAAATTTTTGTCAACTTATTTGACCTATTTTTAAGTATTTTTGAAAAAAAAAATTAAACTACAAAATTGTAGATATTGGTGAGACCTATAACTTTATAGTTGAATTTTTTTTTTAAAAAAAATGTCAAAAAATATACCAAAATGATAAATCAAAATTAGTTGAAGATTTTTTAAGAAAATACCAAAAATCTTTGATCATCATTCGGTATATTTTTTGACATTTTTTTGAAAAATTTTTAATTATAAAATTATAAATCTCATCAACATCTATAATTTTGTAGTTCAAAATTTTTTAAAAAACACTTAAACATAGATCAAATAAGTCGATAAAAATTTTATACGAAATTTTAAAACTCCTATTTTTTCGGTTCGGCCGATCCCAGCTTGTCTATTTTCAATACCTTAATATGTTAGCATCAGGTAGCGCGTCCCGAATTGTAGGCACCAACTAACAATGCGACTAATTCAGGTTTCAGAAGAACCAAATATATAATTGACAAGCGCTGTCCCTAATGCTACTGACACTTCTTCAACGGCACGTGTCAGTGACAGACATGTAACGGACAGGAGCCGGCTCCCCTTGTGCTAACGCACAAGGGTGCAGAAAAATCGGCGGCAAAGATCGTGCCACATTAGTGATTACGAATCATAAAATATTAGATAAAATTTTCGTTCGCTTATTTGATATATTTTTAGAAAAGATTTTAAATTACAAAATTATATAGCTTAAAATTTTTCTTAAAAATATTTAAAGATAGATTAAATAAGCGAATAAAAATTTTATCTAATATTTCATAATTCGTAATTACTAATGCGGCACGATCTCCACCGTTTATATGCTTACACCCTGGTGCGAGCGGAGCTGCCTCCTAACGGACACAACACTTCACCGAAGACTCCTCGAAAACGCGTCAGACACACATATTACCGTGTCCACAATCGAATGTTCTTATATACTAAATATATATGTCTTGGATAATTACAAACTCTTGTAGAACTAATTTTGCGTCCTATATAACAAATTAAAATACATGAATATATAATATTAATATACGTGTTAAAACCAAGTCTTAAATAATTATCTCAAAGCAAAAAAAAAAAAAAAAAAAAAATCATGTTTAAAGAAAAGGTAAAATAAGTATTTTGTAGCTCCAAATTTTAATTGGAGTAAATTTTAAAATTATTTTAAAATTCATAAAATTTTGAGTCCAAAATATATATTTAGAAAAAAAATTTAGAAAATTTTTTAATTATAACATTATTAAACTTTATAATTTTTTAAAAAAATGTCTATAAATATTGAATATATATACTTGTCTGTGTATTAATCTTATATACGGATGGGCGAATAGGATCACTACTCGTAATGCGCAAGCGTAACTGCTCATAATGTATTTCTCTTCCCAATTTTCGAAGTCTAAATTGTCCGCCGCTTAACTAGCTAGCATCATGGTTAAAAATATGCCGTGTCAAATTAATTTTCGATAAATTTTAAACTCAAAATTAACCAAGCGTGTTGCATAGTATTAACAAAATATCACAACCGTACATTCTAAGCATCCCAAATTTATACGGCTGGGATTAATGTTTACCTACCTCGTGAGGTAATATTTATAGAAATATGCAAAAGACAAAGTCCATCCTCCCGTACATGCTTAATCTGACGGTCACAATCATTCATCTCAACGCATGTGAATTCCAACCACAGAATCATCTCGCGTCGTATACGCTACTGGTGAGTGGCGACCATGTCGCCCGTTGAACAACGTGTATTTTGGGATAGAAATTTGAAATTTTTGCAGCTCTTCTAATTTTCAAACTAAATAAATTAAGTTTTAAAAATATATTTTTAAAAACTAATTTATTTAAAATTTAATTTTTAGAAATATATTTTCAGGAACAAAACTAGACATAGGATAGTTGATGTATAATTTTCTGAATAAATTTTCTATTTCCACTCTATACTTCATTTCTTACATTAATATTTAAAAAATATATTTTTTTTAAAAAATAAAGTATAAATTAGAAATTTTGATAAAAATTATATTCTACTAAAATTTTTAGAAAAATATTTTAAATAAATATTCTAAAACTTTAAAAGTTCTAATAAATTTAAAAATCTGTTAGAAATTAAAATTGTTGGAGTTTCAAACACACTTTTTAAAAACTTCTTCAGAATTTTTTTTTAAAAATTATAAATCTAATTAAAATTTTATAATTTTTATTTTAAAAGCATTCTTAAATGTATATATATATGTATGTATGTAATTTTATTTGAGATATAGAAACAAAAGATAGGGACAAAAAATAGAGACATCAGTCATATCGCTAATTAAATTAGAATCTAATTTTAATTTATAAAATATTATAAAATAATTTTAATTGAAACTATTTTAAAATTAAAAAAATTTCAAAATATTCCTGTCGTATTGATGTGGACCCTTTGTTGACCGAAAACTAAAAAATTTTCAAAATGTCCCGGTTGTATTTGATGTGGACCTTTTGTTGACTGACAATTAAAACGAATTTTAACATATCAATTTTTCTATTCAAACTTTTATCATTTCAGTCATAAAATACAAAATTACGTAATATGATGACGTTTACATGCCGCCACATCAATACAAAAAATGTGTTTTCGGATATTAAAATACACGACATTTGAAATAGAAAACTGATATAATATTCTTCTGAAATTAAAAACATTTCAAAATATCCCTATCAGCATTGATGTGGACTCTTTATTGACCGGGAGAATGGTGTATCAGCCCTTCTCACCATAAATCATCACATATCAGCCCCTATAACCTTATAACTTACAAGCAATTAGCCCCTAGTTTCTTAAGCATTGACATAATTTACGGAAAATTACATATCAGCCTCCCTATTTCGGGGGGCAAATAAATCGGCCTCTGAAAAAGCGTTTATGGGGGCTGATTTATTTGGTTTGAAAATTAGGAATGCTGATATGCAAAAATCCTTTTGAAAAACTATTCAGCAAATATCTCATTTGCACCGGCGCGCATCTTTCCCTCGTTCATATTTTGTACAGCACTGTGACGTTTAGAGAGGTAAAAATGAGCTGAGCTCATCTTTCCCTCGTTCTTATGAATTGCTCATGTTTAAATTTATTTAAGTTTGGTTTGAGCTCAATCCTATAAAGTTTGAGCATTATTTCAATTTCTTTTATTTTATTCAAAAATTTTCGTTTAACTCAGAAAAATTTTTAGCTCGAACCGGACTTTGGTTTCTGATTGGATTCAATTGTGTGGCCAATGCCTGATGTGGAAGTCCAAACAATTAGCTCCAAAACGCTTGACTGTGGGTAAAGACGAGCTGAGCTGCTCATGAGTTGCTTGGGCTTAAATTTGTTAAGTTTTGCTTAAGCACGAGTATTCCGAGCTACATACGGGTTCGAATATCGATTCAAACTCGAAAAATTAACCGAGCTTGTTTTTTGGCGTCGGATTCGCGAGTCTAAACGACCATTCCTTTTTAATTCTAGTATCTTTTATAACAAAATTACTTAAGCTTGAGCTTAAGCTTGACTCAAATTCTGCCTGATTGATACAAACGAGTTCAACCTCTTAAGTTCATCGAGCTCAAGTTAAGCAATCGAGTCGAGCTTTTAACTTAGTAGTGTTAGGCTCAAACTCAACTCATTTTTTAATCGAACCATATTCAAGCTTAATCTCTGGAGCTTATCGAGTTCGAGCTAAGCAATCGAGTCGCGCTTTAACTTAGTAGTGCCCGATTTGAATTAGGATCATTTTTCCCAATTAAGATTCACACTAGGGGTGAAAACGAGCAAAGCTACTCACAAGTAGTTCAAAACTCGAACTAATTTAAGTCTGGTTCAAGTACAAATATTATCGAACTCGAGTCGAGTTCGAGCACTATTCAAACTCGAGTAATTAAACAAGCCGAGTTTGAATATAGTATTATTCTGCTCGTTAGGTTTTTTATTTTATTTAAATATCTTTTATAATAAATTTAAGTAGGTTCAAGTTCAAGCTAATTGGGCTCATTTTCATCCCTAACTCACACTTTGTAACTTTGAAAGCCTAAAATAGACATTATAATCTCCAAAAATTGTATTCCTTTATTATCCAACCAAGGCTCTTATGGGGCAATGAATTGCCTACAAATGGCTTCGGCAATGCCTTAATATATGAGTGTTCAAAAAATAATCCGGTCCAATCTAATCCAAAGTTTTTGAATTTGATCTATCAGATCTATGGATCCGGATTGGGTTCGGGTCTAAGTTGCTGAAACACGAATCTGAAAATTCGACATGTGAAACTAAAAAAAAAAAAAAAAGAGAGAAAATTAGGAGCATTTTTTTCTAAATTAATATTTAGTAAACTCCAAACTCAAAAGTAACCGAGCGTGTTGCCCAGTATTTAACAAAATATTCCAACCGTACATTTTAATCATTCCAAATTTATACGGCTGGGATTAATGTTTACCTACCTCTGAGGTGATATTTATAGAAATGCGCAAAAGACAAAGCCCATCCTCCCGTACATGCTTAATCTGACGGTTGCAATCATTCAACTCAACCACAGAAGAAATGGGATCGTCTGCGGTTTAACCACAGACGATCCTATGGTACGTGATCTGGACCGTTAATCGGTCAAATATGTATCATAAAATTTTTTGTTTAAATTTTTGTCGATTTGTTTGACTTAATTTTATATAATTTTATAAAAAGTTATGAACTATAAGTTGTAGATTTTGATGTGATTTATAATTTTGTAGTTCAAAATTTTTCGAAAAAATGTCAAACAATATGTCAAATTGATGATCAAATATTTTAATCATCAATTTGACATATTATTTGATATTTTTTCGAAAAACTTGAATTACAAAATTATAGATCACATCAAAATCTACAACTTTGTAATACATAACTTTTCATAAAAATATATAAAAATAGGCCAAATAATCGACGAAAATTTAAATAAAAAATTTCGTAATATGTACTGAATCGATTAACGGTCCAGATCATGACCACAGAAAATCGCCTGTACTTTTTTAGCACAGGCGATCCCATCTCACCACAGAATCATCTCCGGTCGCATAAGAAACTGGCAGACATGTTCCTGTTGAACAACGTGTATTTTGGGATATAAATTTTCTATTCCCTCTATACTTCATTTCTTACATTTATATCTTAAAAATATATCTATTTTTGAAAAAAATAATGTATAAATTGTAAAATTTGATAAAATTTATATCTCTTTTCTACTAAATTTTTAGAAAAACATTTTAAATAGATATTCTAAAATTTTGAAATTTTAATAAATTCAAAAATAATTATTACAATATATTAGAAACTAAAATTTTGGAGTTTCAAAAACATTTTTTTAGAAAATTATACATATAATTAAAATTTATAATTTTTATTTTAAAAAACATTCTTATATATATATATATATAATAATATATATATATATATATATATATATATATATATATATATATATATATATATATATATATGAGATATAGAAAACAAAAGATATGGACAAAAAATAGAGACAGCAAATCCGATATAGTATTTTTGTAACTGTCTTAATCGGCTCAGATCGCCAATTAAATAAGATTCTAATTTTAATTTATAAACTCATTTTAATTAAAACTATTTGAAAACTAAAAAATTTCCAAAATATCCCAGTCGCTGTGGAAAATAATAAAAATATGTGGAAAATAAATTAGAGGAAAGACACAACGATTTAACGTGGAAACCCTAACGGGAAAAAACCACGGAATGCCTGTCCTCAAAATCATAGGGAGGATGGCTGAGAGATCCACTATTAATAGGAGAAATACAGGAATTTTAATTTAGGCAATTACAATCACCATAGAATCAATAATAGTATCTCCTACCAAGAATAGAAGATAATAATAATATCTCCTACCAAGAATAGAAGATTAATATCTCCTACCAAGAATAGAAGATAATAATAATATCTCCTACCAAGAATAGAAGATACTAAAATATTTCCAACACTCCCCCTCAAGTTGGAGCGAATATGTCGATTGAGCCCAACTTGGATAACAAATGCTGGAATTGTTGTTTAGCTAGCGGCTTCGTCAACACATCTGCCAGTTGATCTTTGCTTGAAACATATGGAGTGTCAATTATCTTGGCTTGGACTTTTTCTCTGATAAAGTGGCAGTCAACTTCAATGTGTTTCGTTCTTTCATGAAATACTGGGTTGGAAGCAATATGTTGAGCTGCTTGATTGTCACAATACATCTTCATTGGAATTACGGGAATAAATCCCATATCTTGCAATAAGGCTCTCAGCCATACTAACTCACTGGTGGTGGATGCCATTGCTCTGTACTCAGCCTCTGCACTTGATCTTGCAACAACATTTTGCTTTTTACTCTTCCACGCAACAAGATTGCCTCCAACAAACGTACAATATCCTGTGGTAGACTTTCTGTCTTGGAGGTCACCTGCCCAGTCAGCATCTGAATAGCCAGTAATATCAAGATGTCCATTTTTCTTGAATAATAATCCTCTTCCTGGAGATCCTTTGAGGTAGCGAAGAATGCGTTCTACCATTTCCATGTGCCCGACTGTAGGGGCACTCATAAACCTGCTAACATAACTTACTGCAAAAGAAATGTCAGGCCTCGTGATAGTTAAATAGATGAGACGACCAACTAACCTTTGATATCTCCCAATGTCTTGCAATGGCTCGTCATTCAATTTAAATTTTTCTTTATAGTCCATTGGAGTTTCTGCAGGCTTAGCACCAAGTTTTCCAGTCTCTTTTAGCAAATCAAGTGTATATTTTCTCTGAGTGATGAAAATACCTTTTTCATGATTACTTGCAATCTCAATGCCCAAGAAGTATTTCATGTGACCGAGATCTTTGATGTCAAATGTCTCACTTAAGTGACCTTTGAGGTCGTGGATACCTTTCAAGTCATCTCCTGTAATAACAATATCATCTACATATACAAGAATCACAATGGTGCCAGATGATCCCTTTTTAACAAACATGGATGAATCGACGTGCAAGATTTAAATTGAAAATCAAGTAATGTGGAGCTCAACTTGCCATACCACGCTCTTGGTGATTGTTTAAGTCCATATATGGCCTTTTTCAATCTACAGGCCAAATCCCCACGAGTTTCCAAAGGATGCCCTGGTGGAAGTTTCATGTATATTTCTTCTTCTAGATCTCCATGTAAAAAAGCATTCTTTACATCCATTTGAAACATAGACCAACCAAGATTAGCAGCAATAATAAAAGTACACGAAAAGTATTCATCTTAACAACAGGAGCAAATGTTTCTTTATAGTCAACACCATATGTCTGAGTGAACCCTTTTGCAACTAATCTGGCCTTATACCTCTCTACAGATCCATCACTATTATATTTGATCTTATATACCCATTTACAGTCAACTGGGCGTTTATTTTTTGGCAGTCTACATATATCCCAAGTGTGATTTCTGTCAAGAGCTGCAAGTTCATTATGCATAGCATCTATCCATTTAGAGGAATTTCTCGCTTCATCATATGACATAGGTTCTTGTTCTTTGTCTAAATTTGCAAGAAAACTAGCATAGGCACAAGATATCTTATCATAAGAAATGAACTCTTGGATAGGAGAAGATACCGTATAATATGTAATGTAATCCTTTAAATGTTCTGGTGGGCGGATGACACGGCCACTTCGAGTGGTTGGTTGGCATTGAGTACTAGAGGAGCTTGGTACATCTGAACTATCATGTGACGTATTTTGAACAGGAACAGTTTCGTCTAAGGATGGTGAAGGATTGATTTGTACCTCTGGAGTATTTAAAGATTCTGAACTTTCTGGCGTGTCTGATGTAATTCTGTATTCTGAACTGTTCTGTATTTCTGACCTATTCTGCATGGCTGGGATACTCGTCTGACAAGATTCTGAACCAACGTGAGGTATGAAGTGATCAGGTTCAAACCTGGTGTTATTCTCCCCCTGAACTTGATCACGAAAAAATGGCTGATTTTCCACAAATGTGACATCCCTGGAAACATAGAACTTGTTATCTTGTGGATTATAGCACCGATATCCTTTTTGTGTGGAGGAATAACCAAGAAAAATACATTTACTAGCACGATGATTAAACTTTCCCTGATTCTGCAAGTGAACAAAGCATAAGCAGCCAAAAATTTTCAAGTGAGAAATATCATACTTCTCTCCTTTCAATATTTCCAAGGGGGATTTATTATCCAAAACTCTGCTAGGCATGCGATTTATCAAATAACAACTAGTGAGTACAGCATCTGACCAATAATCTTTAGGAACATGCATTTGAAACAATAAACAACGTGTCACTTCAAGTAAATGTCTATTCTTGCGTTCAGCAACACCATTTTGCTGAGGTGTGCCAACACAAGAAGATTGGTGGATCGTACCACTGATCTTAAGAAAATTGGAGAAATCTCTACTTGTATATTCACTACCATTATCTGTCCTCAAGATTTTAATCTTACTGTTGTACTGAGTAGCAACTAAGTAAGAAAAACTTTTATAAACATCAAGCACCTCACTTTTAGACTTTAACAACTGCAACCAAGTTCCTCGAGAAAAATCATCAACAAAAATGATAAAGTATCTGTAACCATCACGAGAGATAACTGGGGCTGGTCCCCAAATATCTGAATGAACAATTTCAAAAGGTTGTTTGGATTTATAGTTACTACGATGAAAAGGCAATCTATGCTCTTTTGAGAAATGACAAGTATCGCAAGATTGTGAATCTAAATGCCAAGAAAAATTCAACTGCTGTAAAACTACATCTGAAGGATGTCCTAGCCTACGATGCCAAAGCCATGACTCATTTTTGTTGTTCGTCCAAGTGTTGAGAGCCCTATGTATGGTACTTGCATCCATCACATAGAGTCCGCCATGCTCTCTACCCATTCCAATCGCTTTCCCTGAGGTCCTGTCCTGAAAAATCACATCATGAGGAGAAAATATAGCATTACAGTTTAAAGCTTTTGTAATCTTACTGACAGATAGCAGATTTGATGAAAGATCAGGAATAAATAATGCATCCGAAGTAGAGGAAAGCAAATCAAGTTTACCAACTCCTGTTATTGGAATTTTGTCACCATTGGCTATCCCGATTGACTGATTTAAGTGAGGTGACTTTATATCATAAAGAGCATGAGAGTCAGAAGTCATATGATCAGTAGCACCAGAATCGACTAACCAGTAACTAGATTTAGATGTAGATAAAAAAGTAGCGAGTTTACCAGATGTATGAGCAACCGAGGTATGTGATGGGGCCGCGCTATCTTTACTGTGCAGCCAACTCTTAAATTGTTCAAAAAGCTGTGTCTCTGACTCGGATGAATTCTGAGTTGAAATTTCGGACATACTTGCCACTGCAGCTAATTTCTTTTCTGAACTAGTATCCCTGCGCAGATGGGGATTCAATTCCCAACAACGTTCTTTTGAGTGTCCAGATTTGTTGCAGTGATCACAGTAGTACTGTGGGCGTGATCCTCCTCCTCGCCCACGTCCACGACCTCTTGTATAGCCAAATCCCCTTCCACCGTTGTCGTTTTTCTTAATCATGAAGGCGCTGGAATCAGCAGGTTCAATCTCTCGCTTAGTACCAATTACCTTCTTCCCTGTTTCTTCTCGAAAAATCATGGTACATACAGTGGTGACAGATGGAAGAGGGACAGTTCGAAGAATCTGATTTCTGAGATCTTTATATTCATCTGCCAAGCTTGCAAGTAGCTGAAAGAGTTTGTCTTCTTCGTCTCTGATTTTCAGCACCTTAGCATCAGTTGTAAAAGGTCTATAAATACGGAGTTCTTCCCATTTCTTCTGAATTTGACCAAGGTGTTCTGTGAAAGTCTTGCTAGAATCTTGCTTGCAGTTGGATAGTTCACGTTGCAACTCAAAAATTCTTGCAGCATTATTTTGTTGACTATACATACTATAAATTGATTGCCAAAGATCTTTAGCATTCTCTGCATACATAAAAATCTCAGAAATATCAGGTTCAATAGTTTTAAAAAGCCATGACATTACCAGATAATCATCTGTGCGCCATTTTTTATAGGATTCGTCGATCTCAGATGGTGGATCATCCTCAATGTGGGTTAGTTTCGATCTTCCTCCTAATGCAATAGTGATAGATCGTGCCCATGAAAGATAATTTCTGCCATTTAGCAGAATATTTGTCAGTCTTGAGTCATCAACTGATTTGTTCGAGTTTTCTGAAGCCATTGAATCAATCAGATCGCAGATCTCGGACTGAAATTAGATCGGACTGATAAATGATCGGATCCCAATAGAACTTGGAATTGGGCTGAAATCCAACACGTCTTCTTCCTCGGCAGCGTCGTTCTTCTTCTCCGGCGGCGTCTGCGATTGCGAGGAATTGGCAGCAGCGGCGGCAGCGGATATAACAATGGCGGCAAGAATCAACGTCTAAGATTAACTCTCCACAGATCCAACGGTTCAGATTTGCTCTGATGCCATGTGGAAAATAATAAAAATATGTGGAAAATAAATTAGAGGAAAGACACAACGATTTAACGTGGAAACCCTAACGGGAAAAAACCACGGAATGCCTGTCCTCAAAATCATAGGGAGGATGGCTGAGAGATCCACTATTAATAGGAGAAATACAGGGATTTTAATTTAGGCAATTACAATCACCACAGAATCAATAATAGTATCTCCTACCAAGAATAGAAGATAATAATAATATCTCCTACCAAGAATAGAAGATTAATATCTCCTACCAAGAATAGAAGATAATAATAATATCTCCTACCAAGAATAGAAGATACTAAAATATTTCCAACACATTTGATGTGGACCTTTTGTCGACTAAAAATTAAAAAGGATTTTGATATATCAATTTCCCTATACAAATTTTTATCGTTTCAGTCCTAAAATACGTGATGTGACGGCGCTTGTTCGCCTCCATATCGATACAAAAATATGTTTCAGAGACTAAAATACGACGGAGCTTGTTCGCCTCCACATCGGTACAAAAAATAAGCTTTCGGAGACTAAAATACGCGTTGTTTGAAATAGCAAACTAATATGAAATTTTTTCGGAACTAAAATTTTTTCAAAATATCTCTATCGCATTGATATGGACCTTTGTAACTTGTTAATTAAATTACAGGTAAATTGCATATTAGCCCCCTATTTCAGGGGCCAAGCAAATCAATCCCTGAAAATACGTTTAGGGGCTGATTTATAGGTTTAAATCTAGGAGGACTTATATGTAAAAATCCTCTAAATCAATAGCCCCTATAACAATATAACTTACAAAGCTAGTCCCTATAACTAGGGGTGAAAATAAGCCGAGCCGCTCATAAGCAGTTCAAGCTCGACTCGTTAAAAGTTCGAGTCGAGCTCAATCTAAATGAGCAGATGTGATACTCGGTTCGACTCGCTAACTCGTGAGCTCGACAAAATAAGCTTGATAAGGTAATCGTGGTAGATTGAGAGATTTTTTTTTTATTTCATATAATATTAATTTTTAATATCGAATGATGACTAAAAAGATATATAATTATATTTTTTGTAAGAAATGAATATGATTGAATATATGAGTGCACTATAATTTGTTTCACAGTTAAAAAGAAGAATTGTACATAAATAATTTAACTATTATTAGGCTCGATTAAACTCGAGCTCGACTCGGAAGAAACTCGGCTCGAACTTGAACTCGATATTTTTTAAATGAGCCGAACTTGAGCAAATCACTACTCGGGTCGACTCGACTCGTTTCTATCCCTACCTGTAACATATAACTTACAAAGCTGCCATATTAGCCTCTAATTTTTTAGGCATTGATATAATTTATTATTCCATAAAATTTTAAAGGACGAAAATGCCCTTTTGAAAATCTATTCAGCAAATATCTCATTTGCACCCGCGCAGCCGCGCTCATCTTTCCCTCTTTCCCTTGTTCATTTTTTTGTAGAGCACTGTGACGTTTATAGATAAAATGAACTGATTTGTGTATGAATAGCTCATGTTTAAATTTATTTAAGCTCGGCTTTAGCTCAATCTTATTGAGTTTGAGCACTGTTTCAAATTTTTTTTATTTTATTCAAAAAAATTAAAATAAAATTATTTAAACAATTTAAACTCAATATTAATTCGAGCTCGGCCTAACTGATACAATCAATCTAAGTTCAAGTTGAGGTCGACTCAGTTGATACAATCAAACTGAGCTCGTGCTCAAAATTTTTTCGAATCGAGCCGAATTCAAGCTCAGACTATATATGAAGCTCGTCGAGCTTGTGCTCCGCTAAACTAATCGAGCCAAATTTAAGCTTAGTGGTTTTCGACTCAAAGTCGGCTCGTTTTCACCTCTAGTGACACCATCTATTTGAGTATGCAACGCTATTTAATTTGGTTATTCAACACTATCAAAGAAATATTAAAAAAAAAAAAAAATAGAATACATGTGCAGAGCACGCCAAACAATTGACTGTAAAAGACACTAATATCCTGGATAGTAATAGGGTTTTGAAATGCTCATCCAAAACACAACAGTAAATTTTGGACGGTTATAACCGCTTGGTAGAAGTGTCTTTTCGTATTCTATATAATAGAAAAAGTGATTGTCCGAAATTAAAACAACAACAAAGTGTAATTTTTCTTGTGTTTTTCAGAATATACAAGATTATTTTTAATAGTGTCTGCTGCAGAAGACATTCATTCTTAGAATTAGATAATTCTGTTATAAAAAATACTGGTATGTTCAGTAGTTTACTGTCGTTTAGTGCAAATGCCGAGAAACAGACTTCATTGTGTCATAGAGACTATCGATCAACTCCTATTGCACGATCTGGTGGAGGCGAATAAAGTCTTAAGAAAAGTGACACTGCAACATGCATTGAAGTCATTTTTATGAAGATTTCAGATATTCATTGCCATCCTTCTTATCTTTTTTACAATTTTCACCCCTAAGCGTCACATTGCTCTACAAAATTTGAACGCATGAAAAGAGGGAAAGATGGGCGCGGGGACAAATGAGAGTATGAGACTGACATTTGCTGAATAGATTTTACTTCGAAAACGAAAAACGCGCTAACGTGATGCAATGTAATTAGGGATTTTTGCGTATCAGCTCTCCTATTTCACAGTTTACAATTTAGCTGCTGAAAATATATTTTCGCGTTGACATAGCGGCACACATCGTCACGCAATATATTTCTGTATTTTTAAGAGCTGAAATATACTACTGTTAAAATAAGAGACTGATTTGTAATTATATGTTTATATGAAAGCATAAGAAGTTAGGGGCTGATATGTCAGCTTGTAAGTTTTAGGGGCTGATCTGTGATGATTTATGGAGAGAAGGTCTGATACACCATCGTCCCTATTAAATATAGAATATATCGAAGACAACTTCCACAGACACAGTAGTCATGGAGAACACCAGCAGTTGCGGCTCCAACCAAACCTCAAAGAGGTAGAATTTTGGGCAAATATCATATTGGTTCTTAAATTTTTTTTGGCAATTTTGGCGAATCGGGCCCCCCCTTAATTGGTTTTTGGCGAACAGCGCCCCCCTAATTAATTTTGGCCAAATCGCGCACCTTTACGCTGAAAAATAACCAAAATACCATTATCTTAGTTTTTCGAGCATAACTTCTTGTATAATACTCCAAATAAGATGAAATCGGTCCCGTTTGAAAGATATTTGAATTATCTTTCAAATGGGACCAATTTCACTGCATTTAGAGCTTTGTACGAGAAGTTATGGAAAAAATACAGAATCAGCATCAAATTGCTACGGTATTTGACGGCGTTTCGGTATTTTTACTATAACTTTTCGTAGATAGCTCCAAATGAGATGAAACTAGTCCCATTTGAAAGAGAACTCAAAGAGCTTTCCAACAAGTATAAAATCAAAACTAGGACATTCCGGCGAACGCCTGCGAACACCCGCGAACACCTGCGAACACCCGAGAACACCCGCGAACACCAGCGAACACTTGCGAACACTTTTTTACATAACTTTTTGTAGATAACTCCAAATGAGATGAAACTAGTCCCATATGAAAGATAACTCAAATAGCTTTCCAACAAGTATAAAATTAACAATAGGACATATCGGCGAACACCTGCGAACACCTACGAACACCTGCAAACACCGCGAACACCCGCGAACACTTGCGAACACCCGCGAACACCTGCGAACACTTGCGAACGCTTTTGTACATAACCTTTTGTAGAGAACTCCAAATGAGATGAAATTAGTCTTGTTTGAAAGATATTGAAGTTCTCTTTCCAATGGTACTAGTATTACAGCATTAGGAGATACGTACGAGAAGTTATGTCAAAAATACCGAATCTATGTTAAGCTGATACGGTATTTGACAGTATCTCGGTATTGTTTGTATAACTTTTAGTAGAGAGCTCCAAATGAGATGAAACTAGTCTCATTTGAAAGATCACTCAAAGTACTTTCCAACATGTATAAAATCAAAACTAGTACATTCCGGCGAACGCCTGCGAATACCCACGAACACCCGCGAACACCCCCGAACATCTGCACACGCTTTTCTATATAACTTTTAGTACGTATCTCCAAATGTTGTGAAAATAGCACCATTAGAAAGAGGACTCAAATATCTTTTAAAAGGGACTAATTTCATCTCATTTGGAGTTTTATACAAAAAGTTATGTAGAAAAGTGTTCCCAAGTGTTCGCAGGTGTTCGCGGGTGTTCGCGGTGTTCGCAGGTGTTCGTAGGTGTTCGCAGGTGTTCGCCGATATTTCCTATTGTTAATTTTATATTTGTTGGAAAGCTATTTGAGTTATCTTTCAAATGGGACTAGTTTCATCTCATTTGGAGTTATCTACAAAAAGTTATGTAGAAAAGTGTT
Organism: Xerophyta viscosa; assembly: GCA_002076135.1. NCBI lineage: Eukaryota > Viridiplantae > Streptophyta > Magnoliopsida > Pandanales > Velloziaceae > Xerophyta > Xerophyta viscosa. The sequence continues at coordinate 254,300 of MJHO01000174.1, read as the reverse complement.
CGCAAGTGTTCGCTGGTGTTCGCGGGTGTTCTCGGGTGTTCGCAGGTGTTCGCGGGTGTTCGCAGGTGTTCGCCGGAATGTCCTAGTTTTGATTTTATACTTGTTGGAAAGCTCTTTGAGTTCTCTTTCAAATGGGACTAGTTTCATTTCATTTGGAGCTATCTACGAAAAGTTATAGTAAAAATACCGAAACGCCGTCAAATACCGTAGCAGCTTGATGCTGATTCTGTATTTTTGCCATAACCTCTAGTACAAAGCTTTAAATGCAGTGAAATCAGTCTCATTTGAAAGATAATTCAAATATCTTTCAAACGGGACCGATTGCATCTCATTTGGAGTATTATACAAGAAGTTATGCTCGAAAAACTAAGATAAGGGTATTTTGGTCATTTTTCAGCGTAAAGGGGCGCGATTTGGCCAAAATTAATTAATGGGGCGCTGTTCGCCAAAAACCAATTAAGGGGGGGCCCGATTCGTCAAAATTGCCATTTTTTTTCTATTCGTTCAAATTAATCTCTAAAATTTCTAATTACTATTTAAATTTTTTAAAAAAATTACCCTTTATGTTTATGTCGAAGTCATTGTAACCATTGTATAATTATATTTTTAAAAAAATTTAACATAAAAATTATAAATTTTGATTAACTTTCAATTTTAATATTTTTTTCGAAAAATATTTTAAACAAAAATGTTTTGAGATTTTAGAGTTTTAATAAATTTTAAAATTAATTCATTAACTGCTAGAAGTCTCAAAATATGTAATTAAAAATAATTTTAAATTTTTTTTAAGTATTAAATATTTTCAATATTTAAAAAATTATATTAAATATTTTTTTAAATAATATTTTAAAAGATTAAAAATAAAAAATACAAATAAAAATTTTATTTGTCAATTTTAAATATAATAGGGACTAAATTTAATAAGAGCTGATTTGGAAGCCTCCTAGAATTTTTCTTCGTTGACTGATTAACTATTATACAAAAATAGTTAATTGAGAAGTTAAATTTTGCTATGGTACACGAAGTTAATTGAGAAGTTAACCCCCATTTTCAACTAAATTTGGAACATTTACTTCGTAAATTTTTCAGAAAATTACATATCAGTCCTGGGGGGACAAATAAATCAGCTCCTGCTTTGAAAACTAGAGGGCTGATAACTTTCTGGTATATCTCCTTGGAACTTGTTAATCTCAGATGTTTATGGATCAGGGTAGCGGTTGTGACGGGTGGCAACAAGGGAATTGGGTTGGAGATTTGCCGGCAGCTCGAATGCGGTGGTGTATTCGTTGTGTTGACGGCAAGAGACGAATCGAGGGGCCGGAGAGCTGTGGAGAAACTCAGAGAATCGGGAGCATCTTCTTTGGTGTTCCATCAACTGGATGTTGCTGATCCTGCGAGCGTTACGAAGTTGGCCGATTTCATCAGGACCCAATTTGGAAAGCTTGATATATTGGTAATTCCATATTAATTACTCTCTTTTATTATGCTAGATCATTATTGATCTTATCTTTGTAATTTTTAACTTGTAAGAAATAGACCTGATTGAACGAGACCTCTCATTTCCTCGCTTCTGTATTTGTAAAAAAATAATAATTATTTATTAGAAAGATAATCCAACTGACAATCTAATTGCTCGATGTTAACGATGAATAAGCAAACATGAGGATGGAGGAAAAGGAAATGTTTGACAAAATTTGAATTAGATTATTATCTTATGATTAATCACCAATATTGAAAGAAGCAGATTTGTATATTGTTTCTCATTCATAACTTCATGTTGCACTTTTGTACAGATAAACAATGCAGCAGTCGGAGGAGTGGAATTTGATCCAGAATCTTTAGAGTCCTCCGATAAACAACGAATGGAGGTACTGTACATGATTATTTTGAAAGATTTTATTGAGTCGGTGAAATATATGAATCAGTAACTACAATATTATTAACTTATTTCTTTAATTTGCTATATCGTATTCTGGAAAGAGAAAAACTCAGATCCTTTACCAACAAAATCTTGTATCAAATTATCTGTGTAGTTACTTGATATTTATATCTAAGTGATGATCAATATAGGTATAAGAAGCTGTTGAATTCTTGGTTATGTACTACTAAATATGATAATTGATGTATTTGTGTCACACTTAATATCATGATCTGGCATTAAGACGAGTATACTACTTCGAATTTTCTATTACATGCAGCAAGGTGGTGTGCCCGCCCTTTCTGTAGTCGTGGAACATGGAAATGAGTCTTATGGTGCTGCAAAAGAATGCTTGAACATAAACTACTACGGCACCAAAAGAGTAACAGAGGCGCTCATCCCTCTCCTTCAATTATCACATTCGCCAAGAATAGTGAATCTTTCATCAATCTACGGAAAGCTGCAAGTAATTTTTTAACATAAGTACTTAGCCCTTTTTTTCGAGTGCTCATTAGATAATTCTTGTTCGGTGAACAATTATAATAAACTAATTTGCTGATTTTGAAATTCAGTCTGAGCTTCTATGTATGATGTAGAATATGGTGCAGGATAGGACTCTATTTGAATTCAAATAGTATTCATCATGCAATATGTTGTGTTGAAAATTGTAATAAGAGTTATGCATCATTTTCTTCTAGCAGCAAATTTTAGATCTTTGGAATACAATTGTCTAAATGAATATTTGGAATACATGATAGGGTGTGATTCATGCTTTCCGACTTGTTATTTTTCTAGTGGATTATTTGCAATACCGTATTCCCTAGATGAAAGACTACAAGCAATCGAAATATCTTGGTTGGACATAAAGTATATTCAGTCATGCCATATATATAATTTTGAAGGATAGTTTAGTGATTGAGCATTCTGACTGTCTAAACTTCGCTTATTCCACATCACAACTCCTATTAGGTCGATTAGATCAGCTAAATCTTGAACAGATGATAGAAATTGCAATCTGGAACATATTCTGCAGTACATCATTGCTTGATCTGGACTTAAATGAGCAAATATTACATCTACCCAGTTTATTGTATTTTCTTTTGATTCTTTTTCTTGGTAATTCGCTTTCCTTTACTCAGATTATACCTAGTGAGAGCGTCAGAGAGCAATTCAGAGCTGCTGCTGACATGGCGGAAGATAAACTGGATGAGTTAGTACAGTTGTTTCTTGATGATTTTAAAGCAAAGGAGTTGGAAAAAAAGGGCTGGCCTACTTGGGGTTCTGCTTACAACGTCTCGAAAGTAGCAGTTAGCACCTACACAAGGATTCTTGCGAAGAAGTACCCAACATTTTGCATAAATTGTGTGCATCCTGGGTACACGAAAACTGACATAACTTGGAACACCGGGACGATGACGACCGAGGAAAGTGCCAAAGGTCCTGTTATGGTAGCTTTGCTCCCTGATGGCGGTCCTACTGGTATGTTTTATAATCAGACAGAAGTATCCACTTTTGACTAGACACGATGTATATAGTAAGAGCACTGCTATTTATTAGGGCCAACATAATTTCTGATTCAATAAGTGCTATATATAATATGTCGAAATATGTGTGGTATGCATCCCATGCACTACGTATAGTCTTAATTGTATAAGGGCCATCAAGGTTTATGAAAGAATAGCTTTTCTGGCACATTTATCATCTACGGCCGTGCAATCTCGTGAGGAAGATATGTAATGAATAATTTATGCTGTTTATTTGAACTTCCATTTCATATGGTTGTTTGTCACACTGTTCTTTTTCCTATCTATGAATATTTTTGCAATCTTGTTTGCAAGAGTTGGTAAAAATTGAGCTTTTGATAGTCAGAAATTCCAGAAATCTGGAATCTTCAACTTCTTTTTAGCTTATCGTGGAAAAGGTAAGTATTTGAGTGGCCTGTTTTTATGCGGTTATTGTAACAGATAAATATACGGATGCCATCGATTCAGGTTCCATTTACTAAGAAGTTTCAGCTTTTTAGTATGTGCGAGTCTGAAGATTTGTGTTGTTTTTTATGAGATACAAAGAAAATTAATCTTCCACACACTCAAGATGGCTCTAGCGGTTTTCGAATATGGACTCTTCATTCTGTCATATGGAAGTTCTGCGATCCTTCCTAAGTTTTTCAAAATCTTCATTTGCTTTAGAGGAAGTTCCATCTGTTCTAAGTGTTTTCGTCGGAATCTTCTATTCTGGTAAAGTTTTAGTATTTGCCAGAAGACAAGCAAATTCTACAGATTGGTAAATTTAGCTCAAATATTTTATCTTATTCCATTTTAGCTTTTCTCGATTTTTATGTCGTTTTAACCATTTCAGTATTTTTTGAAAAAAATTTCAATAAAAAAATTAAATTTTGATAAAATCTACAATTTTTATACTCAATATTTCTCCAAAAAAATATTTCTAAGTAGGCTTTTTGTGATTTCGAAATTTTAACAAGTCAGTGGATCCAGGCCAAAATCCATTTATGTTTTGGAGCCTCAAAACTTTACTTAGAAGCATTTTTTTTTAAAAATATTGAAAAAAAGTTACATTTTTCATTAAAATTTAGTTTTTATGCCAAAAATACTAATACAACGTTTAAAATGACGTCAAACAATTTTCGATGGATGAGCCAAAAACGAAAAATGTAAAGTTGAGGGCTAAACGGTATAGGGGGCTGAATGCAAATTATCTCCTTTTTTATTTGTTGGTCAATGATCCGATGTGGTTGTTACCGCAGGATCCGAACTTGATACACCATTCTTCCAAATTTAGCCAATTTTTTTTTTTAATTTTCTAAACTTTATTAAAATATGCTTCCATAATTCTAAACTGAATTTCATGTCAACGATAATTCTGTACTTTAAAAAAATTCACGATAACCTTGTGTTAGTTTTTTCGTCTGCAATGTTAATTGTACTAACGTGGTAATTTTTTAATTTTTTTTTTACTTTATAAGTAATAAATAAATTTTTTTTATTAAAACTAAATACTTAAGAGTATGTTTTTTTTAAAAACTTCAATACAAAAGTTATATATTTCAATGAGATCTACAATTTTTATATTCAAATGTTTTTCAAAAAGTACATCTAAATATGTATCTTGGGACTCGAAATTTATAACTTTTATATTAGAAATTTTCTGAAAAAATAATCTTTAAATATTTATTTTTAATAAAAAATACTTTATCCCTTACAAAATTAAAAATAAAAATAAAAGTAATTAAAAAATTATCACTTTAGCAAATTGACGACTGTGAACGAAAAATATGACGGTAAGTTTATCACGGACACTTTTTAAAAGTATAAAATTATTATGGATAAAAAATTTAAATTTAAAATTATATGAACACATCTATCTACAATAATGTAAAGCAGAGCTATAACCCTATTTTACTGTTATATGTCCATCCTAAAGCGGAGCTATATCCATGAATTATAACATTTCATGAGACGTATCAATGTATCTAATCTCCAAGTGATGCATATGGTCATGAAATGATACATATGTTCATAAAAGGATGCAACCGTTCACCTCATGAAATAATGCGTATATTCATGAAAGGATGCAACCATTCGCCTCTATATAAAACAGTTATTACTATTTTTTCAGCATACTTCCAATCCTAATAATTGTTAAGCTACAGTGATCGTTCGATTGTCCAGGTATGTTATCAACATATCTATATTCAAGTTCAGTTGTACCAAGTAGTACTTATATGTAATTATGCTGAAATAATTCATTGAAGAAATTGTCGTGATATTTTTGTTTTCATTTTTTTAACTGTCGTATTGTTTTAGATAATATGCTTATTTAAGCAAACTATATTTAGTTCGGATAATCTAAATACCTTGATTATGAAATTGTGGATAAAATCAATACCTTGATTATGAAAACTATTCCAGGAGAATAATTGTCCTTCTATAGTTCGGATAAACTATGCAAAGCATCAAATATATGAAGAAAGTGTGTATCCTTTGGAGTTTCTAAACATGTTTAACATTTCAAAATATTCCAAATTATCATCTGAATCTTAAAGTAGGTGTCCCAGTAATGTTGTTGAGAAATATAAACCATAGTGCCGGCCTATGTAATAGCACAAGATTGGTCATAACGCAACTAGCAAAATGGGTGATCGAGGCAAAAATAATTACAGAAATAAATATTGGCGCAAAATTCTTGATACCAAGAATAATTATGTCTCCAACAGAGAAAAAGTGGCATTTCCTATTAAGACGTAGACAATTTTCTATAAAAATATGCTTTGCAATAATGATAAATAAAAGTAAAGGACAAACACTAAAAGAAGTAGGATTGTACCTATCAAAACTAGTTTTTACTCATGGACAATTGTATGTTGCCATTTCACGGGTCAAATTACAAAAATAATTGAAAATATTTATTTAGAATGACGACAATAAAATTCAAGAATATACAAAAAATAATGTGTACCATGAAATTTTTCAAAACCTGCAAGAGAGTGTATGAGTCATTAATAATTGTGAATAATATGAAGAACTGAAGAAGTTGCAGTGCAAAGATTACATCATCGCATCATCTACGGTATGAGGATCTTCAAATATTTTTTTTTTTAATATAAATTCTAAATATGTAATCATCATTTATAAAATAAATTTTTTATTATAATGTCAAATATTTAGCCTTTCAACTGTTTTAAATAAAATTTATCATTTATTATAAAATAAAAAAATTAGGATAAACTTTTTAAAAATAAATAAAAATTCATATAAATAGTTCGTGCATTTGTACGGATCTTATACTAATTTAATAAAATTTAGAGTACTAAAATGAAAATTGGCAAATTTAAATATATCGAGGACAAGGACAGCTTCCACAGATACAGTAGCAATGGAGAACTCCAGCAGCTGCGGCTCCAACCAAACCTCGGAGAGGTAGAATTTTTCTTCGTTTACTGATATAATTACTATTCAAAAATTGCTTCTCCTGCACTGTTATGGTACACGAAGTTAATTGAGAAGTTAACCCCGATTTTCAACTAAATTTGGGACATTTACTTCGTAGGAGAAAACATTTCTATTATATCTCCATGGAACTTGTTAATCTCAGACTTTTATGGATCAGGGTAGCGGTTGTGACGGGTGGCAACAAGGGAATTGGGTTGGAGATTTGCCGGCAGCTCGAATCCGGCGGTGTATTCGTTGTGTTGACGGCAAGAGACGAATCGAGGGGCCGGAGAGCTGTGGAGAAACTCAGAGAATCGGGAGCATCTTCTTTGGTGTTCCATCAACTGGATGTTGCTGATCCTGCGAGCGTTACGAAGTTGGCCGATTTCATCAGGACCCAATTTGGAAAGCTTGATATATTGGTAATTTCATATTAATTACTCTCTTTTATTATGCTAGATCATTATTGATCTTATCTTTGTAATTTTTAACTAGTAAGAAATAGACCTGATTGAACGATACCTCTCATTTCCTCGCTTCTGTATTTTTTTTAAAAAAATATTTATTAGAAAGATAATCCAACTGACAATCTAATTGCTCGATGTTAACGATGAATAAGCAAACATGAGGATGGAGGAAAAGGAAATGTTTGACAAACTTTTGATTAGATTATTGTCTTATGATTGATCACCAATATTGAAAGAAGCAGATTTGAATATTGTTTCTCATTCATAACTTCATGTTCCACTTTTGTACAGATAAACAATGCAGCAATCGGAGGGGTGGAATTTAATCCAGAATCTTTAGAGTCCTCCGAGAAACAATTCATTGAGGTACTATTCATAATGATTTTGAAAGATTTTATTGAGTCGGTGGAAGATGTAAATCAGTAACTACAATATTATTAACTTTTTTCTTTAATTTGCTATATCGTATTCTGGAAAGAGCAAAACTCAGATCCTATACCGACAGAATCTTGCTTATATCAAATATCTGTGACATTTCATGATATTTATATATCTAAGTGATGATCAATATGTATAAGAAGCTGTTGAATTCTTGGTTATCTACTACTAAAAATGATAATTGATGTATTTGTGTCACACTTAATATTCTGATCTGTCATTAAGACGGGTGCACTACTTCGAATTTTCTTTTACATGGCAGCAAGGTGGTTTTCCCGCCTTTTGTTTAGTCATGGACCGTGGAAATGAGTCTTACGGCAATGCAAAAGAATGCTTGAACATAAACTACTACGGCACCAAAAGAGTAACAGAGGCACTCATCCCTCTCCTTCAATTATCACGTTCGCCAAGAATAGTGAATGTTTCATCAGGCTACGGAAGGCTGCAAGTAATTTTTTAACATAAGTACTTAGCCTTTTTTTTCCGAGAGTGCTCATTAGATAATTCTTGTTCGGTGAACAATTTTAATAAACTAATTTGCTGATTTTGAAATTCAGTCTGAGCTTATATCCTTTGGACTCTATCGACGGTATGAATTCCATTATGTATGATGTAGAATATGGTGCAGAATAGCACTATTTGAATTCAAATAATAGCCCTCATGCAATATGTTGTGTTGAAAATTGTAATAAGAGGTATGAATCATTTTCTTCTAGCATCAAAATTTGGATCTTTGGAATGCAACTGTTCTAAATGAATATTTGGATTTCATGATAGGGCGTAGTATCTTAACGTCATTTTTAATTGGTGGATTATTTGCAATACCGTATTCTCTAGATGAAAGATTACAAGCATATTTGCCATCTTATTTTACTCTTACATATGATCTAAATTAACAAAGAAAAAGAAAAATCCTAATATTATCACCATGACTGTAAATTCACGTGAAGGTTATTGATGAGCATTAAGTTGGTAGTTTTTTTGGTAGGACCAGTAAGTGCGATATTTGTATGCAGGGACCCTAGATTTCTTGAAAGCACATGTCAAAGTCTTCTACAAATAGCAACCTCTGTTTCATAAAGCTAGACGTGTTCATTATGCCATAAATCTTGGATCTCACCTAATTAGCCAACTTAATTACTTGCTTGTATGTTTGGATTAGCATACTCGTCTATGTAAGACTAACTTACAGAAACTACGATCATAAACTGTTATGACAAGGAACATTCTGACAGTAAACTTCGCTTATTCCACACTGAACTCCTATTAGGTCGATTAGATCAGCTAAATCTTGAATAGATGATACAAATTGAAATCTGAAACAAATTCTGCAGTGCGTCATTGTTTGATCTAGACTTTTTAAACATTTACTGAGCAAATATTACATTTACTACCCAGTTTATTGTATTTTCTTTTGATTCTTTTTCTTGGTAATTTGCTTTTGCTTTCCTTTACTCAGATTATACCTAGTGAGAGCATCAGAGAGGAATTCAGAGCTGCTGCTGGCATGGCAGAAGATAAACTGGATGAATTAATACAGTTGTTTCTGGATGATTTTAAAGCAAAGGAGTTGGAAAATAAGGGCTGGCCTACTCAGGTTTCTGCTTACAAGGTTTCGAAAGTAGCACTTAACGCCTATACAAGGATTCTTGCGAAGAAGTACCCCACATTTTGCATAAATTGTGTGGATCCTGGGTTTGTGAAAACTGACATAAATTGGAACACCGGGACATTGACGACCGAGCAAAGTGCCAAAGGTCCTGTTATGATTGCTTTGCTCCCTGATAGCTGTCCTACTGGTATGTTTTATTATCTCACAGAAGTATCCACTTTCGACTAGACACGATGTATATAGTAAGAGCACTGCTATTTATTAGGGCCAATATAATTTCTATTTCACTCATAGCTATGTACAGTATATCGAAATATGTGTGGTATGCATGCCCATGCACTACGTATGGTCTTAATTGTATAAGGACCATCAGGGTCTCTGAAAAATGGCTTTTCTAGCACATTTATCATCTACGGCATGCAATCTCGTGAGGAAGATTTGTAATGAATAAATTATGCTGTTTATTTGAAATTCCATTTCAGATTGTTGTTTGTCACACTGTTCTTTTTCCTATCTATGAATATTTTTGCAATCTTGTTTGCAAGAGTTGGTAATGAATAAATTATGTTGTTTTTTGAGATAACAAGGCGAAATTTCTCCCCGGGTCTCCGCTAACTCGCGGACCACGGTTTTCTACGCACACCTATAGGACCATTTTGGACCCAGGTGCACGCAGGAGAGTAAAACCCCGGCCTGGCGTCCGCTCCGGGACCAGACATGGAGTACTAGAAGTTATCCAGCCACCAGCTTTCCTACAGCCGCTGTAAACTCGCGACCGCGGGCACATCCGCGTTTCAGTCACCCCGAAGGATCGAACATGGGCGCTCGCTTTCTGAGGCGAGCGCCCTGGCCGATCCACCCAAGGGCGGGGGGCACGATTTGTAATGAATAAATTATGTTGTTTATTTGAACTTCCATTTCAGATTGTTGTTTGTCACACTGTTCTTTTTCCTATTTATGAATATTTTTGCAATCTTGTTTGCGAGAGTTGGTAAAAATAGTCAGAATTTCCAGAAATCTGGAATCTTCAACTTCTTTCTTAGTTTATCGTGAAAAAGGTAAGCATTTGACTGGTATGTTTTTATGTGATTGTTGTAACAGATAAATATACGGATGTCATCGATTCAAGTTCCATTTACTAAGAAGTTTCAGATTTTTTGTATATGCGAGTCCGAAAATTTGTGCTGTTTTTTACGAGATACAAAGAAAATTAATCTTCCACACACTTGTAGATGGTTCTAGCGGAGTTCGAATATGGACTCTTCATTCCGTCAGTTGGAAGTTCTGCAATCCGTCCTAAGTTTTTCAAAATCTTCATTTCCTTTTGAGGAAGTTCTATCCGTTCTAAGTGTCTTAGGCGGAATCTTCTATTCTGGTAAAGTTTTGGTATTTGCCACGAGACACAGATAAACAACGTAAAGTCTTGAACAAGCAAACTCGAGCCACTATTAGAAAGTTAGGCCCCTAGGGAGCCATGAGCATTCGAAGCTTCATTATTCTTGAACGCATATGGGTCAAGGCTTATTACCCGTCGCCGACTTGAGTGCAATTTTTCTTTTATTTTTTTTTCAGACAAAAAAATTTACTAATGCCCCTCCTCTGCACCACCCATAAATTCACCAAAATTTAATAAATTAAATTATAATTAAAAGAATTAAAAAAACTTTGGATTATTTTTAGAAAAAAATTTTATTATAAAAGTTATAGATTTTAATAAAATCCAAAATTTTTAAATTACAATTTTTTTTCAAATATAAATATTTGGGACTCTAAAATTTTACGTGTTCAAAACGAACCAACAAACAATGTTAAAATTAGCTGTAAATTTGTCAAAATTTGAAAGTCCAAAACATCCATTTAAAAATATTTTTTAGAAAAATTAATAATATTACAATCGTAACTCTCATCAAAACTATAATGTTTATATAAGAAGTTATCTTAAAGGTACTTCTACAATTTTATTTTTGTAATTTTAGTTAAATGAGTTATGGATTTCATGGATTTGTTGGTGGATTCAGCGCTGCATATAGCATTGATCCAAAACAAAAAAGGGATAACAGAATGCGCAAGAAGAAATTCCCGGTTAAGATTCAGTTAAATTTAAAAAAGGGGAAGGCTTCCATACCGCCCCAATTAGATTTAAAGTTGACAAATAAATCGCTCATTTTTATCTATTAAATTTGATATTCTAAAATATTCATTGAGAAGTATCATTTAGAGAAATGTTGAGTATAAAAGTTATACATTCTGATAACATTTATGACTTTCATGTTAATTTTTTTTTAAAATAAAATTTCTAATAAATATTTTGAAGCTCCAAAGTTCAACGGCTTAATCTATTGAAACCCACTAAAATTTTGATGTCTCAAAACATATGCTTGGAAGTATTTTTTTTTAAAATATTAAACATAAAAGTCGTAAATCTCATTAAAATCTATAATTTTTATTTAAAAGTTTTTCCAAAAATACTTATAAACGGTCAAAATGATTAGACATGACTATCGAGACAAAAGTTTTTTGAAAAGTTTAAATAGTAATTAAATAAATCAAAGATTAATTTAGATGGGTAGGAAAAATTTAGAGATAATATAGTATTTGCACAAAAAAATGAGTGGATAGCAGTAAAAGTTACAAATTAACTGCAGCATGAGAATGACTACGAACTCGAGTCAAAGATCGAGCTTCTTTAAGTCAACTATGAAGCTTTGCTCTAGTCTAGGTTGGCTTAGTGAGATCCTTTAACACATATGTTGGATACTGTATATACGAGTAGATATTAGACAAAATTTCTGCTGGCATGGATAGATAAATAATTTTTGAAAAGTGAACGATAGGCTCACTTTTGACTTTGATTGAGTTGGATTATAATTTATGTAGTATCTTATATTGATTGAAGGACAATAAATTTATATATGGATTAAATATTTTTGATAATTAGAATGTTATATTTTTTAATGGAATGGGCCGATCCTACTATATCATTAGTAGCTCAAATGAAAAACCTTTTTAAAGCATAAAAAAAAAAAAAAAATCATATTATCCTCTTATTTCAAAAGTTTGTCAATTTTAATCCCTGAAAATATATTTTTGCGCTATGTGGCGGCACGCTGCCATATGGCCCGGAAATGTCGCGCGTTGTAATATGGCGCGAAAACGTATTTTTTAGAACTGAAATGTTAAAAGTTTGAAATAGAAGTTAAAACGTCAAAAGCCCCAAAACAAAAACTTGGCAAGAGTTCTTGCGTACTCTAGTGTAGGCTAGCAAAATATGGAGGTCCAATCCCGTGAGCGCCGTCGTACCCTCCAAAAAAAATTGTTTTAAAAAAATTTTTTTTTTTTTAAAACCTTTTCTACGACCTTTATATTTATTTTGGGTTTAAAATACTTTAAAATATGTATTTGAATATCCAAAATATTAACTAATTATTGGTTTTATTTGCTAAGATTTAAAATATTCAAAATACCTATTTAAGAAATATATTTTAAACATAAATGTTATAAAGAGCATTCTAATTGATGATAATTGATAAAAAATTAACCATTAAGAATATAAATTATTTCTATTAATAATATTTTGTTTATGTTATAACCGTTAGAATTAAAAATTATTTTTATTCCATCATAAATGTAATTTTAATAGTTATGAATTTTTAATTTTTGAATACTCTTACAGTAATATATTAAGATTTCAATCCCTATTGCCATTTCTTGTTGAACCAAGTATGAGTCTATGACAAAGATATTATCCACTTTTATTCTGATTTTAGTGTATTTTTATTTTGATTCTGATTTTTATTTGAGCTGCCAACCAACTTTTAAAGTTTTAATTAACATAACATATTGCCCTGCTAGTTATGAATTTACTTAGTACATATAAATCAGATTAATTAAAAAAAAGTCGTTATTTTTTTTTCAAGGAGAGCTTAAAAACTGCTTCTCAATCTTAATCTTAAGATTATGTTCCAGTAAGTTCTGATCTCCTCTGTCTCTCTGTCTCTCTCTCTCTCTCTCTCTCATATATACACACACATACACACTTCATTCATTCTGAAGACGCTGATTTGAAATTTACACGGGAAGGGGACGAGAAAATGAGCACGGGAACGAGCACTTTTGTGATCAGATGGATCAACTTTCTCACAACGGTGACTTCTTGCCGCCATTAGAGTTCCATTTTTTTGGGTCCGGAGGAGGGTTTTTGTTATCTATGTTTAAATCTTTGTAAATCATATTGTGCAGATACTGGCAGTAGCAGTCATATGTTTTGGGGTGTGGATGAGCACCCACCATGATCAGTGCAGGAAGTCCTTAACACTCCCTGTTCTTGGTCTCGGCGCGGCAATTCTTCTGGTGTAAGGTCTTCAACTTCTATTACCTAGAAAATACATTATTTAGTTACTTGTACTCTGTGTTCCGAGGTCCCTCTTTTCAATACTATATTTGAAGCATGCTTTGGTAGATAGAAGTATAGTTTCCTTTTTTTCCTTTTTTTTCATTTTTTTTTTTTTTTTTTTTTTTTGAGAGATAGGAAGGACTAGTTACCTGCGCTTGAGGCTAGGACCGCAATCTCCTTCTCCAGTTAGCCAGATTAGATCCAGTCCGGGAGGAATAACAGCGATGAAACCCGGCAGTTTTGTGTCATTGTGTGCGTACCATACTAAATTTTGCTAGGTCGTAAAATTAGCAAAAGCTAAAGTGGAATAGAACCAGATAGTAGTATAGTTTCAGGCGAAGGTAATATAGTTCATAGTAAGTACAATTTCACAAAGAAGACGTACATTTCCATATAATATGAGCGTATAGTCCCGAAACAGGGAAGTATACCATTTAAACCGAGAACTTATATTAATGGAATATATGAAGGATCTTATGTTATTTTTTATTCTTAACGAGCTTCGGAGTATTTTTTTTTTCTAAATACATTCTAATTGCTATGATTACGCAATTTTGCACTTTACTGTGATTATCTATGAATTTCTCAGATCTTTAGTGGGTTTTTGCGGCGCCTGGAAGAATGCCACTGTACTGCTATGGATTGTATCCTTTATGTATAATGATTTCTACAATTAGTTCCAGACTAACTGCTATTTTTGTCTTTGGAGATGCGTGCTTTCCTTGACACTGATATTGCAGTACTTGGTGATGCTTTGTTTGATACTTGTGGCGTTATTGGTGTTCACGGTAATTGCGTAAGTGGTTACTATCTAAATTTTGTGTCAGATGCTTTTCATTAAGCATTTTGATCTACTTCTTGGTTTCTTACACATATAATTTTGATTCCTGATGGTCTTGATTTATGGTTATCATTAAGTATAACCTTGTTTATGGTTATGCTAGCAGAAACAAGCAGTTACTTTGGATTCGGTGGTTTTGATTTAGTATGCTGATATTTAGAAGTAATTTGGTTCAAACCTTAGTCAGTTTTTTTGTACCTTGATTCTGGCTGCTCTATGAGGCCTTCAAGTTCATCTCCAAGCAGGGCAAATCACCTAGAAAGTTTGGAACCTCACCTGTGATTATTTTTATTTCATAAAACCATTGTATATTGGTTGTCAGGCTTTTCTATTTCCAAAATACTCATTTCAGTGCATGTGCCACTCCCACACTTTACTGTGTAGTAGTATTTTCTCCGTTGGAGTCGAGGCACTTGTAGTGAGATATGACATTTCTGTGCATGCTAAGAGTTTCTTGCGTCAAGATTCCTGCTTGATTAGCTTGTAGTCTTGCCAAGGTCACTCTTGCTAGAAATAGTTTGCATAAAACACTACATTGCCCAGTGGGATAAAGATTCCTACTTGATTAACCGTAACTTGTATCCCCGCTATAACTTGCACATATTTGCTTTGTTTGAGCTGAAAAACCAGTAACTTATATCAGACTTGTATTTCCTATAGATGTTAGAAACTCGCCTTCATATATACAACTTGTAAAGAAGTTTCATGTGCCCTTCTGCTTATATGATGTTCCTTCTATTAGTTTTTTATCTGGCTATAGTTACATGACTATTCCCAATTCCTTTGAAAGCTTTATTTTACTTGGACCACTTTGTTAAGTTTGTTTTACTATATTAACTTGGAAAATGTTGTGATAAAAAATTGGACATTTTTTAGGTTTATTATAACCAATACTGGATCTGGACATGCTGTACCTGAACTGAGGTATAAATCTATTTCTCCTTCAACATTCATCAATGAATTCAGGATTTTGGTGGAAACCTCGTAGTCGTACATTGAATTGTCTATCTAAAAGGATTAGTTTGAACTTGTTTTGGTGGATATATATATCTAGATGAAAGGGAAGGAACTGCACATGGTTTATGTGTTAATTAGCTCTTACTCTTTGTAATTAAGTTGGATTGTTCAATGGAATCTTATTTTAATTTGGACCAATCATTTGGCTATTATCATTGACGCAAGTTCATGGTTTAAAATATCTGGCTAACAATAAGGACCGAGATGTGAGTTGTTGTCCATTCTCTATATATTTCTGTTGAAGAATTTAAAATTAGACTTTCTGCCAATTTATTAGCCATAAAAACCACCAGATAAAATGGCTAAGAATGAACTGTATGGGGTTTCTTCAATCTTCACTTCCCCGCCATTATGAGCATTTTGAAATTAAGTGAGTGTTTTTAAGGATTTAGTAATAAGTAAACTAATGTGTCAATTATTTCCTTTATGGTATCAGGTACAAAGAGTATCATCTTCAAGATTATAGTTCATGGTTCACAAAAGAAGTGAGGTTTCTTCATTCTTAATCTCTTAGTGAAGGATCATATTGTTGGTTCTTACACGTAAGCTAAACGATGGTATTTTGTACTAAGCTGAATGACACGAGGAACTGGCAGCGGTTAAGGAGTTGTTTAGTGAGGTCCAATGAATGCGATGAACTTCCTAAGAAATATAAGGTATTTTCTTTCTTTATCAACTCACATTCAGGATATCCTTCTAATAATTTCTGAATTTGCAGACACTAAAAGAGTATAAAGCTGCAGAGCTAACTCCCATTGTGGCCGGTTGTTGTCGGCCACCATCAGAGTAAGTTCCTAATGTCTACTTTTGGGTGCTTTGTAATCAACTGATGAAGCTACGTGAAAATACCATGTTATGCTAGGATCCATGTTTTTTAGTTTCCTAGGAAACTAGGAAATATACTTAATCTTATGGCTGCTTCGATTTACTATCCTGTCTGGTAACTCGAAAGTTGATATATATCCTACAACCACATAATGATAGCTTGGGAGAAATGCCATGATATGATTGGTTCATTTGAATTTAAATAGTAAAAGTGCATTCGTTGAGTCGTGCTAGCAAAAGTTGTGACACATCAACTCTGCTACCTTGCATGTTTCATGTGGCCATTCTTAATAACATATTCCCGAATAACAATGTAGTGAAATGACATCCATTTCACCCATTGTATTACGTGCCGATCGGCGCGACCTTATGTTTGAATTTTAATTTTACTTTTGAAAAATAATGAATAAGTGTATAACGGTGTATATTGAAATGGTCACCATGTGTGGTGCTTTGAGTTTCCGTGATCTGAGTCTACTGAAACTTGGCTCGGCTTTGGGGCTGGAAACCTTGGTTTCATCATAAACTAAATGTTGTTGTGAGAAAATATGGATTTGCGCTAATAATTGTCATAGAGGAATAATGCAAACAATAATTTAGCTCTTAATTGTTGTAGTTAGTGTAGCTGCTTTGTCACCTATATTTAGTTTTAAAAGTAAACGACAATCATCTATTTCATTTTGCCCATTATAGGTGTGGTTATCCAGCGGTAAATGCTTCCTACTATGATATGAGCTATCATCCTGTTAGCAGCAACAGAGATTGCAAGGTATACAAAAACTCAAGAAATGTGAAATGTTATGACTGTGATTCTTGCAAGTAAGTCTTGTGACCTATCTTATCGTTTTGTTTATTTATTTTATCCATCATATCACGAGTTTGGTTCTTTCCTTTGAAGGGCTGGTGTTGCACAATATATGAAAATTGAGTGGAGAGTGATTGCTATATTTAATGTCATCCTTTTTGTCATCTTGGTAAAGTTCTTACTCTTAAACAGCTTCATGGCATAATCTTTGCAAGGTTAAGATAAATGAGGTTGCACATTATATAGACGTTTTGAGGGATCTTCATGTTTTATGATCATTATAGCATCAATTTTCTTTAATATGCTTCCTTCACTTGATATGGGTGCCTTGGAGGGGAAAAAAAAGAAGAAGAAAAGGATGACACTAGCAAGTACCTTAAACGCTAAATTACAATTCATCTCAGAATGTTGGGTAAAGTTTGTTTTTTTACAACGTCTAATAGAGAACTATATATAAGAATATATTTGAGATAAATAAACTTAAACTTTGTAATGGTTCCAACACGTGGTACTTTGTCCTCGTCAAGGTAGTGGATGCATCAGTTTGGTCGAACAACTTATCCACCCGTATAAACCATCTTATGCCTTGAGCGGTCTTCCATGCATCATCTTGTCGAATTTGGATCTGATATGAAACAATAATCCTTCTTTTTATATCCTCTGCTATAAACTTCTTGATATTCCAGCCAACCATTTTTTCTAATTATAGTAACCATTGCGCGTGAAGAGAATCTTGAGAGTGGAGGGACGCTTTTATATGTATCTTCCTCGCCTTATACTCAACACTTCCTCTCATATAAGGCATTGCCAGGTTTTAACATGTAAGCACTTACTAGCGTTTAATTCATATCCTAACACAATCTTCAAGTTCACCTGCTGTAAGCTATTATCAGCTAACTACGTTGGTCGTGTTTTCTCTATTGGTGCACCTCAGATTTCATCTTGGACCTGCATTTGGGTGATAAATATATCTGGGAACTGCTCTTACTCGTACTGCCTAATAGTTTTTTGGGATTTTGTCAATAAAGCCCCTGCAACCTTGACAAAAAAACCTCTTCTTTTTTGAAAAACTTACAAAGCCATTCAAAACCACATATTTATAAATGTTTTTTGGAAATAACTTGGATATGAAAAAAAAATAGATTTTGGTGTGCTCAACAACTTTTGTGATTGAAGTTTTTAAAAAATGTTTCTAAATGGATGTTTGGAGGCTCCAAAATTTTTGTAGTCAATAAAGACTTTGAGACTTAAATTACCTTTTTAAATATTTTTTGGAAAATACATACAATACAAAGGTTATAGAGCACATTAAAATCTATTTTTTCGTATTCTAAATTTTTCCAAAAATGTTTATACGTATGTGTTTTGGCTTGATTTAGTAATTAATAGAAAAAGCAGGAGTATATTTGGATTAGCAGTACAACAAAATTAGGAGCTGATGTGAAATTTTCCCTAGTTTTTTGGTCCAACTATTGACTTTTGTTGTGCATGCTAAAATATAGAGGGATGGTTGTACAGATGCCCAGAGAAATTTGGCAATGCTACACATTTTTCTTTTTCATTTTTTTTTCTTTTTTTGTGACAAACTAATTAAAAGCTGGGGCTCGAACTTGGCCTCTACAAAAGTTGTAGAGCACACAATTTAATTTTTTTTTTTTATTCACAATAGTTCAAAAATTATTTACATATGTGTGTTGGAGTAATTTTCTAAGTTGTTCCAACATTTGTATAACAGATTTGTGGGGTTTTTTTTTTTTTTGACAAAACCCGTTTTGAAAATGCAGTAAACAGATGGCACCACACTTTTTCCTGTAGCATCCAGAACACATTTTGTAGCTTAGGATTGCTCGTCTTTCGTCTGGAACATCCGTTGTGATTGACTTAGACTGATGTATGCTTCTTTTGGTGTAGCTTCTTGTCTACTTCGTGGCTTGCTGTGCGAGGAGAAATGCAGCTAAATTTACCTCTTCTAAAAGCTGAGTGCAGATGAAACTTTGGTGCTTCGCATGCCTATCCATTTCGAGCCGAATCACACTGGTAGAAGAGGGAAGATTTACATGAGGATGGTCATGGGTTTAATGAGGTTGAAAGATCCAAAGAGCTGTGTTCTAACTATCAACTGTATGCAATGTGAACATCTTTTCTTCTTCTTTTTTTTTTGTTAGGGGGGGGTGGGGGGGACAAATGTGAAGATTGTTACTATTGGCCTTTTGACGTAGGAATATTAGAACATTCGTCATGCCTGCGCGCTCTAAAAATCGGACCAATGCTGTATTTTTGTTGTAAGGTAACAAACAATAGGGCGAATGAGATTTTCTGCTGCTCAAGTAATGGGATTTCGTCCCTTCTATCCTTTTTTTTTTTTTTTTTTGAAATTATCGTGATGGAATCCGTAATACGAGTGCGTAATACGAGCGCACGCTTCCGTAGGGACTTCAACGTGTGGAAAATCCTCACGTTCAGTCCCGACCGACGATTTGGGATCCGAGTAGTCCCCTCCATCTTTGTAGAACAGGTATGTGTACTTTGTTACTTAATTTCATTTTAATTTCAGAAGTTTCAAAATTCTTGGTTTTATTAACTACTTGAAACGGACTGTACCTGTCTATTGACGTTACTAAGGGTTACAACTTTTGGTTTCAACTTCTTGGTTTTCATGGTTCCGGAGGAATATACACATCACGATTTCTAAGCCCCGCATTTGCATCGGTTCTTCACCTTCTTTCTTAAAATCTTAGCTGATATACATAATTCGGTTAGACCCGGTTGTCAATTATACCAAGGACGTAGCTCTCGATCAAGCCTCTCATAAAATCCAACGGTGTATGGTAAAATACTAACTAATATAACTAATTGCCTGCCAGATTGATGATCCATTTTTCTAAGACAAAAAAAGGGGCATTTATATTTTATGCTTTTCAATAATTTAAAATTATAAATATATGCTTGTAAATTCGAATATTTTTCTTTTATTTCTTATGTCCTTTACTCATGCGACGAATTGTTTTTTTTAAAGAAAAAGATAAAAATAATTTTGTCATGTTACTGTGTTAAAAGAAGTATAAAAGTACCATTTTTATTATGGAGGTATAAAAAAGCAAATGCCTCTCCCCCTCCACCCCAAACAAAAAAAAAATAATAAAAAAATAAAAATAATCTCATTTGCTGTTTTTAAATGGTTTTGACTCATTCCTTGTGGTCTGGAGCATACAACTCTCCTAACTTTCCTCCCATCCCTCAGTATTAACTCAATTCTGAGCATTCTCTAAATATAACTGCCCTTAAAATCATCCTTCCATCTTCTTCTCCACTTGCGCCCTTCTCTTTTGCACTGTCCTACAATTTGTGGGCCTATTGAGATCATCGTCAGGTCCTACCTGGATCCTGTGCTGGGTTCTCTCGGACATCGCCATGGCATTCTGCGGAACCCAGGACAAGTGCAAGGGCTGCGACAAGACGGTGCACTTCATCGACCTGCTGACGGCCGACGGTATCCCTTACCACAAGGCTTGCTTCAAATGCACCCACTGCCGCGGCCTACTTTCGGTTATCCATCACCCTCTTTAATCCTTTTAGGAAATTTTAGAGGGCTATTTGCCTTTCTATGTCTCCTCATTATTCCAAATTATGTTTTTATATTCCATAATCCAAAATATTGCTTTAATATCCCATTAATTATATAAATTGACGAAACCTATATCATGCCTTAAAAGCTACCCCTTTTCGGATTTTATAAGACCAGAGTGTTTTTCCATTACTGTTCTCACCTTGCTCCTCCATGAAAATACTCCAATTCCAAGATTAATATGAGGGACGCATGCAGGCGTACCCACCGGTGAAATTTTATAAATATATAACATGTGGCAGTGAGAGTTGAATCTGGCTGGAAATGATTTTTGAGCCTATGTTGGCGACACCAAGTTATGCCTTCTATTTATATAATTTTAATGAATGAATTTCAATGTATATCCTTTGAATTACCAGGTAAGCAGCTATTCCTCCATGGATGGAGTCCTCTACTGCAAGCCCCACTTTGAGCAGCTGTTCAAAGAGACAGGCAGCTTCATGAAGAACTTCCACACTTGTAAGACCCTCTCTTGTTTTATAGTATAAACAATTATATATTTCTTTTAATAATATGCAAAAATAATTTGACTTCCTTTTTATTTATTTATGGAAATTAATTGCCCTTTTTTATTTTCTTTTTTTTTTTCTTCATAAATTGGTGTTCAGCTCACAAGACTAGCGATCAACTGGTATGCCACAGTTTCAGAGCCTCGCTGTAATTCAAGTAGCTATTTTTTTTTAATTGTAAATGCCACCTATGATTTTCATGAATTTACAATATGCAGTCTAGGATACCAAGCAGAGTGTCCTCCATGTTCTCTGGGACTCTGGAAAAATGTGCAACCTGCAAGAAGACAGTCTACCCTCTGGAGAAGGTTAGTTTATTGGAAGAATTATATATCAGCTCCTATTTTTACACAATTTTTCTACATAAATTTTTATTTTTTTAATAATTATCAAATTTAGATAAAATATTTATCTCTAAATATTTCTAAAAAAATTTGAGTATATAATTTTTATACTATTTCTAAATTTTTACTTATTATAAATTTTAGAACCTAAAAATATTTTTAAAAAATGATATAAAAATTATACAACACAACAAAAACTATTTTTATTATAAATATATATAAATAAATATTTACGAAAAGTCAAATGCAATTATATATTCTCACTACAGATCAGTGTGGAGGGAGAACAATACCACAAGACATGCTTCAAGTGCTCTCATGGAGGCTGCACGCTCACAACATCATCCTATGCAGCTCTTAATGGCATCCTCTATTGCAAGCACCATTTCGCGCAGTTGTTCATGGAGAAGGGCAACTACAATAACCTGCTCAAGCATGCAAAAATGAATTCTGAAACTCCGGCAGCATCGGGATCACCGGACCCTGCGGCTGAACCCGAAGCTGTGCCTAAACCCATCGCGGAGGAGCAATCATGATGCATATAAATATCGACACCTCATCGGTTCATATCCTCTGCTTTGTTCATTTTGCAAGGGTTATTCCTTTTTGTTCTTCTCTTTTTTTAATCTATTTTCAGCAAGAAACTTGTCCATTTAAAATATTATATCTTAAATATCACAAACAATAGATATCAAGCAGGCACAGATTTGTAAATCCTTTTTTTGTCTGGAATGTGTGTGTGTGTGTGTGTGTGTGTTTTTTTTTATTTTTATTTTAAATTACCACAGTTTGCAATTCATTTTGATATCTTTTCTTTTGTTGATTTGTAAACTCCTTTCTTTTTCGTTTTTTCACTTGGGTACCTAAAAGTGTCATTACACTTTCAACAAGAGGAGATGAGTACGTTCCGGCATCCTAAAGAATGAGTGATGCTACATGGCTTCATAAGTTGGTGAAGGAGATTCAATTTGTTCGAGAGCATACTATAATTACCTAATTGACAAAATGTTCAAAATTTTTTATTGGTAATAAAAATTAGTTAACCTATCGCCACTCGATTTTCTTATATCCGAGAGCATTAAATGAATGAGGAGATAATAAAATTAGATTCCTAAATAAAGCCTGTGACTCTGTATCGCGCACGTAAATACGAGCAAAGATATTTTTTATTAGGTGAGAAAAAGAATATTAAATAATATTATACCATAAATTCTCACATTTACCTTCTTCAAGGTGAAATTCCTATAAAGTTGTCAAAAATTATTTTATTTTATTATTTATATTTTTTATTATGGGAAAATCCTAAAACATATTTGACTAGGGTTCGAGAAAATAGAGAGCAAGCCGCTTGACACCTCCACGAAACTAATTCATCGGTTACATTGAATAGATAAGCCGCTAGCATTGATTTGGGGCGGCAGGGTGCGCAGCGATAAGGTGGACCTCAGGAAGTCCCTTTCTTCTGAATTCGACTTCCTGCGCCATAAGTTGTGCATAAACTATATTGCACTGGGAGTTATGCATACGTGCTCCCCCTCGCGTGCGACAAGGCACTCGCAAGGTGAGAATATACTCCTATTCCAAGACATTATCAGCAATCTCAAACTGAGCATGAATGTTATTCAAAAATAAAAAACAAGCAGTACGGATAGGAAGCAAAGTGCCGAAGCAAAAGCATTGTCGCAAAAATACGTCTTGCGAATCTTTAAAACAAAATTTTGATACATAAGTACAAGAAAGATTCTTAACATGCAGAATCTTTTTGCTATTGCTACTCAAACATGTAAACAAAAAGTTCAAATGAGAAAAAATTAAATTATGGTACTCTATTTGGTTGCATCAAAAGGGGTCTTTACTTCACAGTATGAGATCTACTTCTTAGCTTGCTTGGGTGCAGGTGCTCTGTGAAAGTAATAAAATCCAACTTATTGAACTGATATTATGAGTTTGCAGAGATTAACAGATGAAAGGAAGAATACTCACCCTGCAGATCGATCAGCCAGCAGTGCTGCAGGTGCCCGCTGTCCTGGCCCTGTTCATCCAGGAATGGGCATATAAGTACGATGACATACACAAGGAATTGTTTACAAAAACTTTAGATGCATACATAAAATTTTTCTTTTTTTTTGAAATAAATAAATTTAGGATCAGCTCAGAAAACGTATGAACTTACTTGCACTGTAGGATCATACAAATAGCATATTAAAACAAAGTCGTGTGTTGTATTGGTGAACCTTTTGTCTGGTTGAAATTGTTTTTTTTTTAATTCTCCAATTTAGATGCATAGATATCTCATGTATGAAACTTCTCTAAGACAAATAGAGAGATCGTTTGGATCCCAACAATTTGTCATAA
Organism: Xerophyta viscosa; assembly: GCA_002076135.1. NCBI lineage: Eukaryota > Viridiplantae > Streptophyta > Magnoliopsida > Pandanales > Velloziaceae > Xerophyta > Xerophyta viscosa. The sequence goes on along the minus strand of MJHO01000174.1, from coordinate 230,202 downwards.
TCAGAATAAGTTAATTCCGTCGGCAGTTTGACATGTCACACACGAGCAGGAAGGAAATTCTTGTTTTACAGAGAATCAAATTAGAAAAAAATGATTTAATTTGAATTCATGTTAGTGACCATGGTTTAAGTATTTTTTGAAGATATGGAAATGAAATTCCATCAACCGTGGGAGTTCATATGGCATGAATTTGACCTACCACATTTTCCGAATAGTACGTAAAATCAAGTTTCTCAACATGTAGAGTCTTTGGTGTCACACTATGAGTAAAATTCCGGATGGTTCTAGCTTCAGCTCCACCAAAGAGATAGTTTATGCCCCACGACATGCGTGTCAGTTTACCACATTCGCAAAAAAGGGGCTACTAGCCTCTCGCACTGAAAAATAATCACGTCATAAATATCAGGACGTGGCTTTAACTGCGCGATCTCGCTCACGCAGACATGCGGCCACGCCACTCATGCTGGCTGCATGGGACCATGGTTTAGGTATCATAGAGCTTTATTATTATTTTTTCTTTTTCTTTTTTTTTTTATGTGTGCATTTCGGAATTGTTTGTACATACTTGATTTCATTTCCTCGAACTTTTGTGTTTGTATGCTTGTTTGTTTAGGATTTTGCTCCCTCAGGCCAAAATCCTACAAAAACAGCTCCACCTGACTATGTTACCGTTTCCAGACCCCATCGAGGTGTGACTTATTACCGGAAGTTGTTTTTGTTGTTGGAGGCATAAATGAAAACTTTTTTTTTTTTGTTTAAAAAAAAAGAAGAAAAAGAAACAGTTTTTATCAACACTAACCTGAGCAAGGCGCTCATCTCTCCTAGCAACCTTTCTTTCTCTGCTAACCTTGCTCTTAGCGCGCCTAGCCTCAAACTGATCCGACAATGTCTTCTCTCTTGCCTTCTCAGCTTTAGACTTGTGGATGCTCTCCAACAACACCCTCTTGTTCTTAAAGACATTACCCTTCGCTTTCATATACATGTCATGATACATGTGCTTGTCGATCTTCTTAGATTCACGGTACTTCCTCAGCAAACATCGGAGGACACGCATTCTCCTCATCCAGAGAACCTTCGTAGGAAGCCTAGCCTCCCGAGTGCCCCTGCGTTTACCTAACGGAGAGTCAAACCAGAAAGCAGTCAAATACGTTGCGAGCACTACTATTCATCATGTATCATGATTTCTGATACAATCAGAGTCACATGTACTGTATTGAGTTTAATGTGAGAGGCGTCTCAATATGCTGCGTATGATTTTGATTGTATCTTTTGAAAAAATAGCATTTTTGAAAAATTGCAGTTAAAATTTCTACCACATCCAGAATGGCGTCCCTTTCTCTTAGCTTCCAAAGCCCGTCGTGCACTGGATCGTGAGTGAATCTTCTGGGGTTTCCTAATTACAAATCCATCTTTGACCAGCTTTCTTACGTTTTGCCCTAAATTCGATCCAAGAAATTAACATTTATACATTCTGTACTAAACAAAAGCAGAAATCTGACAAATTACTGCTACAAGTTTAAACCAAGAAACAAAGAAACTGAAAAAAAAAAAAAAACCAAAATCAGAGTAAAGGAACATTCGATCGCGTTCCCCTCTATCTGCTAGCTTGAGTTATTTAACGGTGAATTTAGGAAGAGGAAGCTTACGGGAGTTAGCAATGCAGATCTCGTTGACTTCATTGGGGTCGAGCCAGACCTTGCCGCGGCCGCACTTCAGCACGCTGGCGGCCAGCCGCTTCTGGAGCTTCAGCGACACCATCTCCGATCCGCCTCTGTTCTCTCCCGCCGATGCTCTATATGATATCGACACAGCGGTAGTTTATAGACGTTGGAGTGCATGGCTCTTGGCGGTCCGCAACTTTATCGTTTCTTGGAAGCCAAGTTTACTCGGCGAATGGGTTACCGTATGAGCTAATCCGTTTACATGTAGTTTGACTCGTTAACAATTTGACTTGAACTCAGTTTAAATAAATAGAGTAATACTCTTGCTCAATACAAAAACTCGTGAGTTCAAATAATCGATTTGACAAGATTATCCTGAGAATTTTTTTTTATTATATTAATTTTTAGTATCTATATAGATAGTCAAAAATTTATAATAATAACATTTATAAAAAAAATATAATTTAAATATTTAAACAAATGCAATAAGAGCATCCGCTTGAGTCAAACTCGAGATCAACTTGAGTAAAAACATAATAGTAGTATATATTTAAAATTTGCCAATTCGTAAGTTTGAGATTAACTTGAGTAAAATTCGACTCGAGCACAGGCTCAAATTATTTTTCAAACAAATCGAGCTGAACAAAGCACCGCTCAACTCGTTGTCACCTTATTACCGAATTAATTATGCAACTTTATAGTTTCTTGGAGCCCAAGTTTAGTGGTTTTGCAAAGACGGTCTACAAATTACGTAGATTTCAAGTTCTTTTACGTGACTCGATTACATAGGCCAACCTTATAAGCATATAAAATAAGAATACAAAAATGCTATGGCGGATTTTAGAATTTTTTTTTTTTTTATTGGTTTGGTGAGGTTTTTTATGGACTTTTTGTTGTAAGAAGTATTTTTCACAATTTTAATATTTGGAAAGATTTTATTAAACTATAATTAATGAGTTACATAAAAATTTAAAACATGAGCATTGCCATTGTTCAACTTTTATTTGTCAATAGACATTTTTTTGAGTATTTAACAAAAATAACATAATATTATCAAAGTTAATTTTTTTTCGAATGGAATTACGGCTAGCTTTATATCCGTGCACTGCATGAATAGTTCTTCACAAAATTAATTATTGTTATTTTGTGTGATGCTTTACATTGCACGTGTATTGTTAAACCATTGACTTGAAACATTTTTTTCTTGTGAAATATTCATGAATAATGTATATTAATTTATCGCGATATATATATATATAAAAAACTGTTATTTATATTTTGAAATTCGATTATTTTCTGCTGTACTCTTAAAAATCGACCTCAACAGAATCATTATGGATCTGAATTGATCAGAAGTTGATTCCAACCCAGACCATTTACAGTTCGAACGGTTAGATCCGAATTACTAACTCACAATACACACACACACACACACACACACACACACACACACACATATATATATTCTGACTAGACCCCAATCGAAATCAACCTGAACCAAACCCAAAATTTAGGCTTTTTTGGGATCTGTTTGGGTTTTCGATAGAAACGGGCAACACTCGGGCATATCAATAAAAATACATGATTGCTGCTTTAAAATAAAGTCCTTGGGAGGACTTTCGTAATAGAAGATATTAATTTTGTGATCGTATCCCGTATACATGTAAGCTGAGATGAGCAAAATAAGGACTAGAGAATGGAGAATATGCATTGTAGAGCTCTGTTTTGCTCTACAGGAAATGAAAAGAATATAGAATTTCTTACACAATATACATCATGAGCAGAAACCATCAGCATCTTCTCCATTAGCGTTGAGAGAGAGCAAGGAAATCCCTCGTCGATCAACGCCTCGAGTTTCACTAGCGTTTTCAGACTTCGTCTTGCAATTTCACTTGCTCCGGTTGCGCAAGGTCACCTCGACTCCACCTCTTGAGCATTTCCAGAGCAGCTGAAGGCTGATCCATGGGAACCATGTGACCTGCTTCATGGACCTGCTTGCATGACAAAATAAGATCATGAGTTTGATGCATCAATAGATATCCATCTAAAAACCATAGATATCATTAAAGGTCTCTAGATAATTAGAAGCCCTTCAAAATATTTCTTTTTCTTTTCTTTTATCCTTCTTTTGAAGCTCAAGAGCTGATTGCATTGGTGGATATTGTCTCCGCGATTTCTTTAGGTTACTAACATGGGCGAACGAACGGGAAGGTCATCAATGGAGGAAACAAACATGCGTTGTGGGAATAGCTAACACATTACAAACCGACACCTAAAAAGAAAAAAAAAGGCGAACCCATGGCAAAAGGTCACTCCCGGTCACCGTTAACTCGCGAGTTTTTTTTAAGAGGGACGGCATACGCACCATACTTTTCAGTAGCGGAGGATGTTTCCATCATGCATTCGGCAGGATTCGAATATGCACCCATGCCGTGGTGAGAAACAACCTCTTACCACTGTGCTGTTGGGCTTGCCCCGGCATCTAAAAAGAAGTTCCATGCAATTTATGTTGGTCTTAAAACCCCGTATTCTAGGCCTACTAATTGGCGTGCTGAAAATTCACTCCCAACAACTTAACTCGAGACCTAGATGCCCCCTTTATCAGGGGAAAGTGCGGATTTCTTGCACCTGTACTTAGTGGTAAGCGTGCACATATAACGTGTGTCAAAAGCTGCCTCACAATGGAGCTGGGGCCTGGAGGTCTCACCGATGTGGGTCGCGTACGGCATAGTTTTCCCTTGTTAATTTCTGTAGTCATGCCTATGATGTATGTTTCCAACTTGGCATACCATGCATTATGCGACCAAAATGATGTAAAATATAAAGAAAAAAAAGTGTACCTTTAAGAAGCTAAGAGGTCCATAGCTTTTTAATAGCCCTGCTTCCTTGCCGTTAACTATAAAAGGTATTTCTGGTGATGACACAAAGGCCTCCTGACCCGACCATTCCATAGAGTGAACCCATCTCGAGTTACCTGCGTAAATAAATAAGTTTTGTATATGCATTAATGATATGAAATTTTAAAGACAACCTTCGTGCTGAAGTACCAAAACTTTTAAGTACTAATTAGTACGCTATAATAAATATATAAATACTGCATTACAAACAAGTGTTGGCTCAGTTGGTTATAAAATTGCTCTTTTCCCCGAATGATTTTACTCCCATCCTCTGTTGGGGTGAAATACTCATGGAAAAACAAAAAATATAAATACTTCAGACTTACCGAGCCAGTTGCATATAAGATCATATTCCCCGGCATAAACAAGAAGTTTAATCCCGTCCTCGAGTAAAGCAGGAATCCCTACATCTAAGTTCTTCATCCAATCGGCGAGCATGGCTTCGTACACGGTGGGGCTACACGATACAAACTCTATATCTCCAACTCCAAGGGCATCTCGAACAGAATTCTGGTTGAGGAACTTCTCCATGTTCGAGAAGTCATAGCATAACTCTCCTTCACATTGCTTTCTGATATCATAGTACTGTCAAAGACGACAGTGTTAATATTGTCAATCGAAACTAAGTATTAGTCTAAAAAGAGAGGAGAAGGAAAAATTTTCATACGTTAATAGTCCCGGCGATCCTTCTAACTGAATCAAATATGGTATTACAAACCAGAAGTGAAGCCATGCAATATATCGCTCTTCCTGATTTACCTGTTACAGTAATTCCAATATCAACATCATTCAACAAAAAACAATACATATGTATGTGTACGAAGTAATTCTCTTTCACGGCAGGTATGTGTCCGTTATTTATCCTCTTTTACCCACTGCTAATTCACCAAAGTTTTATTTTTGCTAAAACTTTTAATCGTCTTGGCTATAGGTATACACGCCAACAACAAAACAACAACATCCAAGTTATGAGTCCCGTAGTGGCGGGTCTGGGGAGGATGAGATGTACGCAGCCATGCCTCGCAGGAGGCTGTTTCCTTACAACCCTTGGCTTGAAGAACTAAATCCAAGACACACGAGCATACAAGCACGCAATTTTGCATAGCAAGATATCAGACCAAGTATGCCCAAAATAAGCACGAACCACGCTCACATAATATATAATAAAAAGATGCACATAAAACTAATTTACTAACATAAGAAAAAAAAATATAAAATAAAATAAAAATGAGATACATATACGATAGAGTATCTTTAGTTTCAATAATGTATTTGATTGCTAAGATATGATTCTAATGACATGAGCTGCTAATTATAGACTACGACACAGTACTTACTACAATAGGCAATGGCATCTGCACAATCTGGATAGTCTTTATTAATTCTTTGGTAGTCAGATTTAGAAATCAACCCCATATCCAAAGCGTAGTCTGTGTATGCTTTATACTGGATCGCGGGATCTGTCAAGCCATTTCCTATGGCGAAGCCCTGTAAAGTTGCCATATTAGGATAACGTTCCTTTGAACGCAGCAATTTTCCTGATATGAGAAGTGAAAACTTGCCTTTAACTTTATAGGAATGCCTTCGTTAACTTTATTCGCTTGGTGAACGCGGCTTGCAAAAGCTGGAATATAATGCCCGGCATATGATTCCCCGGTGATATAGAAATCATTTTGGGCATACTCCGGGTGTCCTCTGAAAAATTCCTGATGCAAGAAGTAGAGATCTTATATTGTGAAACTATACCCATTATTGAACGCTAATGTAATTTGTGTTACCGACGTAATTATTTCAAGCATAGTTATAATTCATAGACATGATTTTGAGCACATGGTCGGAACAAGGACGCACTTGACAGATTATTTTACAGCAATCTGGTAACTCCAGAAAGAAATGCCGTGGATGTTTAAGATATAAATGATAAAGATACCTACTTGGATGAAATCATACAAATCATTGCTAATGCTCTCTTCATTGTGGCGAATATCGCGTCCGTCTGAGCTGTAGCTAAACCCAGTACCAGTAGGCTGATCAACATATATAAGGTTCGAAGCCTGTAATATTTTGACAAAACCGTTAAGTGTTCTATCCAAGAAGATTTGCCTTGCATCTCTGAAACCCACAAGGAACTGAAATATCTCATTTAAGTAACGTCAAGCTACATCTTGCCAAAGAGTATGTTAATACCAACGATTTAAATTATGGACGGCATGCAGCGCAACATGCCGGATCCGTCAGGATCCGGCACCGGCCCGTCCGGCACGAGCGAGTTTCGCCCGTGCCAGACGTGCCGCTCGGGCGGGACGGAGCTTTGTTTAGTTCCTGTGCCGGAGCTTTGTTTCGTTCCTGTGCCGCCCGGCACAGGAATGAAACAAAGTTTTGTCAGTGAAGGGCTATCTTATCAGCCCTTCACGGGTGTTTCTTCCTTTTTTTAAAAAAAATTGTTTATTCTTATTTTTTTTTATAAAAAAATTAAAAATTTTAAAAAATAACTTTTAAAATATAATAATATATAAAAATAATATTTTATTATCAGCACAGTCGGTGCGGCACGGCTCGAATTTGGAATTTACCAAAATTCGACACGAAACTGCATTTAAAACCTTGATTAATACACTGCAGATTATATTGATTTATCAGAACGAAGATACCACATTGTGCTTTATACGAAATTCATAAAGCACCGCTCAGATTTGAACCGTGATTATCCTTTTAAGCTCGGGATACACTACCAACAACAACAACCCAGTAAGAAGTCCGGCCTGAGCGAGATTTGTAAAAGATAGAATGTACGCTGCCACACGCCGAACGAGATTGTTTCTTCTTCATAGATGCTCAGCTTGGGCACAACCAAACATTCATGAATCCTTGCACACCAGTATGCAAGCAAACAAATTGCGGAACATAAATTCAGACCACCCCCGTCCAAGCACGCTAAGAGGCGTAGAGCAAATAGCCAATACGATACTAAAATGTTAGGATACACTAGCGATTCCGAGAATAGTGGTTGGTAAAAATCTAATTCAAAAACCAGTATTGAGTGTCTTTGTGAGTCATTCAACTTCGAAATAGCGTCATCTACAGAGGGGGACACATAGAATAAACAGGAAGAATACGCAAAAAAGAAGTAGCAGATAATAGACCTCATGATCTCAATCAAGGATGGTTCTAAGTATAACAATAAAATAGCAAATCATGTTTTCTAATATTAGATACCTGATCCCAGCCAAACTGATTCCATATAAGTGACATGTTATCAGCTATTCTGAAAGGTCCATTCTCATAGAACAAAGCTAACTCACTGCTACAACCAGGTCCTCCCGTCAACCAAATCACCACGGGGTCGTCCTTACTATTTCTTGATTCAAAGAAAAGGTAGAACATCCTAAAAAACACAATGATATCCATTCTGAACAATCTTGTAGGGAAACCCTAAATAGGCATCGAAATGAATAAAAAGCGAATAACAAAATAACTACCATGATCTTCATTGTTTGATCAATACTACCAATTGGTTTTAGATTCATATAATTAGTCCAAGGGCACTGCCAGAGTGCACAAAACAAATTACGAAATTTGTTACCAAGTCTTTAATTTTTTTTCTGATAGTTTAGTTGTATTTTTATATTGAATTTTTGTGCTGATATTGAATTTTTATAATGAATTTTTTCTCTAAAAAATACTCCTATATAGGTGTGTTAGGGCTCCAAGTCCGTATTAGATCTATATTTTTCGTATATAAATATGTGTATTTTGGAATACTTTTATAAGTTTTTTAAACAATTAGATAATAGTTTTGCAACTTTTCAGCAAAACTTCTCAAAAAAAAAAATCCAACATTCTAGAGGTGGGGTTCCCCTGCGATTTTGCCGCAGGAACAGCCCTACAATAATTGATGCAGGGGTCGAGGGTTTTTCGTTCTAGTACATTATCGTAAATTTTAACTCCTTTATGATTCCTACAGTTGTAATGGGCCCCTTCAATTTTCTTGGATATGATTGTAATGCTTGTTTGCACACAATCAGACTCTCGAATGAGTGTGGTGGGTTGAATGAGTAAAATTCAAGTTCTTGTAGAGAACTTGATATATATATATATATATATATATATATATATATATATATATATGATTGTTGTGAAAAAGGGGTGTTGCAATAGTATAGTGGACCTTATAAAGCCTTTTTATTTTGAATTTGACTTTTCCCACCATCAAAAAAAAAAAAAAAAAAAACTCATGTAACCAACACACTTTTATATGACAGTCGTTGACCGTTATAGCTAAATTTACGGATTGCACCTATTCATATTGCATCAACCGAAAAGTCCTAGCATTTCAGTTTCGACATGTTTGAAAGTCTGTGTTACCCTCCACGGACACGGTATTGGTGTTGCAAATAACCCCTCGTTTTCGATTTGTTATTTTGCACGCCCAATTATACTTTGAAAAAAAAAATATAAGACAAAAGTTGTAAATAATATCAAAATTTATATGGTTCCAAAGTTTTAACGGATTAGCGGATTATCTTTAAATCTACTTATACTCTGAATTCTTAAAATACATATTTGAAAGTATTTTTTAAAAAAACAATTAAAAAAAAAACGTTGTAAATCACATTGAAATTTTTTTTTTTCCATATTTAAAACCATCAAAAAATATTTATATAATAGTCAAAATATTTCTGACATAAATTTTAAAATAGGGACTGATTTATAATGAAGTTGAATTAATGGCTGATTTACAAAAGGTTTCAAAATCAGGTTGATACGCAATTATCCCTAATATCTCCATGCATATCAACCAATTAACAAATACACCACCTTTAAATTACACAATGGATAACTTAGCTTATAAGAGTGGAAAAATGTCTAATGTGGGGCTCCAACTGGACATTTTACCCAACATATTATAAAACCAGATGAACTTCAACCAAAATTACCATGACACTTCTCCCATGACAATTCCCCACCATAAAAAAAAAAAAAAAAAAAAAGAAGAAAGAAAATGGAAAAAGGAGCTCCACAAGGTTAACCCGAACTTTTGTCCCAAACTTATTGCATGATTTAAAAAACAAAAATATTAGGATGTTTACTTTGCAGGAGATAATTGAAGAAATTCCTTACCTGGCGTCATGGGTGTGAGGGAGGCGGTAGTACCCAGCGTGGTGGCCAAGTTCTTCCGCCGACATCAACCCTCCGTCGGCGACGAATCGCCTCTCGACGATGCTTCCTGGACGTTGGCCGCGGTTTTCAGACGGCTGCTGAATAGAAGGGTCCTTAGGAAGCAGGTTGAGCGCCCGGATGAGCAGCTCAGCCTGCATGCTGGGGAAGCTACTGGATCTCTGTCCTACTTCCCGGCGGCGACCGTAAATATCCACCGGCCTCGCCGTCGACGAGCAGGAGAAGAGAAGTAGTACTCCTAGTAGTGGTAGTAGAGAAGAGAGTGAGAAGAGAGAGGAAGCAGCCATTACTGATGAGTCACAGCAGATGATTTGTAAAATTCGTTGAAGAAGAGCAGGGAAGGTGGTGTAGAAGAGTGGAGAGAAGGAAGATACTAATAAAATAGAAACAGATGGAAAGATGGCATTGCACTTGTTTGAACAACATTGATGTGATGGGTCCTCTTACTTGTTTGTAGTACAATTATCTTCTATTTTGCAGGATAAGACTCCTAATAATTTATTTATCATTTTTGGTGTTCTATTTGGGCATGCAAATACGGTGTAGTAGAGTTCCAGGTTCATGGAGCGGAATTAAGGATTTATATTCAGCGGTAGGAAATCATACTGTGAAACCCGAAGTAAGTCTGATAGTTGACCATATACTCTGTAGTCTATTAAGTTAAGAGATATACAAAGCAGGATCATCATTTATACCGAAAATGTTTCTGAATTTTTTTAAAAAAATATAAAAATTATAACATATATGTATATATACTAATAGCATATTCGAACAATGTAGGAGCATAAGTTGACTGACATGTTATTGTAATACAGTCCAACAACTTATGAAAATTTTATTTACCGAAAAAATCTAATATTTATTACAGAAAAATTTGGCTTATTACAGAAAAAATCTAATATTTATCCCAAAAGCCATAACATTTTGGGATTGGTGAAGGTCTTGGAACTTCTTTTTTTTTTCCCTTTCAAGCCTCATGCTGCAAAAAGGAAATGAAGTAACCCCAATGTGCAACATGATAAATGAAGAGGTTCCAAGATATTTATTTGGGCAGTAGTAGTAGGAAGAGACAGCCATAAAATATGTATGATGCCCACTATGATGAAATGATAATATCATTATTATAAGATAGAAGGAGACATATTTAGCAATAAAACAATCACAGAAACGGCTTCTCGGAAGCCACCAGATGGACCCCTATGGGCCTGTGGTGGCAGCGCCAGCTTCCGTCTTGACAGCAACGCCAGCGGCTGTGCTTTCACTCTGTAGACTTGCTGGTGGCACCACGCAGATGAGATAAAAGAGTTTCATGGAGAAAGCAAGGAGTGGTACTCGGAGTTTTGCTGCGTGTAGAAGTTATTCAGAAACTAATAAAAAAATTTCAGATATGTATATCAAACATATTAAATAAGAATAACTGATACACATATCCGTGTGTGTATATACATATATATGTATATATATATATATATATATATATATTTATTTATTTATTGAATTTTTTTTTTGATAAATGAAATTTTATAGTATAATATTGAATAAAATTCTATAATAGTATATAAATAGTATAATATTATATACTAAATAATTATATAATATTATATATATATATATATATATATATTGATTTTTTTTTTTGATAAATAAAATTTTATGGTATAATATTGAATAAAATTCTATAATAGTATATAAATAGTATAATATTATATACTAAATAATTATGTAATATTTTATTAAATATAAAATTAATTAATATTGTTGTTTAACTTTATTTCATGGACGTAAAAATTTATGTTATACATTTTAAATATTATTTTATTTTTAAATATTTAATATATTTTTTAATTATTTATATTTTTATTATTATATATAAACATACATGTGTTTTACTTTTTCAAAAATTACGGCATCGCGAATTTTTCATATTTTCGTATTAGTTCCCACGGTCCGTGCTTTCCAGTGAAAAAGTCTATTGTATCAAACTCTATCAAATAACCCTCTAATTTTTTTATTTTTATTTTTAAAAAAAAGAGAGTTATAAGTACCTAGTAAAATTTTTAAAATAAATCAGATTTTTCATCCGAACTGAGCGAAGGTTAGATAAACTTCCTGCAACGTGCCAACTCATGCAAAAAATGTTGTTCCGATAAAACCGTATATGCTCGTGCGCTAGTGTATTTGTGTGCCTATAGATATAACTATTGATTATCTAGATCAAGAATTCTATTAAAACAGCCTCATCCGTAGGCTTGCGTACACTTATCTTCTCTAAACTGATGGACGGAATTTATTAATAGGTGGTAATGTCGTCATCATTTCCCGGTTGCTTCTCCATTGTAGTCCATTCTATTACCTGCACATCGATATCAACTCATATTTGTTTGAAGTAAAGCTAGTGCTATCAGCAAATCATTAAACATATAACAAAAATAATTAAAGAATACAAAATCACATAGGAGAGCCCTTTGTAGTAGGAGCCTACAAACGAACAATTATTTTTTTTTTAATTATTTTTTTATATTGGTGGTAAAATTGGTAGCAATTTTGGATGTATTAGTATTTCTCATTATTTAGTTTTAGAAGATAGTAGTTGTTTGATAAGAGAGATTATTTAAAAAATATTAAATAGACATTATTTGAAAATATCGGTAGACATAGAAGGCAGATATTGATCTGATGTTGATTTTATTCGAGACTATAGATATATCATTTTCGATGTTCGAGATTTTAAATGGATGATAAAAAACGTCCACCTTACTTTATGACTATAAATCTCCAAATATTAAAATCTAAATTGGCGGCTTCCGCCACGTTATCTCAAACACATTATGAAACACATTATGACTCTGCTCTATCCATACCAAAATTTCAAATAGGAAAAAGGTTCGAGATGGATCATAGATTCATTTTACTTTGACCCTTCGGCATCTTGTTGGCCTGTTATCGTCTAGATCATTAAGCTCCCTGCAGCTCTCACTGCCGGTCATCATCTCAGATGAAGGCCCATCGAAAACGGAAGATCGCCGTATGTAATATCCTTGAACAAGTTATTAAATAACCCAGTAGCAAGCAATTGGATCATTCTTCTTTGTTTGGTTCCGACAACGTATTTGTAATTTCAATTTACGGAAACATTATGCCTACCGATTTTTATACTCAATCCATTTGCAATACGATAAAAAAGGATCATAGATTCATAATACCATAATCCATTATTTGTAGTCAATGCTTTACAGATAAAAAGATGTGCTTAGAAACAATACAGAAACCACATCTTACTGCAATCAAAATGGTGGAAATAAGGATTAGCACAAGCTGAAATACATTTAGGAGCACTAGAAAAAAGAAGTGGGAAGTGAGCAGTGAGAAGTGAGTGAGAAGTGAGTGAGGTGTGAGAAGTGAGAACTAGAAAAAAGAAATGAGTGTTGAAAAATGAGAAGTGAGAACTGGAAGAGAAGTGGGTGAATAGTAAGTTGGAAGTGAAAAATGAGAAGTCGATGAAAATGAAAAGTAATAAATCGAAATGAGAAATAAAAAAATTAAAAGTAAATATATAAAAAATATTATTTATTATTATATTAATTAATAATATAATATTAATAAATATAATACTGAATAAATAAATATTGTGCAAATTAAATATATAATAAAAACTATTATAATACAAAAACAAAATATTTTTATAATAAATAATATTTAATAGTATTATCTAAAATTATTAAATTAATTAATTTATAAATATATTATGCATATTAAATAATTATTAATTATTACTTATTATATTAATTAATAATATAATAATGTTTGTTATATTATTATATTAAATAATAATATTTATATTTATAATAACAATTATTATAATAAATTAATATTTAATATGTACAATAAATTATTTATTTATATAATAAATATATTTAATAAATATATTAAATTATTTTATATCCCAATATTACTATTATATTAATTAATAATATAAAATTATTAAATATAATTTAAATAAATAAATATTGTACAAACTAAATATATAATAAAAACTATTATAATACAAAAAATAATATTTTTATAATAAATAATATTTAATATATATTAGTATTATCTAAATTTATTAAGTTAATTAATTTATAAATATATTATGCATATTAATAATTATTAATTACTTAATTATTATATTTATTAATAATATAATAATGTTTATTATATTATTATATTTTATATTAAATAATAATATAATAATAATAAATTAATATTTAATATGTACAGTAAAATATTTATATTATATAATAAATTATATTTTAATAAATATATGTAAATACTATTCATTATTGTATTTATTAATAACTTAATAAATATATTAATAATAAAATAAATAATATAATTTATTATTTGATTATTATATATCTATAATATATTTATAGTTATTAATTATTATACAAATTTTTTTTTTTCTATGTATATATTATAATATAAATTATTATTTATTTATTTATTTGTATATGTAAAATTATAAATTATTTTTATTATAATGATCTGCATTATAAAATCTAAATGGTTATTATTCATAATACTGCTTAACTATCACTACTTCACCCACTTCCTACCAAAAAGCTGTGAAGTCAAAAAAATAAATTTTGAACTAAAACATGGAACTGAAGGAACTTGTAGAACTGAGTTCTTATCTATTTTTATACCAAGTAAACAGCAAAAGTGAAAAGTGAGAATTTTCAGTTCTCTCTTCCATGAGTTCCAAATAAAGTAAACAGCGAAAGACAGTTCCTCCACTTCTCATAACGAAGTAAACAGAAAAGTGAGATCTCACTTTCCAGTTCCATCAGTTCCACCAGTTCCGCGCGAAGTAAACAGCCCCTTACAGAACAATATGATTTAACTTATGTTTATACAGGGCTCTTATCCGCCAACATCCCGATAATTGCAATAATTTGATTTTAATTCTTCGGATTAAGATAGCTTAAGCCAAGGTTGTAGTAAATTAGGGTTTGGTATCGCTTTATACCAATGAAAGAGTATTATTTTCAATTATAAAAATGATGAAAATGAAAGTCACACTTTACACCAATTAGCTGATACCTAGTATACCTGCTCAAGGTGGACGACTGCGGAGGATTACATACATGCAGCATTATCTAACCTAACCAATAAATAGAAAAAACATACAATAAACCTGATAAATTTTATTTAGACGTACTTAAAACAAACGGGAAAGGGGAAAAAAGAATTTTAAAAAAAAATTAGAAACACAAAAGTATACATGCCTTAGTATCACACAATAGATGTTTCATGTGCCAGATTCAATCCTTTCCAGGACTTCCAACCTTGTCTTCCTTTTCCAACCCTTCATAGTTGCAACAAGGTTGACCAAACCAACAATTTGATTTTTACTATATTCCTGCACGACAACAATTATCCATAATAAGAGTTGCAGCAATATGTACATAAGATAGAAAATTCATATAGAAGTATCAAATATCTTACAGGATGAGAGCGCGCCCAATGCACATACTCAGTCTCTGGAAGATAGTAGGCCTGCAAGCAAAAATGAGATGTAACACTGGGTTCTTTTCAAAATCACACGAGCAATTAAGTGCATGGTACGATAATTAAGCTGAACTTTAGTTAAGAAAGATTAAAAAAAACCAAGGCCTAAATCAAGGAACACCATAAATGGGTGCCTTCTTTCAAGTTGAATTCTTGGTAGCCGCAGAGGTATTTGTTTATAAATCAAGGGCTTCCATGGCCTTTAGTGAGGACATGAAAAGACTTGAGTGAGGTGCAAGCGAAAGTAGGAGGGACCACAACCTGGATATAATTTAAATCAAGTGTACTTGTACCACACTACACGCCTAAATTATCAAAGGTCTACCCTGCTACACCAATTCACACTACGAATCATCTCCCTCCGTAGATGGTGAGGCCTCAGCATGGCACAGCGACCAAACAGTAACAAGCACAGACTTTCTCAAAATATTTAATTGGCACTAACAATGAGACTTTGGGCTATTTGTGTACTGTATGTTGTGATGCATCGTATTATAATCGTTAATTTCAAATCCGTGTCCGCCCGGTTGTATTATCCTCCAACTCTTCTTAATTACCAGAGTTTGCTATTCTGATGTCGAGTGTATATATATATATATATATATTAATCTATCTTGTCCTTTCCCAATTTTACTTGTAGCATAAATGTAGACAACTTGGTGGATATCCAATCACCAAGTATAAATCAATATATAGCAGAAATATGCATCCATACAATAGCCATTAGACAATAGTGGGAAGAGGGAAAATTAGTACAGCGTCCCTGTTTAAGAATCCAAGTACTATGACCATGTTTTTACGTGCTGGTCCAGGCACAAACATGAGCCGGTCCCAGCACTGACACGAGCATGCACAACAAAAATTTAGGCAATGCTGACTCTTGCTGATCAACACGGGTTGTGCGGATCTTAAGGACTCGTACCGACTGGCAGGGACACTTGTGTCAGTGTGGGACCCATTTTGGCACTGACAAGAGCCGGCACAGCAAAATTACGTCCATGTTGACTAGTGCCGACCAACATAGGTTCTCCTAATTGTGAGGACTCTCACCGACTGGTAGAACTTGTGCCTACCATGCCAAAAAGACTTGTACTTATTTTCTTTTTACATTTTGTTTTAGATTTGTACTTCTAAAAAATAAATTTAATTATGACAGCCGGCAGTGCAGGATCAGTGCGGTCGGCACGTCCCAGAATCAGTTTAGTGAAACTCGATCTGCTTAGCAATGAAAACTTTGGCACTATGTTTCCTCATATATTTCCAATTAGTCTAAGTTCCGGAGTTGGAATGCCCCAGGTTTTGAATACAATTTCATAGTGAAAGTATACGTCCTGAAGTTACATGCCTTAAAATTATACTTGCTCTGTTCAAAACTACATTGCTAATTAAACCTATGCTTCTTTAGGTTTGAAACTATATTGCTATCTACTAAAAATATGCATCTTTTAACTACAAGTTTAGAAAGAGGGACTCAATATTAAAGTCAAATATAATAAGGGATCTTGGATTAAAATGATATATGAAGTAGGGCTGAGTATTCGGGTCAACCTGACCCGATCCGACCCGACCCGAATTTAATAACATTGACCCGTCCCGACTATACACTAACCAGAACAGACCCGAATCAATATCCAACCCGAACCGACCCGACCCGAAAAAATTCGGGTCGAATTCAGGTCAACCCGAATTCGTGCCTCCCATGAAAAAAATCGCAGCGAGAGAGAAGCCGCTGCTCAATTTCGCTGGCTGAGAGGGGTTCACCGCTGCTTCGATTCGACGAATACCTAGGAAAGGGCGGAGATCAGTGTTGGCACCGTCATTATGTCTAACGGCTTCAACTGTGAAACACTTCGCCGTCGGCTTGCAAGGTTTCTTGAGGAAGAGATCCATCATAACTTAGCGGAGGTGAGATAGAGTGATGCTGACAATGGCTATCAACGCAGTGATGGCTGACAACTTGGTGGAGGTGAGATGGAGTAGATGATCCAACATAGCTCTGATCACTCCTCTCTTCCTTCTCTTCTTTTTTGTCGAGTATTATCACTCCTCTTCTTCTTCATCAATGTCTGGTGTTGCGGCGGCAGGAGGGGAGAGGATTACATAATCCTATGAGCACGCGAGAATTAGGGTTAGAAACTAAGAAATTAGGATTTGGGTGGGCTTCGGTCATGGGCTTGGGCCGGTCATGCGATCCACGGAAGCTGCGAGCCTGCGTTTCTTTTATTGTCGGGTCCAACTTGACCCGACCCGTATTTTGATCATTGAACCCGACCCGAATCATTTAGATCCGGAATTAGTAAAAATAAGACCCGAACCGAACCCGACCCGACCCGAACCCGAAAATTTGGCTTTTTTCGGGTCAGGTCGGGTCGGGTTCGGTTTCTAAATTCGGGTAATGCTCACCCCTAATATGAAGGGCTACATAGCACAAGCAAGTATAATGGGGCCCCCAGACTAAATGCCCCAACGCCTGAATAGGCATGAATCACAAACTTACAGTGCATTTTGGATGTGTTCGAACATGGAAGAGGAAAGAAGTACACAACACATTGAGGAAGTGACAAAAACTACCATAAGTGTTTGTTTTTAGACTCCTATTGAACGCCCAACATTATCATTAAGAGGGCCTCTTATACCACTTAAACAAGGAGATAATAGAGGTGCAGAGAGATTAGTGAACACTCTGAAAATTGGAGGTGGCAAACAGTGCATTAAACTTTGATTGGAAAAGTTCATTAACATGTCATGCTACCATTGTGCTAAGTTTACCATAAGGGAGCGGATTGACTAAAACAACAAGTCATGGCTCTTGAAACTTTACGAAGAAAGCAGTGAAAAGTACAAAAAGAATTTTAAACAATTAACATAAAATATCTTTAATCTTTTATGGATGTGAGCATAAAAACAAGTATTAGCTGACATAATACACAATATTACATGGATACTCCTGCTTTTCGCAGAATTTATATGCAATTTTAAAAAATTGTACTTTCAAAGTAATGAAATCATATGTTATCGAGCAGTTCAAAAGTGACTCAAAATTTGTGAAAATGTACTAGAGCATATTTTGTAAATATTACCTTGATAAATGTCTCAACAACTTGCAATTTTGCTTTAACGTTTACTGGTACAAAGTGATGCAGGCCATTGAGTAACACCTGATACAAATTGCTAGCTGATGTTATCTGAACAATTAGGTTTCCAAAGGATATTCATGATATCTGAAAATACCTGAAGATCTAGTGACATTAACACACGCCCTTCATCCGTGCATTTCTTTACACGCGATAAGCCTTCTATTAGTGTTTCTGCAACACTTTCGAGTCCATACTCTAGGAGGAGAACTTGTAGCTGGCAGAACATGAATTAGGTATTACCATAAAGGAGAAGAAACAAAGGTAATTACTTCAACGAAGGCCAAACATAGACTTAGCTGATGAGTATGATAGATTCTGCAGCCAAACACAGATTTAATCATGCATCTTGTGTGATAGTTAATGTTCACAGATTTTGAATTTTTTGCATTCTGTAAGTTAATTTTCTGCAAAAAATAGATCCTAGTTCTCCATATAATGGAATACACATAAATCCTGGATACGTTAACAGAGAACTTTCATTGCAATCTATGCAACTTTAGAGGCTTTAAGTAGAACCATATACTCCTACAGCACAAAGAAGAATCTATTCCCCAATCATAATCCAATATGTTATGGCATGCACGTAGGGACGAGTTTGCACTTGCACAGGGAGCTCAATGTTAGAAGCTTCCTAGTACTTGCTTTGTTTTTACAAGAGATACCATTACTGAAAGAAAAAGGTGCATGCTAATTCTTTATACACAGCATAAAAAATAGGTACCTCTTGAGAAATTCCACCATGTTGCAGCCTTGTTTTGTAGTGTTTAAATTCTCCCAACAATAAATCCACATATCTACTCCGAAGAAGTAATATCAGTAACTTAAGTAAAGATTCAGAGCACGTACACAATATAAAACGTCAAGCAATCACATGTACTATTAATATATGCAGTTACATTGAATGTTATCGAGTGGTTCAAACCATGGTTTGCAAAATCAGCCATCCAATTTTGGGATCAGCCAATTCATACCAGCATCACAATTAGTAAGATTATCGACTCAGCCAATGTACTGAACCAATTAAGTGTGGGTATTAAAAAAATGAGAGAAAGGGAGAGAGATCTTAGAAAATGCAGAGAACGGCGATCTGGACAATCTTCAACAATTCCTGCTTCTCTTGCATCCTCAAAATTTTCTCTTGTTCAATATGAATGGGAGATACAGGGGATAGAAGGTAAAGACTACGAGACTGACAAAGAAGAATGGTCGAAGAATACATTCTGTGGCTGCCTTCCTTTACCCCTTCTTGTGTTTGAAGCCTTAAACCCTAAGATGATTTTTTTTTAGTCTAAAGTAATACTACATAGGTGGTCAATCCAAACTGTTGGGAGTAAGCTGAACTGCAATTGGCCTGATTGTATATTAATGAGATATAAATAAATGCTTGCATGCTTATAAGATATTGAAATTTAATAACATGTTTCACTTCTACATATGAAAATTTTAAAACTTTTAGTTCCCTCTAAAATTTAAAAAGAAAAAAGGAACACTTTCATGATATATATAGGAAACCGATCTCATTTGGACGATACGGATAATTTCTACAATCAGATCCCAGTTCATCATAGACCGATTGTTGATCCATATTCTATTTTGAAACTTGGTTGATAGAACACCTACTATCTGCATCATTGCATAATCATGTATCATCATAACTTGATAGAACACCTACTATCTGCATCATCATAACTTGCATATAATCATGTACAGGTGTCATACTAATCAGAGTTGCAACGTTGGCTTTTCTACTTATGAAGCCTCCTAAGAAAAGCATAAATACATTCGTTTCGTACATATGGGTTGCACATGGTTCTTATCGAAGTTTATCCTTATGCTGCTATATCCGTGAAAACTGCACTGTGCAAAAGCTATAGAAAAACTAAATCCGTTTGCCGACTCTGAGCTGTAGCTCCAAGTCCTAGAAAAACAGAAGTTCTCTAAGTTCGATCAAACAAATGGTTGTTATCTACAATCGCCAAGTTTAGCACTACTGGACTGTATACACAATCAAAATTAGTCCCAGACCTATATACAGATACATTGACGGAAGGTGTTATCCACTTAGCTTGAACCTTCTTATAAAGTGAGCTATTAGTCTCATAAGTAACTTAATGCATCAACAACATTAATGATTTCTTACCCTGGTAACCGTAAGAACTTTAAGACTTTAGATAATGTAATTTATTAAAAAATAAGAAGAGGCACTTTTAGATATGTTTTACTTGAATAAACTATCGTTTGTATTTTATTTGCCTCCTCGAACCAAAAAGCACGACCCAGAATCGCTTCAAATTCATGGAAGAACAAGTAATCCCTGCTGGCGTCAACCATTTAAGAATTGCAGATTCTCAATCTAGATGTTGCCCGAGTCAAAGCTTGAACTACATAGTGTTCAAGCTACATTGGAATAAATTGTGCAAGAATTATACTAACAGAAGTTTTACATGATAGACATACTACATGCCGATGGCAATTTATAGAAATACAAGACATTCGCCAGGTGTATTAAATGAAACGAAAAAACATTTGAGGAGTCGTCAATCTAGGGAAAAAACTTTAGTTGAACACTATGAAAATCCTTAGAGAAAAGAGATGTTCATAAGTATGAAGGAAAACCCACCCGTTATGTTCTAAACCAAGCTCTTTCACTTCCCATTTGGCATTTGCAATTCTATCAGCGTACCTGGTAAGCATTATAACACACGTCAAACTGGTGAGCATGCATACATGGACAGCAAGAAAGCATGCTGAAGTAGTGACTAATAAGAAAATGCATATTCCTAATTCTGTGATTAAAGGAAACAAAATCAATGCCCAATACAAATTTTGTGCAAGTATAGCATACGTAAACATATGTCAAGGATTAAAATTACAATTTTTAAAAAAAATGATAAGTAGGAAGCGTGTTTTGTCTTTTCCTTTTTTTGTTAGCATGTAATCCATATTTACGTATGAAAACTGGAGTGGCGATTTTGTGAAACATTACAAAAATATACTAACGCAGCACTTTGACAATTAGATTCAAGATTTTAAAGTTTACACTGCGCCATGTACTTGTATGCACCTTTTTAAGTTTGGAATTTCAGTCTGCATACAAGAATATCAGCATATTGCACCACATCCTACACCCAGCACGCAAGATTATCAGCAAAAAAACAAATCCTATGCCAATAAACACTTCGCAAGATATTGTTTTCACTATAAAATACCATGCACAACAGACTGTCTCCCTCAGACTCACCTTTCAGTGCTATCATCCTTAAGAAAAAGAAGAAAAGGAAAGAGACTTGATGCGAGCACGATCGGCGTGATCAATGGAATCGCAGAGAATGTTCGAGACTTAGTCAGGTCACTCACACGGACCCGAGCTAGATGGTTCATGGAGTCACTTATCGCGCTAAATCGGAGTACTTGGGCCAACCCAAGGGTACGTGAGATATCTTGGAATGTTCTCAACACAAGGTCCAAGTATCAAGTTCGTCACAACTAGTTGTGACACGCTCATTTATTCAGGCCAATTGAAGTTAAACAAGATGGCTCTCGTATTTCTAATTTAGCTAAAATATTCATACAAGGAGAGAAAATTATTTACTCTACAACACCTCATTATTTTGGCCAAGACTTTCATAAGTCGGCTATTACAAGTTGGCCACCCCTTTCTTTTAAAGAAATTCGGCTAAGAGGTTATGCACACTTGGCCAAACTTGGAGAAACCCTAGTTGGCTATAAGATTTTTTTTAAATATATTGAAAATACTTGAAGATATTGAAGATCCTTGAAAGATATTCCAAGATCTCAAGATATTCAAGATATTCCAATACCTCAAGATATCCAAAGATATTCCAAGATCTCAAGATATCCCAAGATATTCCAAGATCTTAAGAAATTCTAAGATCTTCAAAGATCCAAGAAATCTCAAAATATTCCAAGATACTTAGATTTATTTTATTCTTTTCCTAGATTTTCTCTTTATTTTAGAATTCCAAGATACTTAGATTTATTTTATTCTTTTCCTAGATTTTCTCTTTATTTTAGACCAAATCATATCTTAGAAATCTTAGGAGATTTAAATAGGATTTTATTATTTTATTTCATCCTTTAGGTTATTGGTCATTATAACTAGTATAAACACACCTTAGTGGACATCAATAAAAACTTGGTGAGTTTATTATTTGTGAGGTTTTAGAAATTTCTTAGGTTTTTAAAGAACTTTAGGACTCATCAAAAAGATCCGTGGCGTCCACTCTCAGACTTACCAAATGAACCTCCGTAATCGATTGTGGCGTCTAAAGACATATACCGAGGTTCTTGCCCCTCTATAGGTAATGGGTCGAGGTGCCAGGCATAATCCAAGGTTCTTGCGTCCTTATAGGCAACAATTTGCAGAACCAACCCTCCCACCAAAAGTTATCCCTAGTAGTGTAAGTTTAGAGTTAGCCTGATTCTAGTAGTCCTTGAGCCCTTTCGACGATCATATCAAAGGGAATTCGCTACAAGTGAGTAAAAGCAGGATCACAACACTTGGAGACAAGGCGAAGGATCACAACTCCCGAATCACATTAAGACTGATAGAAAATTACTTAAGAATGCTATCCAACTATCAAAGATCAGTACCCATTTATATGTAGTAGCATCCTTGCAGTTGTCCTGTGAATATGCTCTGTCAAATCAGGGACGGAGTCGACCTGTAAAAGATAATGAGGAGTATAACTCAAGTTGCAGAAACAAAGAAAAAGCTCCGTTTCATATTCAATAAATCCCTATCAGAAAAATACCATAAAGAGCCTTGTATGCAACAATAACTTGTTGGTTACAAGAGAAATAATTAATGCATATATAATACCAAGTTCCCATAGAAATCTTCAACTATAGCTGTGTAATTTTGTGATAGCATCGACTGCAGATGAGGTTTGGATCTCTGCAAGATACGAGCCACAAGAGAAATAGTCGAGGCACCAGCACATCTTTCCTGCATGGAAGGACATCCCGATTATTGTGATATACAATAATTTAATTTGTCAAAGACAAATTTGTAGATGCCTTGCAGATGGAGCTAATGATTATTTTTCAAAATTCTAAGGAGACATACAACCAGAACATTCCAACTACGCATACCAACCAGAACAAACATTTAAAAAAAAAATATTACAATACCATAACGTAAATCTGAAGTCTGAAACACACAAAAAAGACCTTTAAGAGACTGCTTTGAAGAAATTCGCATTTTCGCTAACTGATTGTGGGTAAAGACAAAAACCAAATCCAGTAAAAGAAGACACAACCAAACCTGTTACAAAGTAAAACATGTCAAATTGCTGTACAGGTATTGGCAAACACGATAAAGTGTCCTCTGTATATCCAAAACAGTTGCCTTCTACAAATACGTGAGATTACTATTACTAAATGGCTATTACGCTATCATGTGTAACACTTATGGTTTCCGTTCGTATGTGGATAGCATAGTTACATTAAGTAAAATGAACACTATCATCAGCTCAATTTTGTCAACTCCCAAACTGAGTGGTTCTATCAGTTTCGAGGGCTCATTAAACAGGAAAAGATGTTTGTAAGATTTAAGCAGCGTGATAAAAGCATCTGAGCACTAATCATAATGAATTAATAGATCTTTACCTTTAATCCAAATGAAGTAGAAGGTGGATGAGCAAAAAAGGTGCTAGAAGGAACCGTGGGCAATACATCAATTGACCCTTTGATTGACACAGGTGAAGATGACGAATTCGCTGCATTCTGAGGCCTAATCCATTGGTCACAATCTTGCATAATTTTTGATAATGTTGTCTTTAACCGAGCTGGATATCAAAAGAAACTAGCACCTAAGTAATAAGGATAATTTGTAAATATTGCATAAGCAAGAAAGGGCAGAACTCCTACAGAAGCTAAATAAGAAATTACAAACACGAGAAAACTTCAGCTCCTCAAATGGAGCAAGAATCATTTTAAAGACCCTAAAACTACTCTTAAAATTGTATCCCTACACTTTATAAGAGTTGGTAATGCCCTAACATATTCTACTTCATCTATCTTATCCTAGTATCCATACGTCTACTGGCTAAGCATTAATGCGAAATAATAATATCCATGAAACATATGAGCATTACCTTTGCTACAACCACGAACAATCAGACATTCTCCGAAGCCAACAATAGAATAATAATACTGATAACCTACTTGCTACGGGGGAACAATGTCAAAGTTAATTAGCTCAATCACGACGAAAATCAACCAAGAACCAAATCCATGTACAGTGATAAGACTCATGCCACCACAACCATAGCTACTTTCTTAACCAGGTAAAAGAGATTCTTCCTCAGAATCACCTTGGCCATTACTTGCGTTTTCCTGAATCCCAAGTAAAAATTCCTCTCAAGTTCTCTGCTGCCACAAGGGGTATCACTGTAGTCTACCCTCCCATGAGAGGGCAGATGGATTGCAAGGAGAGAGGTGGGTGAGAAAATCAGGGTTTGAAATAGTGAATAAAATACAACAATACAAAGTTTTTTCCGTAACATGGATCTTCGTAAGCCACTACGCTCTATTTAGAGCCATGTCTTCATCATCAAACAAAAACGAGGTCAACTTTCAGAGCTTTTGTCCAACTCTTCTTTGGTCTTCCTCAAGTGATTTTTCTCATCTCTCTCTCTCTCTCTCTCTTGGCACTACTCTTACTTCCCCCGTAACGACTTCATTTCGAATCCGGCCTTTAATCGTTTTCACGCATCCACCATAACATTTCACATGATTTCCACATCTACGCAACTTTCAATCATCCAACTATTAGACTTCCCCTTCAATTTTGACAGTAGCCTATGGACACACAAAACTACATATGCTATCTTCTCTGTTTACCATCCTACTTTATTTTACGTGATGATATCCCTCTCTATTTCTCCATTGGTCTATATGATGCAACATATTCATTATCACAAATCTACTTATTAACTTAGATCCTCGTCATGGTTATCAATCTTCCCTTAGGTAACCAACATTTCATTTATTCCATGGTTTAACGTGCCGGTTCCATGAGAATCCAACACCAATATGGGGCCAAGCCGCGCAATTCAACCGTGCCGACCAGCCGGGCGGCACAGTTGGCACTTTTTTTGCTTTGGGTTTACAGATCTCTTCTATCAGCGACATCGACACTCTATGTGGCAGTGAATTATGCAATACAAATTCTTGCTATGTAATTGATAATTTTGTAGTTAGTGTTTCATTATTTTTTTTATATTATTGCTTAAATAATTTTAATATTTAAAAAATAAAATTTGTATGGATCAACACGCTCGTCACGTCTCAAGTTTCAGATTACCGAAACTCGCCTTAGCACGGCACGGAAAACATTCATATATATTATATATATACACACACACACACACACACACCAAAACTCGGCTCAGCTACAATCGTCGTTTGTTTCTCTCTAAATGTTCTTCCATTTATTGCAAGACCGTGGTAGAACATCAAGAGAACAATGGCAAGAGCACTGAATCGTGAGAAAGTAACAAAAAAATCGAAGTAGACAAAGCAGCAACAATGAAGAGAAGTGGGGAGAAGTAGCAGATGGAGAAGATGGGGAGTACCAGAGAGAAGACGATGTTACAAGACTATGCTTTTCCCTAGCACCTTGTGCGGCAACTTAGGAACTCCCCCTTTGTAATGCCACTTGCTGCTAAGCTCAGCATCTCGATAAAACTCTCAAAGTGTTTGCTAAAGAGAAAGGGGAAGAGAGAATGCAAGAGTAAAAGCACTTAGACAACTTTTAAAACTCTTATTGCTTTGCACGAACTTGATGGGTACAAATGAAGGGGAGGCCCTATTTATAGAAAGCCAAGGGCCCAATGAACGGTTAGGATGAAACCAAACCTACTGCTAAGATGGATTTCTACTTGAGGCCTAAGTAACCTAAGTATATGGGTCGGGGGAAGAATTCCCCCAGGCAGTCTTGTCCTTACCTTGGCCAAGGCGGCTCTAAGAGGGTTCCTGAGAATTCCCCTAGCCAGGCTTGGCCAAGGCCCATGGAGCTCCAAGGGCACGGACCTAGACTTGGCCAATGACTAGGCCCAAGGAGCTCCTTGGACTCCTTGAACTCAATAAATGACTCGGCGACACTAATAGCATCCGCCAAGTCCTTGGACTCCTCTTTGAACTTAAGTTCAAGCTTGACCCATCCTTGCAAGCCATCTATAAACACAAACAATGCGTCACTGCCAGACATATCGGGTATCTCAAGCAACAACTCGATGAACTCATTGACGTATTCCCTGATGATGCCCCCCGGTAAGGCGCCGAAGCTGGGCCCTCACCTCATCCGCCGCACACGATGCATAGAATTAGCGCTTTAGTTCCCCCTTGAACACCTACCATGTGCCAACGGCAGTGCGCCTTCTTCCCCTGTTGACGTTGTCGGCCACCTTTCGCCACCACAAGGTCGGTGCATCTCCCAAATACAATGGGACTGTGCACAACTTCGAAGCATCGTTGAGCAAGAACATTGCGTCAAAGTAGCATACTATTTCGTATAGCCAGATGTCAATCTCGTTTGCGTTGCGTGCCCCGTTGAAAGCCTTTGGCTTCAGCGCCTCTGTGCGCCCTGCTAGCTGGCCACCCCATAGCTCCCTGAGCTACGGCAACCCCGCACGCGTCCAAGTGCCTAACGACGTCATTCAGTGAATCAGTGCTCGCTCCCATCTGACCCCTCCACTCAACCCCTCATTCTCCTTGCACAGTGCCTCCACGTTGGCGTCGAAGACATCTATCTGCCCTTACATCATGCTGATGCTTGAGGGCTCCTTGCATCCGCTCCTCGAGCCCCATCCTCAGGATCCTTGAGCAAACCGATCTCCATTTTCAGTTCCTCGACCTGGTCCATGAGATCCCCTACAGCGCCTACACCTTGACAAGCTTGGCATCAAGGGTGGCCATAATGTCCTTCTAGTTTGCTCTTGCCTTAGGTGCATTCTCAAACAGCACCACGACAGTAATTTTTCTCTCGTCAACCATCTTGAACAAAGGCTCTAATACCACTTATTACAAGGCTAAGCTTTTTCCTAGCACATTGTACAACAACTTAGCAACTACCCCTTGGCGAAGCCACTTGTTGCTAAGCTTAGTCTCACGAAGAAACTCTCAAAAGCGCTTTCCAAAGAGAAAAGGGAAGAGACAATGTAAGTGTAAGAACTTATTTAGAACTCTTATTGCTTTGCTATAGGTATAAATTTAGTGGGGGTGGGCCCTATTTATAGAGAGCCAATGACCTAATGAATGGCTAGCATGAAACCAAACCTACGGCTAAGATGGAGCCTTTAGAGTATTCCTACTTGAAGCCTAAGTAACTAAGATATTACAAGAGTCAAGTGAATTCCAGAAAACTCTCATAGTAGGCTTTGCCTTGCCTTGGCAAATGCCCAAGGTGGTTCCAAGAAAATTCTAGAGAATTCCTCTAAACAGACTTGGCCTTGCCTTGGGCCAAGGCGCTCCCAAGGGCACGGGCCTATCCTTGGCTAAATGCCTAGGCCCGTGACAACGGAGAGCCAATCGGAGATGCAGTATCGAGCACGTAGACATCCCTATTTATCTCCCCTTTCTGCGTTTCTCACTCATTTGATTTTATGTTTTCTACCCTCCAACAAGTGGCCTCAAATACTTAATTTGAAGGTAAAACTGAAATTTCAACATCAAAAGCTTTAGACTGGGCACTTATGCAAAGGCGAACGCCTTCAACGCTTCCCCAGGCACCAAGGCAAGTGAGCGCCTAGGCAGAGTCTCTCATACACTGCCTCGCCTTGGCTGTTGCGAAGAGACTAGTCCTCACCTCGCGCGGCGCCTAGGCGAGCATCCAGGTGCTTCTTAGTAACACTTGGTACAGGGACTGAAAATAAGTATAGATCGTTACAATGTTTTAAAAACCGCTATATTTTGGGCAATGTGCAAATGCCACTCCCCAAATGTGCAATTCAAACCCGGTAATTCACTTTATGCAACGACACCTTGTCTCACGTGTCTCATTCATTCATGGAAATTCTAAGATGAGAGCACAAATTAGGATTAATTTCAGTACTTTTGGGTAAAGAAAGGAACATGCTTCTACTAGTCAATGATGAAAATGTCATGAAGCACTTCCACGAGAAATGGCATTAAAGATGAATTGCACAATTTCAAAGTAAGAGGAGCTCTCTCTGCATGACCTAAGTTCCAAACGGTGTTTTTCATTTTGTTCACTAAGAAAGAAACAAAAACTATAATTAATAACTTACGTGGAAGAGAATCTGATAGAATTTTGCCGCTTTGAGTCGTCTCCCTTTGACCAAATGTCTCAAAAATAAAATGGAAAAATATTCCGAACAGCTGGCAGATACCCTGAAAAAATCTTTGGGATAAGAAAAAAGCTATACTAAAGGAAAAGCACCAGAGAAATGAATAACAGTAACTCAAGCAGCAGGCTATACCTTGAAAAATTCTATATTTACTATCTCAAGTTTCTGCATAAGCCTGGCATATTTGTCCATTAGTCTGAATTTTTAAGTCAAAAGCACACATTTAGTAAAAGGATCGAAGATGATATAGGCCTATAAAAGTATAAGGGCTAGTTACCTCAGAAGACATAGGGAAGATCCTGTTTGTTCTGTAATTTCTTCATCATTCCCATTACCAGTACTATTTTTTCTATGAATAGGTTTAGATATTCTACTAGGCAGCTGACTATCCTCATCAATAAAGTCAGCAAGAAGGTCTTCACTCTCATCCTCTAAAGCAGAATGACCATTGATGTGAGTTCTCGAGTGCTCTCTTGTATTATTTTGTGGATGGCCAGGAACACTTCCATCATATAAAGATGAGATTGCTGAGTCATTATTTTGTGCTTTTGGTGATTCCTCAGAACTAAATAAAACCTTAGATGAGAACGGATTCTCAATTTTAAGCCAGTAAAGGAATCCATTGTTCTTGCCTGACATCAGAACTTTATTGGACTGCAGCATAGAGACTGGGGAAAAATTACCACCTGAGTGGGCAATGAGTGGAGCACCATCACCACTGAGACCTGCCAAATTAATTACTTGCAGAGGATCCGCTGTCATTTTTGCCCAACTCTCCTTCTCCAGCACCATTTTAAGGGCCTAAATGCGCTTAAGCATGTCAGGACATTTATAAAAGGAAGCAATAGAAAGATATCTAGTAAGTTTAAGAACTTTCCAGTCCATCCTCAAAATATAGCAGACGACCTGTTAGTGTATAACTATTCAATGTACCACATGCAACACAATAACAACAAAAAGATAACAATTACTAGATGGCTAGGGATCAAAACGATCAGGTGCCACATTCTGGAACCTTGACGATGGCAAGTTAACCGCAAAATTCAAAATGTTACTGCCTACTATTCTGAAACAATCACATGATGGTTTCAAGACTAGCTTTAGTTGGCTTTTCAAAATGGCGTACTATGATTAACAGGAGAACTAACACAGCAGAAGTGACATCCCATGCAATGCACCCTTTCCAAGTTCCCAACTTAACAACTTAGCAAAGCTGAAAGAAAGTCAATCTGCAAAGTTCTCATCAACAAGTAATGTGCAAAACCAGTGCAGTTCACCTATAAACTAACAGTATATTCACAATGAATAGATATCAAATGCAGAACAACGGAAAAAGGACTTAAGGGTATCGTTTATTTGTTTTTCACAGAAGACCGTATGTTGATTGTTCTCCACACTCATACGACTAACTTTTTCACCCACTCTTCAAGTTATAGATGCTTAGAAACCTTATTTCTACTTAACACACAAATATCATAAAGGAAGTCATTTGAAAAACAGAACCACAATAGAATGTCACAGGAAATAGGGCAAACTATGCCAATTTACTTGAAAGAAAATTATAACAGTAGTTAGGATCATAAAGAAAGACTAATGGTTGTAAAGGATAGTATAACCCTACACAAATATTTTGTCGATGGAAGGCCAAAACATAGTTCTCACAAACAGTCTTCAAACGTTGTCTGAATTCGACTGCTTCATATCCACAAAATGCTTCACCGGCCAAGATAAATACACAAAGATATTCATAATTTTTAAGGAATTGATAAGTGCTGGTTGAGCAAGCAGCAGATGATGAGAGCAGCACAGATACTCGACTTGTCATCAGTTGCCATAGATTTCTTCTACCTCTCTGAAGTGTTTGTGAAACATACGTTATAGCATCTTTCCTGAGCTGATAGAATGGGGAAACACTACCTGATTTATCACAACAACCATCACTTTCTAAAGCTTGGGATTGCATAATTCCAGTCGCATCAACTTCAGATGAGCTACTTGATGCATCAATTTCTGGCGACAGAACATTGTTCTCTTGTGTAATACCAGTATAATCATGGCGGCGATTAATTTCAACTAAACCCTTGGCAGATGAATCATGAACAGTATCTTCCTTTTCGCCTGTCTGCACCTACCAAAGCCCCAAATGCAATAAAAAATTAGGACAAATTTGGACTAAATCAACCGTATAGAACTATCGATGTAGTAATTCGTTAACCCTGCATAAAGGAAATAACTATTAGCTCTAGCCACCAGTTGACATGGCAAACATTGTTGATGAGTAGAAGGGAAAAAAAACTATTTGCTATTTTAGTTTACTATATGTAGAGCACTACTATATTAAGATGTCAAATACAATAGAATCTGCAATGGCATCAAGCAGCACGACTTTGTAACTTTGACTTTTCAATAATTTCATCGATGTATTTTAACTTTTGGTTGTTTCATAATATTAGAAACAAATTACCTGCAATCAGTATGCTTGAAAAGGATGACGTAGATTTCATGATTGAGTCAAACCATATCAATTACCCGTTGTCAATGTTATTCTTTTACCATCCAAAATATGTAACTTTTGCAACAGCAACTTAGTCTAATGAATTCGGTAAACATGTAATGCTAACCCGTAACACTATGGCATGCTTCTGCACCATGTGCTGAACTAAGTGCTGACATTCTCTAAAAATAGATATTTTACATGCCAACTGACATGACATACGCCAGATAGCACGTCTCTGTTCAGGCAATTAATAATATAGCACACATCGGAGAACCTTATGATTAATGATTAAATTAATTTTAAACTTTTACTTTTGTTTCAAGAAATAACACATAAATAAATATTAGCACTATCGGTATGGTAGACATGTGCCGGGATCAGAGTTTACGGAAACTCATCTCCGCTCCGCACTGAAAAACTTAAAGTATACACACGTCTATACCTCTTGGTAAATTTAGGGAGTTGCAAGTAGCATTTGGAATACATAGAAGGTACTGAGAAAATTCAGTTTTTTGTTGCTCTATGTACAATTCGAAAAACCCTCTTGATGCATTTTGTAGTGTTGTTCTGATGCTTTATTTCTTCTACTTTTATTCATATTTTGAAAATTTTATTGTATATTAGATGTAAATAACATTCATATAATTTGTTAACATGGCATGGTAAAGACAAAATCAAAATTCATGTTCAAAAAGTTAAATAGAAAATGCAGTATTATTATGTTACATTCTTTACAATACGTATATTTGTTCAATAACTCTTATGATCTTAAATATAGATTTTGGAACTTTTTAGTTTAAATTCGCATGGTAAAGATAAAATCAAAATGCACCTTCATATATTTAGAATGGAAAATGCATTATTTTGTTATGCTACCATTATGTGCTTTGTCATTTGTATAGTTGTTCAATTTCTTATGATCTCAAATATAGTTTTAGGAATTTTTTGGAGAAGTTAGTTTGAAATTTTGTTTCGTTTTTTGCGTTTTAATAAATCTCTGCCAATCTTCTTCTGGCACTGCAAAGTAGCATGACCTTAAGAAGCATGATCACCTGTGCAAGTCATACACTAGAACACATTATTTAAGGTATTGGCATGCATTACATGTATAGACCTAAGGAGGACCATAAGTCTATTTAGATTTACAAATTCTTCTCTCTAATTTCTATCTTTTTTCTTGACATCTTCCAACCAAATTGGCTGCACAATCATTATCTTTGTGAATATGCAGATCACATCCTGCCCAACTCTAGCTTGCTTACCCCGTGCATGCAATCTTGCTTAATCTACATCATTAACTTCTTCACAAGCAAACAGAAAACAGTGTTGACAAAGAACGTTTAAGGGATCACAAAGGCGCATGAGCAAAGACCACACCCTATGAGCCCAATCACCTGTAACAACCTAGATTGGAGTAGTTGTATTCTAATATCTGTTATGAGCTTGCTAGGTGGCTCCTATCGGCAGCCAGAAAGCAATCGTATAGACACCGGCAGGTTGGTGGTGATTCTAGTTCTACAAACTAATTATTATCTAAAATAAACAATTTTCTTCCATGATGAAAAACAATTAGTACAACCCTTTTATAGAGGCTATTCCTCTAGACTCCTACCCTAATAAAACTCTTGCTCAATATAAACTCTTACCTCATATCTCTACAAAACATTCTACAAATAATATTCTCCCCTAATAGAGGGATATCCTACTAAATATTCTCCGCATAATACTCACATGATACATAACCCTAAACTATAACTCAGCTCAGACTTGACCTATGATCCTGGTATACCTGAAGTTCGAACCCATTCCACCTGTTACATAACAATATCTCACCAACCCAAATAGACCATTGCCTAAGAGTTACATTAACGATCTTGAACGTCGAAACAGGCTTAGCGCCAGATCTTAGTTATGAATCTTTCCACTAAAAGAAGCCTTAGAAGCACATAGATGAGGCTTTACTTGAGCTAACCACATATTTGTAAACATGATTGAAATTAATTTAGACAAATGCTTTTTTGATCTAGTGAACCGAATGGAGATGCTTTCATTTGTTGATAAGCAAAGTCACACCATCAAACCTAGATAAAAACACATCAAGATAGGTTCATTAGATGAAACTCCAGCAAGCTGACCTCATTTCTAGCTGTAATGTGCAGACAAGTAAACTGGTTTGCTGTCCAGCTTGTTATAGGTCAGCTACTAATTGCTATTATAAACTCAGTCAAACTTTTACTCGGTTAATGTGAATGTTCCATCTTCTCTTAACCACTTAGCTGTTATGCTCCAGTGCCTCGTGTGCATCTTCATAAATTTTCAATCATGAGAAGAGAATAGTACGATTTTATGCAGCCCTTATTTTTCCAGATAAGATCACTCTCAGTGTAAGAATGAGGTCCCCTTTATTAAATATCTGAAAGCATGCTTTATAGGTTTGTATGTGTACCTTTGTTGCTGTTTAGATTTTTACTCATCAATAGCAAGATCCGACCAAGATAAGGACAAATGGTAAAAGCACAGACGGCAGAGGGGCCAAGCGTCATAAATTAGGATCAAAGTGAGTATCTGCCTAACTACAGGTGGAGGATACAATCTTTCCTAAAACAATAGTATGCATAGAAGTGTCAAAAATACGCTACTTATATAAAAACGCCAATCTCATTCATGGATACAAAATTTACATTCAAATTTGGTAGGAAGATTCTCAGGGATGCCTAATAATATCAAAAGCTAAAATCCTAATCCCTAGCAGTCATGTGCTCGAAAGAAAAAAAAAAAGTAATTTTTAAAAATTTTAAAAAAAATTAAACAAAAAAAAAAAAGAAAAGGAAAGGAAAAAGTTCCAGCATTTTGGTTGCAAAAATGTACCTTTCCATCTGGCTGAAAGCTCATGATCAAGTGATACGAGCACATCAACTTAAAAAGTGCATCCAGGGTGCTTAACAAGCAAATCCGGAACATGGATTCTGGTATCTGAATGCAGAGATCGCTGTACGTAAGTCTGGAGCAGAAACCAGTAAGTAGTAAATAGACAAAACTTTAATTCACCAATCAAGCACGGCAATGCATGAAAAACAGAAAGAATCAAATGATACTGTTATAGGACAAAAGAAATCAAACACAATAAGAAAAACACAAAAGCTGAAAATTCCCTAGGGATTGTTCTTTTGTAGGAAAAAAAGAGGCACTGATTCCAAGGTTCACCCAACCTCCAATCCTTCATTTGGTCAAAATGGAGAAAGGATTCACCCTTATTCCTGCTCAAAGGCCAAGACTAATTTAAGAAAGACTATTCTACAAAATGAACAGGCACCTAGTAACCCATAATTTCATACTCCTTTATGGTAAAATAATAAATATTTAGTTATGTTTCAAATATCAGAATAAGAAGATACATTAGTTATGTTTCAAATATCAGAATAGTTACAGAAACACTATTACTAGTAATTTATGCAACTATCTCAACTAGACGAGGGTTTAAGAAACACTGATTCGCATTGACTAAGAGCTTTTACTCAAATTGCTTCAAACTGGTTCTCCCTCAATAGTCTGAACAAAAACTATCTACCTATTGTAACATTTTCCTCATGTTTGTTGAAGACCTCCCTCTTTACAAGGTAATGAGACTCTTTGAAAACACCATTCCAAAATATCTAAACTCAGATGTTGTGAAACACATTATCAGCTGCAGGAAACCAAAAGTTCTTTATGGTACCAACAAAATAAAAGGAGCACTACAGAACTTGCAGACCAGCATTAGCTGGAATCACAGTCATCCTAGATTGCCCTGCTAGGAGGAAAAGAGAGAACCCGAAAGTCATACCCTAGAGACTCGATTGCCTAGCTCCAACAAATATGGTACTTCTAACAATTTTTAGTGCAAAACATAAATTAGATAGTCATAAGAACCACACCAATGCTATCAGCTAGACATCTTCATACATAGCTGCCAACAACACGGATTCAAAGATGTTCGCAATTTTCATGATTACGCTAAAGATGAGCTTTGTGTTGCTCTACTGGCCAAAGGCCACTACTGTCCATGGCAACTTACTCATCAGAGCAAACAGTAAAAACAGTTGACTAGGAGACAATGATAGAAAGTTTTTGCCTTTAGCTAAAACAAGAGGAAGAAACTTTTAGTCAATGTTACAATTTTCTATAATTAATTTGTGTTACAGCAACACATCCAATAAGCTGAACATGAAGTCCTGTACCTGATGTAGCAGTTGCATCTTACCTGCTGTACTAAAGCTAATTGGTATTGCACGAGTAGAGAAGTGGATATAAACCCATCCCAAATCAGTAAGTAAATAGGAGTGGCAATTTGGGTTACATAGTCTGGTATATAGGTCAGGTCAAATCATATAATAATAAATGGGCCAACTGGAATGCAACCAGTTTAGTCATTTTGGTCACGTGACTAAACAAAAAACCAGCTTGCCAAGCCATCTGTCTTAACAGTAATGACCAATTAAGGTTTTCATCTCGACTAGTACTTTAATTTGGATAGATAAAATCCCGATAATAAACAAAACTTAGGGTTTTGTGTATGTTGTCAAGAGTTCCAACAAAAACTGGGCAAGAGTTATTGGTCTCAGCTTTGGTTGTGCTTTTCTCAAAATAAGATATTAAGGCTCTCAAACATCAGGATGGGGTAGCTTTTGGTATAACTAACCAGAGTGATTCGGTATCTTGAGAAAATTAAAAGGAAAAACATAATGAAGCCTTACAGTAGAGAATAAGTGAAAACACAAATTGATATGTTTAATACTGGACATAACTCCATACCCTATGTCTGATTCTTATAGGACAATCATTTTAACGAAAAAGGATAAAACTAATATCTTTATTTAAAAATGAATGGTAAAATATGAGCAGAGATATAGTAAAATAGAAAGTTATTATAATCCACAATAATCACTTGATTTCCACTGTCACTCACTTTGACAGGTTTTTAATAAATCTGTAACTCACTTTTCACATTTTTTTCATTAGCCCCTAAGAAAGGCAAAAAAGGAAAAAAATAAGAGGAAGAAGAAAAATTACTAATACTTTTTTACAATTCAAATAGACAACCATCAAACACCTAATCATGGCCACCCGTTTTAAGATTTCTTCCTCAAGTTTGGAATCTCTTTAACATAGTAGCTAATCGTAATTACCATAAGGCTCAAGAATCTCATAAAGTAGGAACTAATGCAATTTCAATCACCAAGGTCTCTACCATATAAGTCAGTTGACATGAAATTTCTTATTCTTACTTTTAGAAGGTCAAAAGCAACATAATAAGCGAGAGTGGCTAAAGTTGCTAGAGTGACTAAAGCATACACTACCTTAACTTTTTATAGTTTGCTGTCAGAATAGACATAGTTGTTAAGTGGATAAAACGTTAGCAGACAAAAAGAGTATTCTAACCAAAGTTTTAAATGTCGTTTCGTGTCAAGTTTCGGTAAGTTCCAAACTCGAAGACGTGCCGACCGTGCCGAAATGCGATTTTATCCTTTTGAAAATTAATTTTAAAAAAATAAAAGCGCATGATAATTTATAAAAGTTCCACACACAATTCATAATTATTTAAAAATTAAAGGTACTAACTTCAAAGACTACCACATGGAGTGTCTATGCTGCTGATAGAAAAGATCTATGAACTCGGGCACAAGTTTTTTTTTTTTTTTAAAATGCTTAACATCAAACCAAAAAGAGAAAAAAGAAAAGAAAAGGGAAACGCCCGCGAACGGCTGTCCAATCAGCCCTTCACGGACATCCGGGCAGCACAGAACGAAAACACACTCCGTGACGCCCGAAACGGGCAGTGCAGAACGAAAACATAACGTGCCGCCCGGAAATTCGCAAGTGCCGACCTTGCCAGTGCCGGATCCTAACAGATCCGGCATGTTCCGGGCGGCACGCAGCATGCCGTCCAAAATTTAAATCCTTGATTCTAACACATCTTTAACACATCAGTTATGGGTGACCAAAGCTGCAACGGCCCTATAAATGATCATGGAATTGACTCAAAGGATAGATGAGCAGCTGGCATAAAGCTGTTGGGGGCTGTTTAGATGAATAAGCTTGCTTGCAACAATTTCCAGATATGAGTTACCCCAATTTTATTGTAGAAAATGAAAAAATAAAAAATAAATAAATCAACTTGTTATTAGTAATCAGCTAAGGTTCGACAACTCATTGTCAATTAATTTACAAAGCAAAACCTTTGAAAAAGTATAAACTCGCTACTCTTTCCCAACTTTCTCTTTTCTAAGCATGCTTTCCATACTATGTTTCAAAATGCTCTTAACCATAAGCACGCTATACAAACATCTGAACAAACATATCAAAAGTATCAAAACATAGTTTAAGGAACATACCTATTTCTCTGTGCATTATTCCCAAATTCCTGCCAGATCAACCACATGATTAGAATATCTTACAACATTACGGCATTAGCTCTACTAAAGCATGCAAATCGATCAATTAACTTTATGGTAAACCATAAATAAATTTAAAGTGGTCAACAGAAACATCATATGTTGAGTTACACATATCCAAAATGCATCTATAAATGCACTGTTAAAATATTACTTTATTTAGTAAGTCCTTATATACAGAAAGGATTATGTTTAATAGATTAATAGTTACTTGTGGTCCAAGTTTTTAGATCTACTTAAGGAGATGGGATTTCATAACCAGTGACAAGACATACAATTCTACTTTTCATAATTTCAAACATGATATTTATCAGAGTGCCATGTTCCAAAACCCTGGCCACCGCAAAATTTGGGTTTACGATTCGGCATGCTGGCTGTCTCTTCACCGTGGCTGCAGGCAAGTCAATGAATCCTTTTCAAAACTACATCTACACACGTAAACTACCATTGCTACTTATCAACTCCTGACTTCATCACCTATGATCACTTGGTTCGTTCTTCTACGGATCAGATCGTCTTCCATCATGTAAATAATGTGCACCATGTTTGTTGAACACCACCAACTGCCTTGCTTCTTGATCACACCCGCTTCTTAATCTTATCTCATCAACCCTTGCTTCTTGATCCCCTCCCTATTGTCTTCTAAACTTATCTAAAGCCAAAGCATTTTCCCTGTGCTATGGGACAATTGTCTGACTATCTTTCTGGCTATTTACTAATCCAAGCGAACAACGCTTGTAAGTTCCTCTCATTGTCTTCTCATGTCATAGGAGGATTTTGTATCTGTTGATTGAGATTTCTCTGGCCTTCTTTCCTATGATGTGGAACGATTATCTTCTTCTGGCTCTCTACTAATCAAGGTAGTATGTTTTGACTTCTCTAGATGTCTTCCTATGTCACAACAAGATCATTTGTCTGTACGATGATTTCCTATAACAGTAAAGGTTATCTTGCTCTGCCTGCCCCCTCCTTCCTATATCTCCTTGACTATCTATATCCTCTTCTATAACAGAAGATGTAGCACTTCATTGATAATCCTACAAATTCCAAGATCGTACCTAGGAAGACTAGAGGGCCACTGCTTTGCTTTATGTAATAATTTTGATATTTTCTAACTCCATACGTAAGCAGCTAGGCATGATTCAAATATATGCTCCAATTTCTGGAAGAGTGTCAGTATATTACTTTATTTAGTAAGTTCTTATATATAGGAACGGTATTTATTCAACAGATTGTACTCCCAAGTATCCCCATCTATTTAAGGGGATAGGATTCATTAACAAGTGACAAGACATTACAATTCTACTCTTTCAAATTCCAACATACACCATCTAAATCCGACAAGAGTTGGAATCAGGGCAACAAACAACAACTATATTCAATTAGATAGGTCATGTCACCTGCCCGTTGTACACTTCTTCGTCTTCCTTTTTCATTCTAGAAAAATTTTCTAATTCACATTTGTTCTGTCTATTGTTTGCATGGCTGGAGAACTTATTTTTTCCTTAAGACTTTGTAAGTGAAATATCCATGACAGTGCTAGTGGGTAATTAAATAAAGATAATTCTTGCATAGCTAATGAAAGAAAAAGATGGGGAAACGACGCCTGGCAGGGTAATTGAGACTTCATGCTCACCACATTCACAATGAACATAAGATGACTTATCCTTTTAACCAGCTCCAGGTGTGCAATTCATTGGTTTAGGGTTCTGGTTCAATCTGAAAAAAAAAAAAAAAAAAAAAGAAGAAGAAAAAAAACTATCCTCTTTTTTTTTTAATTTCCAAGTTTCATTCCTTTCCTCATTTCTTGACTTATACTTTTTGAAAAATTTGCATAACTTTTCTTTCTTTGATTTCCCCATGTGTCTTTGGTTGCCTTTTGCTAAATCAAGCGGCTGAAAAAGCGTGATAATATGAAATCCAGCTTGTTCAACCTCTTTCTCACAAAACACAAAGAACAAAAATTATCCAAGCACAGTAATAGTTTTGACTCGATAAAAACATCAATTTGCAGGTCACACGCCAGATCGAGCTTCATTTATAGTTATCTCAGTGGGAAGCCCTTACCTAGCATCAAGTGGATTCCTAATAGTGGTAAAAAAAAAAAGTTGGGACGAGGGATAAGCCAAAATTGAGCTGATAAGATGCCACCTATAAAAAGCATGCTACGAATTCTTTTAATGTATAACCAGATAAATGGACAAGAAAGCATAATGCAGGTTGTTAACCACAAAGGCATGATGGGTGTATGTTTGATAATGGCTTAGTCAAAATATTACCTCATATAAAATATTCTTCAGTACAGACTGTGTTTCAGATAAGACTTCCTGCATAAAGTAGCTCTGTATTTTTTCTGCAAGACCAGAATTATCTCCCAGCAAAGCATAAGCATCAACTGCCTAGAAACAAGTAAAATTATCTCATTGGATGGCAAACTATGCATCTCCAGCTAGCAATGCAGCTGAAAATCTGTAGTATGTATATTTGAAAAATACCAATAATAATTACATGACAATGAAACTTCTTTACCACAGTAATTGTTGCTTCTATTACTAACAGTACAGTACTGTTCAAGATTTAAGGTGCCATCTCGTGCTACGTTTCGGTAATCCGAAACTACAGACGTGCCAATCTCGTCGTGCCGATCAGTATTTTTAAAAAAAAAAATTATAAAAGATAAAATAAAATTAAAAAAAAAAATCAGCCAGCCCATTAGGGCTGACTTTAATAAGATCTGCCCTCACGGGCAGCTCTTTATTAAAAGAAAAAAAATTTCATCTTCTTCTATGTTGAGAGAGAGAGAGAGAAGGAGATGGTGGGGAAGGTCTTGGCTACAGCAGCGTTGGTGCGCTAGAATGGCAATGGCAGCGTTAGTGCGCTAGGACGCCAGCTGCGACTTCTCTTCCTTCTTTCTTTTTTTTTTTTTTAAAAAAAAACATCGTGCCAAGCCGTGTCAGGCGGCTCGGGCAACACCGGTAGTCTGTGCCGCCCGGCACGCCCGAGACGGGCCGGTACAGCTAAAAAAGACAATTCCGGCAGTCTCTGTGCTGGATCCGCCCGGGCGGCACCCGTGCCAGCCATGCCCATAAAGCTAAAAATTGACCGTTTCGGTTGTCTCTACGTCGGATCCATTAAACCTTAGTATTGTCAACACATACACACTTCTTCTGTATCTTTATGAGCCTCCCTAAAATCTGTCGGTCATAAAAATTAGCTGTTTTGCACAATTTCTTTTATTAAGTGCTTCATCTCCTCATTCGTGAAATAGTAACCAAGTCAGGATCTCATTTCGCATGCAAGCATCACTAATGTCTTTATATTTCATCTAGGTAACTAATATTGGCACGATTCCTTTTTTTTAAAAGAAAAGTACCAATGTCCTCCTCATTCAACTCTACTTAAATAATCGACCATCGCCATTATTTTACTTTTTTTTTTATAACACCATTATTTTACATTTACTCCCAGTCTATCCAACAAAAAAATTAAAAACTATAACTTGTTATGTTGAAAGAATTATCCAAAAAAAAGAAAGAAAAAAGAAATAGAAAAAACAGAAAGATATAACATCTAAAAGCAAAAACAAAAGGAATAAAGTTGACCCTATTATCATTAAAAAGAAATTCACTTAAGGGTACATTTCAAATCACTTTAGTTATTTCGATTTCAAGTATTCCGAATTTTAAGCTAATGAAAATCCATAATAGCTTCAAAGTGTAGAAACAAAACCAAAAACCAAATACCAAGGCGCTACTAAGCGAACCCCTTACATACTTTAATATAGTAAATAGATGAATATTTACCCAAAAAAGTTCAAACAAAAAATTACATCGTTCTGTGTATTCAAATGAATGCATTGCCTTGAAGAATATATATTATAAGTAGCAAAGAGATTACTGACAGTTAGATAGTTTTCCTCTTTGAACATTTGACAAACTCCCAACAGCAGTGCATCTAGCTTTTGAACTGTCCCAGCTAGCCAGGTCTATATAAACAGCAAGATAATAGCAATCATAAACAATAGCAAGATAATAGCTTTCGTCATAAGGATATGTCAGCCAGAAAATAAAAAATAAACATTATTATAGCTATTAAAACAACTACAAAAGAAATCTACATCTACATCATAGTATATAAGAGTCAATGCTTCCTAAATCATGATACCATGAGCAACCACTAAAGAAACCAGACCTCTACACCACAGCCCATTTCCTGAATGGCCGAGAGTTCTGAATAATTTTCCAAGACTTGCAAGTACTCAGGCAATACTTGAAATGCCTGCACAACCAAAAAGTTCATTAGCAGAAGATAAGATAGACTGACCAAACTAAATGTGCAAGCAATCTTCGCATACCTTGTAATAGTTTCCATCATTAACAAATCTGTCAAGTGCCACTCGCATATCTGATGCATGGCGTAGTTCCATGAGTATTGGAATCATATCCTGCAATATACAAAATACATTAGCAAAACTAAATAAGCAA
Organism: Xerophyta viscosa; assembly: GCA_002076135.1. Lineage (NCBI taxonomy): Eukaryota > Viridiplantae > Streptophyta > Magnoliopsida > Pandanales > Velloziaceae > Xerophyta > Xerophyta viscosa. The sequence goes on along the minus strand of MJHO01000174.1, from coordinate 188,030 downwards.
CCATGTTCATGAAGCCAACATAGGAAAGGATACCACCATCCAATAGGGTCCAGATGCCACGACTAATTAGATCTCAAGACTATGTTAGGTAGAATCCGCAGCAAGATGGCTTCTGAGAAATTGTTTGGTAAAACTATGAAATAGATGGAAAAATTACCTGTAAAGCCTTCTTCTTTTTCGAATAGGAATTGACAACAAGATCCCTTGAAACCTCTTGCCTAGCTGAGACTATGTGTCTTCGCCCATTCTAGAATTTTGAAAATGAAGTAATAAATGTGGCTTGGAAAAAAGAAAGAAGAAGGAAAGAAAAGGAGTTTATTCTCACAAAACATACCATACAAATAACATTTGCAACTTTTAAATCTTGCTCTAGCTCTGTTACCAATTGCATTCCCTTAACTGAGACATTAGGAAAAGGAACCATAAAACCAGCATTTCAACGTAAATAATGCTTCTAGTAGAAGTTGCTAGACACGATACACGTAACATGCTTGCTACTAAGAAAAAACTCTTCTAGCCCTCTTTTTAAAGGAGAATCTACAAAACCATTACTAAACCAACCAAAGGATTTTAACTGTTACATCACTGTGAGCTTGGTAGAGATAGAGGATTCCCGTACCCAGAGAATTGCATTATCTGTTAGTGCACATGAGGACAAGCCTTCAAAGGATCTCAAAATGACCTCACCAATTATGTTTTCTGTTCTCCACAAACTTAGCATGTTACAAAAAAAGATCGTGATTCCTGTGAGGTTCTGCATTACTAGAGTGCAACAAAAAGTATAAGGTTACTCGTAGGCTTCAACTAATCACAGTCAGATTCCTGCACTACGCCTCTAAAATGAAATCTCCCAAATGATCCTACAAGTAAAATCATATGGTCTTGTCGAAGTACATGTGCCACATAAATGAGGACAAGGAAACAAGAGCAGGTTGGCAAAGATGATACCCAGAAGCAGCTCGACAACAAATAAAACTCTTAAACATTTTCATCATTCAGATGAAGGACTTCTAGAGGGACGAGTAGGGATACATGAATCCATATGACAATGGACTATAAGTCTACAACTACGTAAAGGCCCACCATAAACGTACAGCTCGTGAAAGAATTATAGAACACAGTCAAAATAAACTCCTCAACCTGCAAACAGCAGTACCCTCCAAGATCATTATTTACTTTGGTTGGTCCATCCATTACTTTTCTAGTTTGTGTTAGTTTGCCTCTTTATGTGACTCAGCATCTGTTATATTATCCATAGAATTAGAAACTTATGCATGCAGCAATATGTTGCCGTATTATCATTAAATTCAATTCAATCTTACGAAATAAAAAAGAATAAGAAGATACCCATTTCTTCATGGTGCTCCATTACATGACGTGACAGACGTTCAGTTATCTTATCCAGTTGCGCTAATCTAAGAGCAGCCTGCCAATTAACTGTCAATTAGAAAAGCACTCTGAAACACCAATGAAAATTTAATTGGTGTTATGCATCAATTATCAAAATTTAAGAACCATATATAATTCACAGTGCATATATAGATAAAGAAGACAATACCAGCCCGATACCTAAGAAGATACGAAAGAATATACAGAAGATATTAGTAAATAGAAAAATAGGAGTAAATCATGCTTGAATCCTTGCGACTGGTTAGATAGAGATATTTATAGCTAGATACGGCTCTCCTAGCCTTGCCAGAATGCGCAACTAACCTTCTCCTCAAAAAAGGTAGCATCACTTTCATCAGATGGAATGTGCTCCAACGCATACCTGACAGAATCGAACTCCTGCAAGGAAATAGAGTGAACAACAGTACTGCATCATTCTCCCACAGAAAATCAAGAATATCAGGGAGGAGGTAAAATAAAACTGTAATTTACAAGTAGATTCTAACTGAAATATTGGAAGTGAAGAGGAGAAGGAGAATGAGATGAAGAAAAATGGAGAAGGGGATTTTTCTATAAAGCTAGTTACTTCAACTTTCTCTAATTAATTATTAGGCGAAAAGAACTGTTTAATTTAAAACAAGTGGGTTGAACTACAGAGTTTATTGTTTGAATCACAAATATAACAGATGCGCCTTAAAACAAAGAGCGAGCTTATAAGATTTTTCCGGTGCCTCCTCCAAGAATAGTATCTTCTTTGTTGTTCTGTTGAATATCTTTATGAGTTATATTTGAGCAGCTTCCTCCTTACACTAAAGCATTAGATCCGAATATAATTAAGTATTATGTTAAAGAAACCGTCAAACATTACTAGGAACTTTACTACTTCTACTAAAATATTGGAAAAGAGAGAACCTCCAGATAGAAATCTTCCTCCGGCTCTGCTACGACCTGTCCATTGGGTGAGGTACCATAAATTGATGACAGTTCTTCTGATCCAGAAGAAAGAGCAATCCTCTGATGAGGAGGCAGTCCAGCAATGGCTCGAGCAACGGCTGCCGCTGCTGCTGCCCGAGCTGGGACCTGCTTCAAGAAGAATATAACGACATAATGATCAAACTAATAGAGAGGAAAAAAAAAGAATCTAATTAGAGAGAAATGAATAATGAACCTCCGGACGATCGGAGGCCGACGAAGGCAAGAGGCCAAGAGATCTTGCAGAGCGGACGGAGCTGAGGAGCTTTTCCCCAACTTTAGAGAGGTCCATCCCGGTGCCACCGGCCTGCAAGAACAACAGTGGTAGGAACAGAAGCGGGCCCGCAGAGAAAGCGGCGGCACCGCTATCACCTTCTTCGTCGTCCAGCTGGGGGATCGCAAACGGGAGCAGCGGCGGTGCAACGCCGGGCCGCATCTCAGCTCCGCTCTCCGCCCCTCGACGGATTCACGACCCCGCGCATCAGATGTTTACGCAGATCAATGGGATCTAGGGGAATTTCGACTACACTTGAAGAATTTCTATCGGAGGATGTGGATGTTCTGTGTCGTTCTTGAGGGATCAGACAGGTTCGGAGATGAACAGGGTGAGGAGGAAGAGAAAGAATGGGGGTCTGGAAAGAAAAGCTGGTTGATGCCTGATGGAGTCGTCCCGTGGCAACATCGTAAATCTTTTTACTTGCTGAAATAAATTCGCTCCCTTTCATTTGCTGACTAACAGTTTTTACTCGAATAAATTCGTTATGGTACTATATAGACTCCACCGACCATCCATTCATCAATTACTTGTACCTAGGGCTGAAAACGAGCCGAACTGCTCACGAGTAGCTCGGGCTCGAACTCGTTTAAGCTCGACTCAAACTCGATTATTATCGAGCTCGAGTCGAGTTCGAGCACGAACTCAAGCTTGAGTAATTAAACGAGCAGAGCTTGAGCATTGTGTTACTCAGCTCGTTAGGCTCGCGAGTCTAAACGAGCTTTTCTATTTTATTCAAACATTTTTTATAACAAATTTACTTAAACAAATTCGAGTTCGAGCTTGACTCGAGCTTGGTCTAATTCATGCAATCGAGCTGAGCTCGAATCGACTCAAACTCGATTCAGTTGATACAATTGAGCCGAGTTCGAGTCGAGTTCGAGCTTTAGATTTATCGAGTTGAGTCGAGTTCGAGCTCAGTCTCTGAAGCTCATCAACTCGAGCTCGAGTTTGAGCTAAACCAATCGAGCCGAGCTTGAGCTCAATAGTACTCGACTCGAACTCGGCTCGTTTTCACCCCTACTTGTACCCAATGCAACGTGATATAGAGGGTTCAAAAGGATGAGCTGCTATCACTCAGCTCAGTGTCGGCTCACTCCTCCCGCTATTTGGATTTTATTTCGTATCAGTGGCTGTTTGATATTATGACAGCAACACTATTTTTTAAATGTTGCCAAATGGCATGTTGTGATTGGTCTTTAGTTGACTAGCCCGAACCCCCCCCCCCCCCCCGCCCTTGCATGATTTTTCAGATTTTTTTGCTTATGAGGTTCATCCTATATTAACCCCTTTTATCAACAAAATTTTAGTCGAACATTATGATGCTATAGACCGTAATATTCTCCGAGTTGTAATCGAACTCTAAATCAATTTTTGCTAAATCAAAACCCGTATTGGTTGCTTGAAAAACAAATACTCTATCCTAATTCATGACCCCTTAATTTTTCTGAATTTTGTGCAAACATTGTACAACTAATTATCTTATGAATATTTAATATATTAACCGATTCATCAAAAATAAATAAATTAATGAATTAACCGAAACTTAGTTCTCACACAGCTGCTATCTTATGGCGGCCCAAAAACTTAAGGGGGCCCATATAAGAAACTTAAACCCCCTCCTCTTCCCGGCCCAAGTTCAAAGTTCGAACTCTACCTGGCATCGGCTGCATCACCACCGCGCTTCGGGCGCGGCTCGCCTGCTTCCTGTGAGAGCAGGAAGCAGGAAAATCAACGGCTCGGATTAAACAATCCGACTTTATACGGATCACGAAATATTATATAAAATTTCATCATCTTATTTGACCAAATTTAAAATATTTTTAAGAAAAAGCTTGAACTACAAAGTTGTAGATTTTGATGTGATCTACAATTTTGTAGTTGAAAGTTTTTCAAAATAATGTCGAATATTATGTCAAAATGATGATCCAAAATTAGATCATCATTTTGACATAATATTCGACATTATCGAAAAACTTTCAACTACAAAATTGTAGACAACATCAAAACAACTTTATAGTTCAAATTTTTTTTTAAAAACGCTCCAAAATAGTTCAAATGAATTAATAAAAATTATATATAATATTTCGAAAACCGCACGATCAAGATCATCCAATCTGGACTGTCGGTTTCCTGCTTCCTGCGAAACAGGTGAGCTGCGCCCCGAGCTTCCCCTTCTCCATTCAGCGCCTAACAGACTCTCTCTCTCTCTCTCTCTCTCTCTCTCTCTCTTTTTGGAGCTTGTTTTCTGTGTATACTTAATACTTTCTCAGGTTGACCTTCCATGAAGCCTCAATTGGATATTTGGGCAACAGTTGTCTTGGTTTTGGGTTCGCAGGTCATCTATTTTATGTTTTTGTAAATTTCTACTAGTAGTTTGTATTTTTGCGAGATCAACGGGCCAGTGGAAGCTGGTGGAAATCCATTTTTTCATTCAATGGCAATGGCTATCTTGGGGACTCTATGTAATTTCAACATGCCGCCGGATAAAACAAATAAGTACATATTAGGGCATTCAAAATTACCATTACATTCGTCACTAATAAATAAAAAATTAAATAAAAAAACAATATTTAGACTAAATTGTACTATAAGGAATCTTCTTTAGATGGTTTTGTGATTTTTTTTAATTAGTTTTTGTGATTTTCTTTTTTACATTTTTGTGAATAGCACTATATTGCTCAGCGAATAAATTAGATCATAAATAATGTTGAAGTAAATATATTGTTTTATAAAATGAAAGTCTTAATCATTCGCCCTAAACGTTCTGGGCTATTGGGGGTGTTGTTAATTTATAATTATAAATGTTGTACAAAATAGATTTTTTAACGAACAAGATTTTTTCTAAATTTATTTTTTTTGTTTTGACCGCCGAGTACGATTCCTAATCTATATCTTGATTGGGAGCAGTACACGTTATGATAAAGAACATTCAAACTAAGGTGTTGCAGGAATTTAAACTCTAACCTATTATTAATAAGAAGCGGGTCATAGTCTCTTTTTAATATTTAGTCAGGCTAAGACCACTGGTTGGTCCATAATCTTTAAAAAAAATTAAAAAAAAATTAAAAAAAAAAAATCGTTTCAAGCAATCTCTGTGACTTGGATGTATGTCAATGGTGAAATTCTCACCGTCCATCAGTGTTAATACTGTTTTCTCAAGAAAATTTATTTCTTTTTTTTTATTTTTAAAACTTTCAAAACATAACTAAAAATATATTTTAAGAAAAAATTATTCTAATAACTGACTTATTTTTTACTACGATTATAATATATAAATATTCGGATAAACAACGTATCTGTTCCACTACTACTGAACCTTCGTCACTGATTTGAATATTTTAATAGTATTCATGTATCGGACAAAAAAATTGTCTACGCTTCTAGCGTTTGAACGTTCGCCGGACAAACTCATTCGCCTATGCGGAAGCAATATTAAGTTCTATATATAGAGTACTGAACTCCCCCATATTGAGTCACAGAAAACGAGCTATTTGAAACCATGTCTAGCAGCGCAATCAACCACCACCCTGATTCCTATCATGGCGAAGAAGACGACGCAGAGGCAGCGTTGTATGCCCGCGCAACGCTGCTGATCACGTCCACGGTGTTGCCGATGGCACTGAAGGCGGCGATAGAGCTGAACGTTCTCGAGATCATCGCGGAGAACGGTCCCGATGCCGCCATGACCGCCGAAGACATCGTGTCGCATATCCCTTCGTCCAATCCTCGGGCGGCGGAGACGCTCGAGCGGATCCTCAATTTTCTGGTGAGCCACGAGGTGCTTACGTGCTCGGTTGATGGCGGCGGCGGCGATGGACGGAGAAGGTTCGGTCTCGCGCCGATCTGCAGATATTTTACCAAGAACAAGGATGGTGTGTCCATGGCTGCCCTTTTGCTCGTGAGCCATCATAAGGTTTTCCTTGACAGCTGGTACGTAGTCTCTATATGCCATGAAAAATGCTAGCTTTATTTTCGGATCATGAACCAGCAAAAGGCCGTTTGTAGATAATTTAGTTGATTTCTTTAAAAAAAAAAGTATTTATTTTTTTTTTTATAACTTTGCCGATTATTTATATTTGTTTTTTTTTTTAATTTTAGATAATAATAATAGCAGACGACAGAAAAAGGTACACATACATAACCAAAAGGCTAGCCGTTCTCAAAAGCGTTGATGCTAAATGAAGAAATTAAAACACAGAAATACCAGCGAATAGTTACAGAAAGTTTAGAAATAGTCGAAAATATCATGTTGGCGTTGACCGATAATTCAAAAATAGTAGAAATCGTGAGAATATCAGCAACTCAAAATCATTATATTTTCTAACATCATATTTTTCTATCGAGTCATTTATAATTCGATAAGTAAAATTCTTCATAATTTGATATTATTGAAATTCGAATTTTTAATCTATCTGTTATAAATAGTAGACTATGATATTTTTTGACAGCCAGTCGTGCGAACCAACCCGGCCAAGGCTGAAGATAAAACTCCTTTCTAACTCCATTAGATGACCATAAACAGGCAACTGTTGAAGGATTCAGTTGTAGAAGGAGTAATTCCGTTCGCAAAGGCAAACGGCATGAACGCCTTCGAGTACCATGGCAAAGATCCTGAATTTAACCAGGTTTTCAGCACAGCAATGTCTAGCCACACGACGATAATGGCGGAGAAGATGATGAGCATTTATCAGGGTTTTGAAGATATCAAGCTGCTCGTCGATGTCGGCGGCGGAATTGGAACAACGCTCAAAATGATACTTGCTAAGTACCCTAACATCAACGGAATCAACTTTGATTTGCCTCATGTCATTGCTGACGCTCCAATAATTGAAGGCATCTCTCTCTCTCTCTCTCTCTCTCTCTCTCTCTCTCTATATATATATATATATATATATATATATATATATATGTATATATATGAAAATGCTAATCTCCACTCCCGAGCATGTTAGTTTTTGATGATTTACGTCTCAAATAAATGATCGTAACTGATAGAACTATTGTATGAGTGGAAAATACTCAAAAGTAAAACACCATTAGGTTTCATTAAATTTTACTTGTATATCAAGCAGCTTAAAGTTAGGCTAATGAACGGTCCAAATAGTGTATTTTCATAATTCTAGATTAATATAATATATACAAAATTTTAAAAATTCAAATTATTGATGTTGATCTACAAGTTTATTTATCCGTATAAATCGTAATTCATCTAATTTGAGTATTTCTATAATATATTCTATTAGACTAATTTATTCTTAGATACTTATTTTAATCGCATTATAGTACAAAAGACGCAATAAATTTATTTTAAATTTTGGTACATAAAAAGTTTACATACCCATCTAGATTACTTCTACCAATTCTAATCTTCTATTTATATCTCATATCTTTAAAAGTAACCCAGCGTGAGCCTAACCTGCTCATTTTGAGTGGAGATTAGTATTTTCATATATATATATATATATGTTAATATCCACTCTCGAGAGGAGCCAGAGGAGGCTCATCTCAGGTTAGTTTTTTATTATTTATGTCTTAAATAAATGATCGGAACCGATATAAGTATTATATAAGTACAAAATACTCAAAATTAAAACACTATGGAGGCAGTCTAACACAGTTGGCTTTTTGCTTGACTTTTTGTTTCTTGAAGCGAAGTTCTTGGAATGGAAATCCACAAAGGGCACGAATCTGTTACATAACGAGTGGGTGCAAAGAATTTTTGTTAATCCACAAACGTCGTTTGTAAAGATATGAAATATTTATTTGTTTATTATATGTGGAGGATGATATAAAATTTTCAGATATATCCAGATCAAAATACTGGAACTTATCAGTTAATAGAATATAAACGTGTGTCGTCTATGAGATTATCAATTACAACATCGAACAAAATAGACGGGTTGCGAGCAGCTACAAAAAAGTATTGTTATCCATATATTCAGCTTTAAATTATTTAGTAAAGGTGATTGATATAATTTGCTTGGTTGCAGGAGTTGAACATGTAGGGGGAGATATGTTTATTGATATTCCAAAAGGAGATGCAATCTTCATGAAGGTAGCAAGCAGTCATATTCTATTTTTAAATAAATTTACTAGCTTAATTACCATCTTTTTACAAATAATAAAAAAATAATTAACTCAATTTTATGCTCTTATTAAGAAATGCTATATTCTTATAATTTATAGTGGATTCTTCACAATTGGAGCGACGACCATTGTGTCAGAATATTACAGAATTGTTGGAAAGCGTTACCGAGCTCTGGAAAAGTTATCATTGCAGAAAGTATTCTCTCAGAAGTGCCAGATACAAGCGAGTTGACTCGCATCAGTCTCTTTGGTGATCTTACCATGTTAACATACTTTGACGGAGGAAAGGAAAGGACCAAGAAAGAATTCGAGTCAATTGCAAAACAAGCAGGTTTCTCTAAAGTGAGAGCTGTAGGTTTTGCCCTCGAGATTTGGATAATGGAGTTTTACAAGTAGATTGTTCTAGACTTTATGGTATATATTAGCATTTTGTGAAAGAGTGCGCTCCTAAAATAAAATAAATATTTGTTATTATGTACGTGATGTGAAACAATGTTAATACTCTATTTGTTCATATAAATTTCTCCTTCCTTCTGCACGATGTTTAGAAAGCTCTCTGCGGCTTTAGGAAAATTCGAGCTCTCAAAGAATCTCGTTTGGAACGCATCGGCGAGGTCGGACCAGCTGTTGATGGACACTGCGCTCAGCCTAAGTAAACCAGGTCTGAGCGATTCCTCCAATATCATTAGAATTGCCAGGCAATATGCTGCCTCATCATAGCCAGTGAATTTCATGGCTATCATAAAGCAAGACACATGGGCTTTCGGCGTCGTGTTTCCACTGTACTTTGAAATTTTTGGCGGCTTGTAGTTTGACGGCAACAGTGCGTCCAGTATTGCATGAGAAAACGTCTAGTTTGGGTCCCTACCAAGGTCGGCTGAGGTGTCCATTCGTTCTGGAAGTCGTACGCAGCCTCGATCCAGACTTGGTTTTTTCTCGGTCTCTAGGGAGATTATCTCTTCAGCTCGGTTGCTTCTGTGCCTGGGAGCGTGCTCGGTCTCCAGTTCGTGCCCAATCCCGCCCTTTTTGTAAGACTCACAAATTAATTTTTCGCTACTTATGAACTTTGTCGGATTTGATTATTATTAAATAATATGTCGAGTAGTGTTTACTCTTAACTATGACACCGTGAGATTTTGATTCGATATTGTATGTTATTCAGCTACATTAAAAATTATACATCAGGATTAGCACTGCACAAAAGTCTAATTTGATTTGGACCTAATTTGATAGTATTTTTTTAAAAAAATAATAAAATAGTAGTTTAAAAAAAATAAAATAAATAAAGGTAAGTGGGGATGGGTTAGCGGCTGGATGTTTATCCAGCCGCAGCCCCACCGCCCTTATCTCCGTCTTATATTATCACCTCTCCCTCTCTATCTCACACTCTTCTACTCTCTCTCTTTATTTCGTTTTCTACGACCGTTGTTCGCCGTCGTTTTTCACTGCTCTTTGGTGAATCCGTTGTTTCCTAGACTCCCGGTCCATGTGCTAATCGCTGACTTGCAGGCGCCGGAGCTTGTGTCGCTGAGATTGGGCCTGATGCGCTGCCATTCTTCGGTTTGGCCGAAACCCAGCGGTCTTGGAATTCGAGGCCACGCCCCTTCGTCTCCCCGGCTTCTCTTCTTCGCTGACATCATTTGATCAAGCCGCTGCCGATGACCACCATGAGCTTGAGTTCACCCCGTTGTGCCTTGGAGCTTTGAACCCCTATTTTGATGGTCGTCGTCCCAGTTCGTGCCGTTGGTAGCAGCGCCGAGAACGTGCCTGACTGAGATGTTGATCCGCAATTGTAACGCTCGAAGTCGCGACGCTATTCCTAGGCACGAGACTTCCAGCATCAATCACCTTCATTTTCTTGTCGTGTGTTGATTTCGCTGAAGCACGCGTAAGTTGATTTACTTTAGAAAATATCTAAAGATTGTTGATTTCTTGTTCTATTAATTTGAGTAAACTTTAATTGATTTAATTTATGTTTTTAGTGCTGGAGCACGCCTAAGTTTCATTTGGGCTGTACCACTCTTGGCACCGGTATGGTACTGTTGACCCTAGAGTGATTTTGATGATAACAAAACACTTAGCAAAAGTAATCTAACAAGTTTGTTCAAATTGATAAGTATAGATGTTGGCTTGGTGGACCGAAAAGTGCTAAATATGTTACACAAGCAACGAAACACTTGAAATAAACTTGGATGAGTTTAGCAAGCCTAGAGAACAAGTGTGGAGCAAGGAAAACACTTTGGAGACGCGTAAAGCTTGAAGTTGGATTTTACGAAGACGGTGCTTCTCCAACACTCACCGTTTCAAGACCTTTTAATATTTTTATGAGTGATTTTTGTATTCTCTAGTGCTAAAAACATAGATTTAGAGTTAAGCTCAAAGTTTGGTGTGATTTAGAGACCAAAATCAAAAGTTACATAATCTCTAAATCAATAGAAAACCGAGAGAATTTCCGGTCGACCGCATAATTTTCCGGTCGACCAGTCATTCTGACGGCTTTTCTGAAACGCATAAACTGATATTTTCGGTCGACCGAAATACTTATCCGGTCGACCGGAAATTCGCAGAAATAGTCGTTTATAGCCGTTGGAAGCAAAAATTATAAATAGAGGATGAATTGTTTTCGGCCATATTTATCCTTGACTTTGCCAAAACATTTCATATCCCTTAGAGAGGTTCCTAAGCCCCCTAGGAACTAGATTTTGAGCTTTAACTTGTAAATCTTGAGATTGAGCCCTAAACCCTCTTGTCTTCAAAGTGAGATTTTAAGAGTGGTTGTATCTTGGGGTTTTTTATTTTATTTGAGAGTAATTGTAAGGTTGTTGGCTATCCAAAAATCAACATCGGGTTCTAGGATAACCGCGAAAACCTAGGGAGAGATCGGTTGCTTGGTGAGCCCGCAAAACCAAGGGACACGGGTTATAGCTTAGCCGCGAAAAGCTAATTGTACGGTTTGGTAGTCACCCGGAAGACTATCATCTAGTGGAAAGTCCTCACGGAGGCAAGAGAGTGGACGTAGGCCGGTTGCGCCGAACCACTATAAAAACGGTGTCATCTCTCTATCTCTTGTCTTATTTTATATTCACTAGACTTGCATGCTAGGTTAATTGATATTCATATTTGCATGATTTGTGCTTAATTTGTGATTAGAGCTACAACTTGGTTAGGATTGTTAGATCCTCTAATTAGCTCTAATTAATTTTTAATTACCCAATTCACCCCCCCTCTTGGGACCCAACAGGTACTGTTACAAATAATCGATATGATGTAATTTAATTCAAAATGTGAGGTGTGAGATCACGTTTCGCTCTTTTTCGGAAATTAATTTGATTTCATTGTCTTAAACTCCACATGTACAATATTTGCATAATAGGTCATAGTTATGGGGGCTAACTTTAATATTTTACTAGCATTGTTATTTCGGCTCCATACTTATCGCCGTCTCGGTTTGGAGTTTGGAGCCTTAGAATTTTATATTTGTTGACACGAGTGTTGATTCATTTATGATGATTGTGATGAGCATGATAAAGTTATGATTATTGATTGGAGGTCAATGTGATTTGACGTGAAAATGAATATTAGACTTAGTGCATATTATTTAGCCTCCAATAACTATATTTGTTATTTATGTAATTCAGAATGTTAGGCGTAGAAGCCTCTAATTTTATTATGAATATATATTATATTAGGACCATTAAATAATTTTTTATTGGAGGAATTGACTGGTGAGATTCAGTGACGGACCCAGAAATTATAAACAGGGGTGTCAAAATATAAAGTAATATACGTAAAATTTATACGCTAAAGAATTTTTTCATAAGCATATCTCATACAAAATCTACATGTAAAATTTATACGCTAAGAATTTTTCACCACTGAAATAACCGATCACAAATTTAATTAAATACTACTCAATTAATAAATATAAATCACTATTGATCAACATCGCTTACAAAATAACAATTAATTTGATATCAAATTAAACTTGAAGTAAAATTATTAGCTAGAATTTAAACAAATGAAAAATCATACCAACGGTCTAATGGTGGCAGCAACAACGACGCCGACGGTCGAATGGCGGACGGAAGCACGGCACCGGTGCGGGAAGTGCATTTGAGAGGAGATGATTAGGGTTAAATTCGTCGTTAGCGGCACGCGGGGAATTGGTTGAACGAATTTGAATGAAGGCTAACCTAAAGCTTTAAGGCTTAAAAAAAGAAAAAAAAAATAAAGGTTCATCACGCGGGTTCGAACGCGCGCCACGCCGCCCACGTCCCGGCCACCCAACCACAGCGCCACTTACACCCTATGAAATACTAACTTGTTTTTATACTTATATATATATAATATATATATATATATATATATATATATATATATATATACCGGTAAATCCGAAAAGCAGGGGTGTCGCTTGACACCCCTGCTATATATATAGGTCCGTCCCTGGTGAGATTAATGCTATTAGGGACCGATTGCATTAGATGCGTGGCCTTTTATTGCATTGTGATTTTATAAGGTTGGCTTGACTTAATTGGTCCCAGGTGATTGTCTATGCGAAGCTGGTGAGGCTTTAGGGAGTCTTTGGCGAGCTCCCTAGTCTCTAAGATTCCCTCTCTCGGCCGGAGGTACCTGAAACTGACTATCGTAGGCGCGCTATGACGTTTAGCTACCATACGTCCATTGCTGTTTTCGCTTGCACAAGCGTGGTTTTCGATGGGTTGTACTTGGATGTATTTGATATTTATTTGCCTTCCTACAATGAGTGATACTTAAATTATATTGTTATTGAGTTATACCTATCGTATAAATAGTGTAGCTTGCACTCATATCGTTCTCAACATACTATATGTTATTATGTTTATATATTATATGCATGTTTGTGGTCACTCATCCAAGATATTATATATTCTCGGTTTTAGGTTAAAGAGAAATGAAGAGCTAACAAAGAACGATTAGCTGTGTTAGTCATATTATGAGTTAGAAACGAAAATATATTGTGCGTTAATTAATTTTAAATTTAGTTTGTCAAGTTACCTCCACGATCCTGATTTTGTAATGTTTTTTTAAATATAACGAAGTAAGTTTTCTATTTGGAACTTATGGATTTCTTGAAATTACGATTTGAATCTTTGGTGTTGATACTTGATTTGGTGTTCGATGTACTCTCTTGTAATAATAGTTGTAGGTGGAGTTTTTAGAACCTTTGTAGCCTTTTGTAAATGAATATTTTGAATATAAATTAATGATGATGGAGCATGTGGCTCTCCGTGAAATTTAATGCGATTGTTTTAGAGCTGTGATGTTATGTGTGATTGTTTGTATGCTAAGGAGATATTCTGTCAAAATTTTCTTTCAAAAACGTAGTTGATTATATTTTTTAAGCTTCCGCTGCGGTATTCGAGAAAGGAGTTAAAATTTGAGTAATTTGATTTGAAAAGTTTGATTTTGAAATTATTTGATATTTTGAATTATTCAAATATTAGTTTGCTTAATCTTATTTAATGTTTAAATCTCTATTTTCTTGTAACCCACGAGTTTGGGACATTAGCCTTTCTCCCTCGCTAGTGGAGCACCACGGCTTCCTAGCTGTTCTAGGACCCAAGATGGTCTAAGTCTGCTGAATGCCAAGCCGCGTTCTTGACCGGGAGAGGTTGATCTGGCGCATTGTCTTGACCCTCTAACCTGCACGGACAGTCATTCTTGTGCCGATACTCGTGCGACTGCAGCTGGTGCTGGCGGTTGCAACATGTGGTGCAGTTCTTCACGTAGAAGAGCACGGCTGCCCCTGGGTGGCGGAAACGTCGTCCGAATTGCTATGGCTGCTACCCTTGTGAGCACAATGCAGCTATCTGCTGGGACTCGGGAGCTTCAGCCAATGCCTTATGAGGAGCACTGGCAGCTTCAGCCTCCTCGACGAATCTAAGCTTGTCGCTCGCTGTCGTTCGAGACTCTCGGCCTGCCTTCCTTTTATACGCCATTGCTTTCATGTTATTTCTTCCCATAGATGACGCAAATTAATCGAGTTGAACTCGGTCAACCATAAGTGTTCAAAAGTAAATTTATGGCTAACATGAATTAAAGATGGGCATATGATTTTTACGTGAAAAATCCTTGAGAATTACAAGAGAAAAACTATGGGCGATCAGCTCCTTTTTCGGGGTTCAGCCGAATCAACCTCTCAAAATGCGTTTTAAGGGGCTAATTCGGCTGAAACGAAAATAGGAGGCGCAGATTTGAGGAAATCTCTAAAAAATATGGAATTAAGGTTTGGAGCCGACCCGTACAGATTTTTGCATTGATTCGAGAGAAAGAAACCATATTTTAGTGGAGAATAATGTGATGGTATATTTACCTAACACTTGCATCGGTTACCAATCACAAATCTAACAATTTTTGCAGTTTTCTCATCGCTTTGGTTGAAAATTATGCTTGATTTCTCAGTGGAACTGTCACGGCGAACGTGCAGGCCTACTATGGAGTTAGATACGGTCGTAACAACTTCAAGCGATCGGTAGATGGGTCTTTGTTTTTTTTTTTTTTTTTTAATATTTTAAATATCGATGAGAAACTCTATCTGCATTTGCCGTTCATGCCTTGGAAATAGCAATATGTTATTTTTTAAAGTACTCGCATACTTTTATATATATATAAAAGTAATGATTCCGTATGTATATTAAAACAAATACTGCAATTATTTTAAAAAAATTAATATAAAAATTATAAATTTTAATGAGAATTATAATTTTTATATGATAATATTTTTTTTAAAAAATAATTCTAAATAGTTATTTTGGTACTCTAAAATATAAGGGATTTGAAGCAGATTTTGAATAGTTTTTAAATTTACTTCAAATCTACTAAATTTTAAAATTTTAAAATATTTATTTAGAAATATTTTTAGAAAGATAAAAGTATTTCCATGAACTCTATATAACATCCCCATCATAAAAGATGTATACAGATTCTTGGAATGAATGCATGAAATCAAGTAGCAGAAACCAGGAAGCATGATAAATATAAAATTAGAATGGGTGCTCCCTATATAGAAATTGATGATAAAAAATATTCTTATAAGAGTATTCCGAAAATACTTGAATGCAATTTTTAGCATTATTTTTTTATGAAAATAAAAGTCCTTTTAAGTAGTATATATTTTCTATATATATTTTAAATTTACGAGAAAAATCATTCTCGTAATTGACATACTTTAAGCAACCGTCATAATATATCGGGAGAGATTTTTAGGTGTAATGGCTATACGACGGCATTCCATGTAACGGTCTAAAAAAAATATATTTAGAAATATTTTTTTTGAAAAAATTTTCAACATCAAAATTGTAGATTTTTTGACGAGCTCTACTACTTTTATGTTCAAAATTTAAAAAATATTTCTAAAAATTCATTTTGAACTTTAAAATTTAAAAGCGGACTTAAAAACTGTTTTAAAATTCGTTAAATCCGTTAAAATTTTGAAGCTCCAAAACATCCATTTGGAAGTATTTTTTGAAAAAATTTTGATTATAAAAATTAAATCTAATCAAAATCTACGAATCTTATCAAAACATAATTAAAAATATATTTTGAGAAAAAATTATTCTCATAACTAATTTAATTTTTTTCTACCATTATAATATATAAATATTCTGATAAACGTTCATAACTGTTCCACTATAGAACCTTCATAACTGATTTGATTATTTTAACAGCACTTATGTATCGGACAAAAAGTTATCTACGCTTCTAGCGTTTGAACGTTGGACTGACAAACTCACTCGCCTATGCGTAAGCAATATTAAGTTCTATATATAAGATACTGAACCCTCCCATATTGAGTCACAGAAAACGAGCTATTTGAAACAATGTCTAGTAACGCAATCAACCACCACCCTGATTCCTATCATGACGAAGAGGACGACGCGGAGGCGGCGTTGTATACCCGCGCAACGCTGCTGATCACGTCCACGGCGTTGCCGATGGCACTGAAGGCGGCGATAGAGCTGAACGTTCTCGAGATCATCGCAGAGAACGGTCCCGATGCCGCCATGACCGCCGAAGACATCGTGTCGCATATCCCTTCGTCCAATCCTCGGGCGGCGGAGACGCTCGAGCGGATCCTCAATTTTCTGGTGAGCCACGAGGTGCTTACGTGCTCGGTTGATGGCGGCGGCGGCGAGGGACGGAAAAGGTTCGGACTCGCACCGATCTGCAGATACTTTACCAAGAACGAGGATGGTGTGTCCATGGCTGCTGTTGTTCTCATGAACCAACATAAGGTTCTCCTTGACAGCTGGTATGTCTCTATACGCCAAGAACAATGCTAGCTTTATTTTCGATTATGAAGTATGAACCAGCAAAAAGCCGTTTGTAGATATTTTGGTTGATTTCTTGAAAAAACAGTATTTATTTTTTAAAAATTTAATTTTGCTAATTATTTAGATTTGTTTTTTTTAAAAAAAATTTCAAGATATAATATATAATAATAGCAGATGATGCTGGTTATGGGCTAAATAAATACTCAGAAACACCAGCGAATAGTTATGGGCTGTTAATGTATACATAATAATATGTTATATTTATTAATATAATAATAATAATAATAATCGCAATAAAATTAAGTAATCATTAATATATATATATATACATAATTAATGGACATTTAATATTATATTATATTTTTAGTTATATATTTATATATTACTACTTTATTTATATATTACATGAATATAAGATTATTATTATATAATATTATTAAATTATTCATTTTTTAATTCATATTTTAATTATATATATTAATAATATTAGTATATTATATATTATTAATATATTAGTAATATAAAACTATTATTTATAATATATTTAAAGTATCTTATTAATACTTTCTTCTCACTTTCCAATTTCAGGTAAATAATAAAAGTCAAACGTATTTTTCTACCACTTTACTCATACTTTCTTTTTTCCTATTTTTCTCCCACTCACTTGCTTCACTTTCTCCAAAGTAAATAGCCCCTTACAGAAGTTCAGAAATAGTCGAAAATATCATGTTGTCGTTGACCGATAATTCAAAAATAGTAAAAATCGTGAGAATATCAGCAACTCAGATAATTTGGAAATAGTAGAAATCGTGAGAATATCAGCAACTCAAAATCATTATATTTCTAATATCATATTTTTCTAGTGAGTCATTTATTATTCGATAAGTAAATTTCTTCATGATTAGATATTGCTGAAATTCGAATTTTTAATCTATATTTTATGAGTAGCAGACCATGATATTTGTTGATGGCCAGCCATGCGAGCCAACCCGGCCAAGGCTAAAGATAAAACCTTTTTCTAACTCCTTGAGATGACCATAAATAGGCAACTATTGAAGGATGCAGTTGTAGAAGGGGTAATTCCATTTAACAAGGCACATGGCATGAACGCGTTCGAGTATCATGGCATAGACCCTAAATTTAACCAGGTTTTCAGCACAGCAATGTCTAGCCACACGACGATAATGGCGGAGAAGATGATGAGCATTTATCAGGGTTTTGAAGATATCAAGCTGCTCGTCGATGTCGGCGGCGGAATTGGAACAACGCTCAAAATGATACTTGCTAAGTACCCTAACATCAACGGAATCAACTTTGATTTGCCTCATGTCATTGCCACGCTCCAATAATTGAAGGTATCTCTCTCTCTCTCTCTCTCTCCCTATATATATATATATATATATTAATCTCCACTCGATAGGAGCTAGAGTAGGCTCCTCTCATGTTAGTTTTTGATGATTTATGTCTCAAATAAAAGATCGAAACCAATAGAAATATTGTATGAGTGCAAAATACTCAAAAATAAAATACCATTATGTTTCATTAATTTTTACTTGTTTATCAAGCAGCTTAAAGTTAGAATAATAAACGGTCCAAATAATGTATTTTCATATAATTCTAAATTAATAGGATATATTATATAGAATTTTAAAAATTTTAAATTATTGATGTTGATCTACATGTTTATTTATCCGTATAAATCGTAATCCATCTAATTTGAATATTTGTATAATGTATTCTTTTAGACTAATTTATTCTGAGATATTTATTTAATCGCATTATATAGTACAAATGACGCAACAAAATTATTTAAATTTGGTACATAAAAAGTTTACATATCCTTGATCACTACATAATCTTTTTTGTTTTTTGTCGCGCCACCGGCGTGACCAGCACCAGCCGGTTGCACCGGTGGCGCGACATAAGCGTGACCACTTATTTATTTTTTAATTAAAATTTTAAAAATAACTTTTAAATATAATAAAATATATAAAAAATAATATTTTATTATCGGTACGATCGAAACGGCACGGTCGGCACGTCTCGAGTTCAGAATTTATGAAAATTCGGCACGGCACAATATATATATATATATATATATATATATATATATATATATATATATATATATATATATATATATATATATATATGTTATACGAACTAGTAATTCAATAGGTATATATATATGGAGGCAGTCTGTCACAGTTGGCTTTGCTTTGCTTTTTGTTTGTTGAAGCGAAGCTCTTGGAATGGAAATCCACAAAGGGCACGAATCTGTTACATAACGAGCGGGTCCAAAGAATTTTTTTTTACCCCACAAATGTCGTTTGTAAAGATATGAAAGATTTATTTGTTTATTATCTGTAGAGGATGATATAAATTTTTCAGATATATCTAGATCGAAATACTAGAATTTTTCAGTTAATAGAATATGGTTGTGACAACGTCGAACAAAATGAACCGGTTGCGAGCAGCTACAAAAAAGTATTGTTGTCCATATATTCAGCTTTAAATTGTTTAGTAAAGGTGATTGATATAATTTTCTTGGTTGCAGGAGTTGAACATGTAGGGGGAGATATGTTTATTGATATTCCAAAGGGAGATGCTATATTTTCATGAAGGTAGCAAGCAGTCATATTCTATTTTTAAAATAAATTTACTAGTTTAATTACCATCTTTTTACAAATAATAATAAAAAAATAATTAACTCAATTTTATGGTCTTATGCAATATTAAGAAAATGTTGTATTCTTATAATTTAGTGGATTCTTCACGATTGGAGCGACGATCATTGTGTGAGAATATTACAGAATTGTTGGAAAGCGTTACCGAGCTCTGGAAAAGTTATCATCGCAGAATATGTTCTCCCAGAAGTGCCAGATACAAGCGAGTTGACTCGCATCAGTCTCTTTGGCGATCTTAGCATGTTAACATACTATGTCGGAGGAAAGGAAAGGACCAAGAAAGAATTCGAATCAATTGCAAAACAAGCAGGTTTCTCCAACGTGAGAGCTGTAGGTTTTGCCCTCCACTTTTGGATAATGGAGTTTTACAAGTAGATTGTTCTAGACTCTATAACATTTATTCGCATTTTGTCAAAGAGTTATCTCCTAAAATAAAATAAAGATTTGTTATCATGTGCACGTGATGTGAAACAATGTTAATACTCTATTTGTTCATATAAATTTCTCCTTCCTTCTGCACGATGTTTAGAAAGCTCTCTGCGCCTTTAGGAAAATTCGAGCTCTCAAAGAATCTCGTTTGGAACGCATCGGCAAGATCGAACCAGCTGTTGATGGAGACTGGTCTCAGCCTAGTAAACCAGGTCTGAGCCTAGACGTCGAGTCAATATGAAGTGTCTACAAGACGTCGGACTGAAGTTGGTATTAACGGGCGATCCCGAGGCTGGGGCCTCAATTTTATCATGTCGAGGTCGCTCTCGACCTGGCGATTTCGAGGCTGGAGCTTCGGGTGGGTCTAAATTTTTACTAATTATTAAAAATGTCACACGTATTTTTGGATTAAAAAATTAGTGATATATGTCATATTTAAGCTAATTGATAGTGACATATGTCGCAACATGTTTAATATGACAGTTTTATATATTTATATATCTATATATCTATCATAATATAATATAATAACAATAAAGTACAAGATGGAAGTTTGGTGGTGTATTATATGCCATTATAATTATTTAATAGTTAAAATAAATTTTAAAGTATACATATATATATATGTATATATATATATGTATATATATATATATATATATATATGTATATATATATATATATATGTATATATATATATATATATATATATATATATATAACTATTATAAGTATTGTGCGGCTTATATTTATAGAAAGTTATTAAATCACTCGCTTTTTTATCTCCTATAAATTATCTGTATGATTTTTAGATTATATTCAATTTTTTGTGGATTTGCATTTTTTAGATTTTTTTAAGACCTATTTTTTAATTACCTTCAGTAAAAATATGATATATAATAGATTCGTATAATTGAGAGAATTAAAATTTATTTATTATAAATTTACAAATTTTTTAATTTTATTAATTATAAAAATAATTTTTTTTATTGGCACAAGTATTACAATGCATCGTCCATCGCTATAAATTCTATTTTGCAATACAAAATGTAAGTAGTAAAAGCAAAGTAAAAAGATGGCACAGCAATTTATAGAGGTCAGGTTAAAATCTGATATAAGTCTATTTTTCGCTTTGTTCCCAAAGTCTTCAAATCTATTACTTCAGATTTAAAGCTGTCAATTAATGCAACGGTTACAATCCGCCAAAGAGGACAGCAAACCTTACTGTGCATTAACCTCCGATATTTCTGAAGATATTATTTTTTAACCATTATTCATCAGTCCGAATTAGATCGAAATTACGGTCAGGACGTAAAACTTTTACTCGGTGTGCGTCCCAATCTAAGCGTGCAGTATTGAAGTGGTGTCCAAGCACCACATTAGTAAATTTCAGCTGAAATTTCACTGAAATTGACTATTTTTAATGTTCGGATCTACGATGTGTGCTTTAGGAGATATACGCCACACCGTGAGGCTTATAAATGGAAGGACAAAATTATATATATATATATATATATATATATATATATATATATATATATATATATATATATATATATATATAATAGAATAAAAAATATGGAATAAGGTCTGGAGCCGCCGCCGTATAGATTCGAGAGAAAGAAACCATATTTTAGTCGAGAATAATGTGATGGTATATTTACCTAACACTTGCATTGATTTGCAATCACACATCTAACAACTTGTGCTGTTTTCTAATCGCTTTGGTTGAAAATTATGCTCGATTTCTCAGTGCAACTGTCACGGCCAACGTGAAGGCCTGCTACGGAGTTAGATACGTCGTAACAACTTCATGCGATCGGTAGATGGGTCTTTGTTTTTTTTAGAAGGAAAATACTACTCACCCTTAATAAATTATCCAACAAATTACACAAATTAATTTCTACCACACACATATTTCGTGATCCGCATAACTTTCTCGTAATTCGCACAAAATATCAAAATTACAGATATATCCATCGTGATGTGTGGTCTTGATTGTGCCACGTCAGAATGTGTGGTTTATTGTGTGATTTCTTGGAGTACATAGCAAAGCCCTAGAAGTTCTATCTACGTGATTTATTGTGTGATTTTTTAGAATATCGATTAGAAATTCTATCTACGTTAGCTGTTCACGCCTTGGAAATAGCAATATGTTTTTTTTTAAGTACTTCCATACTTATATCTATATATAAGTAATGATTCCGTATGTATATTAGCTATTATTTTTTTTAAAAAAAAATTAATATAAAAATTATAGGTTTTAATGAAAATATAATATGTGAATAATATTTTTAAAAAAATTATTTCTAAATAGTTATTTTGATACTCTAAAATATCACGGATTTGAAGCGGGTCTCAAATAATTTTTAAATATGCTTCAAAATATTTACTTAGAAATATCTTTTAAGAAAGAAAAAAGTATTTCCATGAGCTCTATATAAATACCCATTATAAAAGATGCATACATATTCTTGGATGAATGCATGAAATCAAAGCTAAATGTCCTATTTGGTACCCCCACAATTGTACCTAAATTCGCTTTTCATACATTCGAGTTGCTTACGCTCTTTGGAATATAACCCAGACAGAATACGTGATGCGTCGTTAACTCTTGCTGACATCAGCATGACGTAATAAAGCGAGTTTTTGCTCGTTAACATTAACACCGCAAAAATAACTATCTAAAAGTATTTTTTGAAAAAAATTTGAATATAAAAATTATATTTTAATGAGATCTACAATTTTTATATTTTCAAATATTTTCAAAAATGCATGTTTTTAGGCTTCCAAGTGCTAACGGATTTCAAAATCGACCTATTAATCTGATTAAAGTTAAGCATCAAAACATCTACTTCTAAGCATTTTTTTAAAAAAAAATTTAAACATAAAAGTTATAAATCTCATCAAAATATACAACTTATATATTCAAAAATTTTCCAAAAAGTGCATCTAAATAGGTGTTATAAGGCTCCAAAATTTATAGGTTTAAATTTTTACCTATTCCTTTGATACCTTAAAACACCTACATATAAGCATTTGTTGGAGAAAAATTGAATATAAAAGTTGTAGTTTTTAGTGAGATCTATAAGTTTTATGATAATTTTTTTTTTTTCAAAAAATGTTTAAAAATAGGTGTTTTAATACTTTAAAGTTTACCGAATTAATAGGTCGATTTTGAAATCCGTTAACAGTTGTGAGTCTCAAAACATATAATTCGAAGTATGTTTTAAAAAAACTTTGAATATAAAAATAGACCTCATCAAAATCTACAACTTTTATATTAAAATTTTTTTCAAAAAAATAATTTTAGATAAGTGTTTTTGGAGTGTTAATATTAACGATAAAAAAAATCCACTTTACCACCTCATGCCAATGTCAGCAAGAGTTAACGGCGCCGTCACGTATTCTGTCTGAGGTATGTTCCAAGGAGCATATCAACCGGGGTATGAAAAACGAATTTAGATACAACTCGGGGTACCAAATATAAAATTTAGCCATGAAATCAAGTAGCAGAAATCAAAGGGAGCATGATAAATATAAAATTAAAATAGGTGCTTCCTATTTAGAAGTTGATGATAAAAATATAAGAGTATTCCAAAAAATATTTGAATGTAATTTTTATTGTTATTTATTTATAAAACATTAAAATCCTTTAAATTATATATATATATTATATATATATATATATATATTATATAATTTGCAAGAAATCATTATCGTAACTGACCTACTTTAAGCGACTGTCATAATATATAAATATTCGGATAAAGTCACTCAGCCTATGCGGAAGCAAAATTATGTTCTATATATAAAGTACTGAACCCCTCCCATTTTGAGTCACAGAAAACAAGCAAATTGGAACCATGTCTAGCAAGGCAATCAACCACCACCCTGATTCCTATCATGGCGAAGAAGACGACGCGGAGGCGGCGTTGTATGCCCGCGCAACGCTGCTGATCACGTCCACGGCGTTGCCGATGGCACTGAAGGCGGCGATAGAGCTGAACGTTCTCGAGATCATCGCAGAGAACGGTCCCGATGCTGCCATGACCGCCGAAGACATCGTGTCGCAAATCCCTTCGTCCAATCCTCGGGCGGCGGAGACGCTCGAGCGGATCCTCAATTTTCTGGTGAGCCACGAGGTGCTTACGTGCTCGGTTGATGGCGGCGGCGGAGAAGGACGGAAAAGGTTCGGACTCGCGCCGATCTGCAGATATTTTACCGAGAGCAAGGATGGCGTGTCCATGGCTGCCCTTTTGCTCATGAGCCAACATAAGGTTACCCTCGATAGCTGGTATGTACGTCTCTATACGCCATGAACAATGCTAGGCTTTATTTTCGATAAAGAACCAACATAAGTTTGAAGATATTTTAGTTGATTTCTCAAAAAAAAAAAAAAAAAAAAGAGTCGAAAATATCATGTTGTCGTTGACAAATAGTGCAAAAATAGTTGAAATCGCGAGAAATCAGCAACTCAAAATCAATATATATATATATATATATATATATATATATATATATATATATATATATATATATATATATATACTCTCAACGAGGAAAAAAAATGTTGGATCGAATAATATTTTGGACGAACAAAAAAAAGTATTGAGTTGAACAAACTCATTATTCAAGAGGGGTTAAGTTGATAAATTTTGTAATTGAGGAGTGTTTTTTGACAAAACCCATTTCTTCTTTATTTTTTGGTTTTAGCCGACAAGTTTGATTTCTAATCTATATATCAACCGAAAATGGTGAGCGTTAAGATAAAATCTTCTCCAAGTAGATATGGTTGGGATTCAAATCCTTCACGAAAAAATAGGCCATAGTTTCTTTCCAGCATCCTACCGTGTTAACTAACTCGGCCAACTCTGATTGATAACAAAACCCCTTTCTAACTCCTTGAGATGATCATAAACAGGCAACTGTTGAAGGATGCAGTTGTAGAAGGGGTAATTCCATTCGCAAAGGCACACGGCATGAACGCCTTCGAGTACCATGGCAAAGATCCTGAATTTAACCAGGTTTTCAACACAGCAATGTCCAGCCACACAACGATAATGGTGGAGAAGATGATGAGAATTTATCAGGGTTTCGAAGATATCAAGGTGCTTGTCGATGTTGGCGGTGGAATTGGTTCAACCCTCAGCATGATACTTGCTAAGTACCCTAACATCAAAGGAATCAACTTTGATTTGCCTCATGTCATCGCCGAAGCTCCAATAATTGAAGGTATTCTCCCCCTATATAAATATACATACAAACACATGAACCAGTAATTCAATAATATATATAATATATATATAATATATATATATATATATTATACATATATATACCACAATATCGAGGCCGTTGGTTCATGAAGCGTAGCACTCGGAATGGGAACCCAGAAAGGACACGGATCCTCTACATTTTCTCGGTGCATTGAACTGTTTACCGAATACTAATTTATAATCATATATTTATTATTTTTAGGTTTGAATAATTTGTTTAACCATATAATATTTATATCTACTAATTTATTTTGATTCTATAATTAAATTATTAAAAAATTAATAGTAGTTAATTAAAATATAGTAGTTTACTATAATATTTTCTAACATAATTATTAAAACTCATTAGGATTAATAGACACAACTTTTAAACTGTAATAAAAACTAATCAAAATTAAAAGTAAATAAATACATGATCAAAAATTGACTTTTGATATACAGTTTAATACGTTGAGTGAGTGCTTAGAATCTTTTTTAACCCATAAACATCGCTTATAAAGATGTGAAAATTTGTTCTTTTTTTATCCGTATAGAATGATATGAATCATCAGAGCTATCCAGATCGAAAGACTAAACTTATGAGTTGGTAAAGTATGAGCTGGTGTCGTCTTTGAGATTATCTATTACAACGACCGATAAAATGAACTGGTTGCGAGCACCTAGAAGAAGTGTATCATTGTCCATACATTGAGCTTTAATTTATTTAGTAAATGTCACTGACAAAATTTATTATTTTCTTGGTTGCAGGAGTTGAACATGTAAGGGGAGACATGTTTATTGATGTTCCAAAGGGAGATGCTATCTTCATGAAGGTAGCAAGCAGTCATATTCTATTTTTAAAATAATTTTACTAGTTTAATTATCTCTTTTTACAAATACCATTTTCTTGTAATTTATAGTGGATTCTTCATGATTGGAGCGACGACCATTGTGTCAGAATATTACAGAATTGTTGGAAGGCGTTACCGAACTCTGGAAAAGTTATCGTCGTAGAAGGCATTCTCCCAGAAGTGCCAGATACAAGCGAATTGACTCGCATAAGTCTCTTTGGCGATCTTACCATGTTAACATGCAATATCGGAGGAAAGGAAAGGACCAACAAAGAATTCGAGTCCATTGCGAAACAAGCAGGATTTTCCAAAGTTAGAGCTGTTGGTCGTGTTCTCAACATTTGGATAATGGAGTTTTACAAGTAGACTGTTCTATGCTCTATAATAAATATTAGCATTTTGTCGAAGAGTACCCCTCCTAAAATTTATAGGATAATTGTATATTAATCCTCTAAAATCAACAGTCATACATTTCAGCCTCCGAAAATACGAAACGTGTGACGTAGCAGCGCGCAAGTCCACATCAGCGCAAAAATGCATTTCTGAAGGTTGAAATACAAGATCTAAATTTTAGAGGACTGATATAATTATCCCAAAATTTATTATTGTGATGTGAAGCTCTATTTGTATTTATAAATTTATTCTATCAATTTTTCTTTAAACAATTTGTTATTGTTCTTTAATATATAACGTTTTAAATACTTGCTAATTAACGTAAATGCAACATGTCTTTGTTAGATTAAAAATCAATGAGATATGTCATATTTAAGCTTACTTATAGTAACACTTGTCACAATAAGTTTGATATAACAGTTTTATATATTTATATATCCATATCTATAATAATAAAGTGCAAGATTGGAGTTTGGTGGTATTTTATATCCCAAAATAATTATTTAATAGTTAAAATAAATTTAACTATATGATAACTATCAAAATATTGTGTGGCTTATATTTACATAAAGTTATAAAATCACCCACTGTTTTGTCTCCTATAAATCATTTGCATGATTTTCAGATATATATATATATATTATATATAAATATATATATATATATATTATATATATATAATATATATATATATACATATATACACACACACACACGCTATTCTCAAATCAACTTGAGAATAGCCTTAATAAGCTAAAATGTTAGCCATTGATCTTTTTGATCTAACGGCTGAGATTTAATTTTAACACTTAACGGCGTCGTTAAATACTTAAAAGCGTGAATCGTTATTCTGTTAAGTATAAAATTAAATCTCAGCTGTTAGATCAATAAGATCAACGGCTGAAATGTTAGCTTATTAAAACTATTTTCAGGTCGAGCTGAAAATAGCTTTCGTTTCTAAATATTATATATTATATATAGACTATTTTCACAAATATATAGTGTGTGTGTGTGTGTGTGTGTGTGTGTGTGTGAATTTGCGTTTCTAAATGTCTTTAAGACCTATTTTTTAATTACATTCAGTAAAAATATGATATATATAATAGATAGATATAATTAGAGAATTATAAATTATTTATAATTATAAATTATAAAATTCAAAATTTTACTAATTATAAAAATAACTTATATTTGCTTTTGGCAGATACAGTACAGATGCTTCGCATCACAAATGCATCGTCGGCTGTATAAATTCTATATTGTAATACAAAATATAAGAAGTAAAAGTAAAGTAAAGAAAGGAACGACTATTTATAGAGGTCAGGCTAAAATCCGATCTAAGTCTACTTTTGGCCTTTTCCTAAAGTCTTGAAATCAATTACTTTAAATTTAAAGGTGTTAATGAAACTTTGACCCCCCAAAAAAAGGTGTTAATGAAACGGTTGCAATCCTAACAATTTTTTTCTTTCCGGGCAAAAGAATAATTGTTAAGGATCCTTTTAAAATAATATATATATATATATATATATATATATATATGGGCTTTGCTATGCACCTCCAAAAACCACACAATAAACCACACATGCTGACGTGGCACAATCAAGACCACACATCACGATAGGTATATCTGTAATTTTGATATTCTGTGCAAATCACGAGAAGGTTGTGCCGATCACAAGGCATATGTGTGGTGGAGATTGATTGTGTGTGGTTTGTTGGATAGTTTGTTGGGAATGAGTTATATTTTTCATATATATATATATATATATATATATATATATATATATATATATATATATAACTAGGCGAAACGTTCATAATGTACTAACCGATAGCTAAAACTATAATCCATAGTACTAACCGATATCTAAAATTATAATCCATAGAACTCCCGGTCCAATTCATGGACATTAAGAACACAAATATTTACACTCATTTTCTGCATTCGACCGTTGCACGAAATAGCTAACATTGAAGACATGTTAAGGGTGGATCTGTGCTCCCTGACATTCTGCACAGAGGAAAGCGTTTTTCAGAGGACACCCTGCTATTTTAATTTTGAAATAATTTTTTTTTTTTAGGAAAATGATAGTGCTTTTCTGTCATAGTTTAAATTTTTATAATTATAAAAAAAATCTAATATACTCCCAAAATTATAGGATAAACATAAATTACCTTTTGAAGTAAGGCCTTCTAAGTACGTTAGTTCGTGTTCATAAATAATTTTAAAATGTATAAACTAAAAAGCTACAATATAATTTTAAGCAAAGGAATATGATGACCTCAGCTGGAAAATAAATGAGATAAAATTTTAAGCAAATGTATAAACTATAGTAAAAGTGGACGAGACTAAAAAAAAGATGGAAATTGCATATCAGCCCTCCTATTTTGGGGGCTGAGCAAATTAACCTCTGAAAATATATTTTTAGGAACTAATTTTTTATTAAAAAAAAAGCAATTAACCCCTGAAAATACGTTTTCAGGGGCTGATTTATTAAGTTCGAAATTAGAGGGACTGATATGCAAAAACCCAAAAAAGATTACGCCATTTATACAATATACCATCACGAAATTAAATGAGAAAAACTTGTTCATGGCGACTAAAGAGGTTGGTGAAATGGAAAAAAGAAATAAGACGCTGTGATTACTTGGACTGAGTTTAAGAAATGTTACAAAAAGATAGTCTCTTTTTCCCTATTAAGGATCTCTCTGTATGTGTGTATTGTCTCCCGTGTGTTTCTATATATTTTGGTCTACTATTATAGTATTGTAATCAATATATTTATCTTACCGTACTTTTATTAATTGTATGTGCTAAATACGATATAATAGAAGAGGAGAAGGTCGAAGGCCGGCGTTCAACTGTTGACATCAGCCTCTCTATGCAACGCAATGATCCATCGGGATTCATCTACTATCATACACTATTGATTGGCTGTAGTGGGTGGTTAGTTGACGTCCTGACAGCAACGCGATTCCTTAACTGCGAGCATGCGTACGTGCCTATACTCGCACGCGGACTGGCACATCACCCGCTGATGGATGGAATGGAGCGCAGGATTCGACTGGACCTCCATTTATGAGGTTTATGGCAGCTCTATATTCCAAGAGTTTTCCCACATTGTTTAGTAGTCTACGATATTCTAAAGGGAACTATTACTCAACAATTAGTGCGTAAAGCCATCATTTTTATTACCAATCAGTGTTTGTTTAGTTGGTTAGCGGAGCTGAATACTCTTTCATGAAGGATAGGTTGAAGGTTCGAATTTCAGCAATATCTGGTTGGGATGATCTATCATTTATCGTTTAATATCAAGTTGAGATATAGATAGAAATCGAATTCGACGGTCAAGACTAAAAAAAAAAAACATCAATTTTAGGGAAAAGAATTCAATTGTGCCAAAAGTGATATAGGAGCTCCGCAGATTCAATATACCATCTTCTTTCCCATTCTCATTATCTGATATTCATCCCGTCCCGATCTTCGTCAATTGAAAATGCCCATTTTACCCCTCTGTTCTGCCTCCCGAGTCGTCGCTCTCCGATTTTCTCGTCGTCTTGTCTCCTCCACCGTTCCCAGCAGCATCAGCAGCAGCAGCAGCTCCAAAATCCACACTTTCCCATTTCACTAACTCTCTACTGTACATCCCCAAATTTCATTCTCAAATCTGCTATTCGCTGCTGTTTCGGACGATAATACCTAAACCCTAATCCATTGTGTGGGTTTCCGGCGATGGACGCGTCAGTTCTCCTGTCAGACGCCATGGCGATCTCTTTAACTTTCTCTTCAAGTGGTTGCAGCGTCCACGGACAGGGAAAATAGCAGTACTATCCTAATCTTGGTGGTGGAGGGGGCTCAACCTGACAAATTCTTCTTTAATTAAAACTGGTAAGTCTCGAGATACAATTTCAACATTTGTTCTGTTTTCTTGATAGGTAATAACTAATACAATTCGTTGAAGCAACAGGCGAACTTGGGTCTTAAGGATTGGAAGCACTCTGCTGCCAACATTGGTTTACTCTGGTACTGAGATTCTCCAATCTGGATTATTGTAATACATGAAGTTTTGTGCATATAGTTAATAGTGTGGATACATAGTATATGTTATCCATCTAGTCCAATGGCTAAGACATTTTCTTTGGTTCGATTTGTTTTTCTTATTGGTATATGGTAGGTTGTTTTAACTACCAACTGTAAGCTATTATGCTTAATAGTTTGGGATTATTTACTTTATCTAGCAATGCAATCATGCTTATTTGTAGCCAGATCAATAAATTGTTTTCACTATGAGATCATATCTTTTATATTTAGCTGCTTGTTTAGTGTCTTGTCTCACAAGTGGCAACAAGAATATTAAGCACCTCCACACATCATAGGTGTTAGTATTTCCGGTTTCAGTTATTTCCAGTTAGGAAAATTTGATATTATATTTTGTAAGGAGCTAGGTCTCATTAGTATTATCTACGTCATGGTTTGTCTTATTTTTCTCATCTAGAAATTTTGTTATGTTCATCCAATAGAACTAAAAGAAGGGACTGACCATGATTAACATTAATGCTAAACCAATTATTCGTAAATCACTTTATATTGTTTGTTATGATATTCATCAACCATGATTACTTTTAGGGCATACAACTTTGACTATTTAGGTTCAATAAAGCTGTTGCTCGTGGTTGAGTTTAGTTGAGTGGTCGAATTTGAAAGGAGTCATAGTTGATTTTATTTGTATATTAGGAGGTATATGATTTTTCTTGAGAATTTCTTTTAGGGAACAATTTTAATTAAGCAAATAGTTGAATTTGGTAGGGGCCTTAGTTGCGTATTCATATCCCTTGAGGACTAAGAAAAAAGGAGCCCTAGTTGAATCTGATATGTGTTTCTCTTGCAGGATTCCTCTAATACCCATTATTCATCATGCTTTTAGTAACTGGTTGTTTACGACTAGATCCAACCGTAGAAACCTGTATTCAAGTTTCAGTGGGCACTTGCTTAGTGGTTCCTAAGCATTATAAATATGAATTGCAAGCTGAAATCCTTATTTGAACGACTTGCCTAATTAGGTTTACAAATAATCGTAGCCTGGATCTACTCAAGTTGGCCAATACTTTCTAAAGATTGATCAGCAGCACAATATGCATATATGGTCAGACTCAATTACACGGATTGTTAACAAAGTCCTTCAACCTTATGTAGCACATCAGTGAGTTATATATTAGGTTGTTGTTGTGCTTTCTTTCTTACCCAGTCTATGTTGATGACTTAACTTCGCTATGACATTCGGATACTTTTATTCAAATTGGTTAGTTATTATTCTCTTGTTGTTTGTTATTTGACATCTGAGGCATTAGTATGTTTTCTAAAATATATCATATTATCATCTCTTTTGTCTTGGACTTCCTTCCTGTTTTTTTTTTGCTTCTCTTTCGCATAGTGAAAATCATTGTTTGCATATATTTTGTGCAATCTAATTTTTACACAAATTACCAACATCTACCATCTCTCATCATTGTCAGCTTTTTCTCCTATGTGCTTCTGGATTTCCTTTGGATAGTAAATGTTTCTTGAATACTTGGCAGATAATACAGTGTTGCCATCATTTCTCTAGCTGCATTTAACATGGAGGAGAGTGGGCATAGAGAAAATGGTAGACACAAGCCGGATCAATATAAATCAGCCCATGCACAGGTAGTCAGTTGGTTATGATTAGTGGTCTGTTAGATCCCTTGCATGCATTTTTGTTAGTTTTTGTCTCAGTTTCTTTCATTGTTCTTCCTCTTTGTTTTCTGACTTAAGGTATCTTTCTTTATGCGGTGTCAGTTAAACCTTTCATTGCAGTTAGGGCCGTTCGACCGGTCCGGACCTGTCCGGTATATGAACAACCCTTTTTCAGTACAATGTAACTCTGTTTTGGAATATTACGATAAGCTTGGAGAGCAAGCGAGTAGACTAACATCACGCTCTTACCGAAATATAGCTCCTATCATAATTAACTGAATAAGAAATGAAGTTGTTATTAAAAGGAATAGGGGAATAACCGGGAAGATTTGGGCAGAAACTTTGACTATTGATCTTGTTTTGCTTCACTTGAATTAAGATTAGGCTCTAAATACAAAACTATGGTTTGCATGATTGATGTAGCTTTCCTCGTGGCAAAAATGCTTTACTGTTGTATTCTACCTCGACAGTCAGAAGCTCCACGTAATGGCCAACTAACTCTAACCAAGATAAGAGTTAGATGTTCATATTGTCCAAATTTTTGTTTGATAAATTCTAATGCTGTAATATATCTTGTTTTTAAGCATTAAATATGGCCATACTTTGTATCTTTTAAATTATTAATGTTTCTAGTTACAATTGGATTATCCAATGTGCCTTTTCCAAGTTAACTCTTCACCTAATCGATATGTCTTCTCGTTTTCTTTTTAGAAACTTCTGACTTGAATTGTCTCTAACAAGAATATAGTTGTTAGAACTTGGAATAGTCGCTGGCATGAAAATAGTTTAGTAGTTCGTCAGCTTACATACTACACCATCCTACGTCCAACAACTTCAACGAGTAGGAGCCTATGTGTAACTGACTTTATCATCAAATGGTAACCCCTTATTTTTACAAACCATCTGATAAAAGCACCACCTAACTTTTGTGTGCATGTGCTAATCATGCGTATATGATCTCGAATATTTCTATATCCTATGATTTGATGCACATAAGTCATTCAGCCAATACAGCTTACCCTCTACACGGAAATAACCTTATTCATGGCATGGATGCATACATCATACTGTGTTATGAACCGAGTTGATTGGCTTGCGTCGACAGACCAGACGTGATGAGGATAAACACCGACGTCCGGTGGCGACTCTCAAATCTACTTCTACAATCTAAATAGATCTGAAATAATTATTCTTCTTTCATAATTCAAAATAAATGATATATTCTCGATAAAGGATACCCCTCTAAATTCTTACTATATATTTTTCTTCTAAATATTCTCCTAATGATGCACTCCTAATACAACTCTTTTCCAATACTAATATTCTTATTTTTCTACTTTCCCATTAATCCAACAGTTCATTTTACATAGCACTTTCATAATAATACAATATTCCTATTACATAACATTCCACCCCTCTCGAAAACAATCTTGTTCGCAAGATTGCTCATACTTGCGAATGTTGATGCCTTCCAAACCATAATAAATATGTAGATTAAATTGCTACTAGTCGTGACCTATAAAATAGGGAGTAGAAGTCAACATAAGGATGTATAATCATATATTCTAACTCGTCCTTCTGGCTATCTTTAATGTCTTCAAAATATTCACTGGAAAAATTAATCCGATATTGTGTTACGTCTTCTTCCTGCCAAAAAGTACAAAGTTCTTGAAGGAGCAAGTTATTCTTTTGGGCATATCGTTGCTCACGCATCTTTTGTAATATATCATTAAATAGCCCTTCCAATTTGTCCGTTAGAGCATCATAAACGTGACCTGACATATGGGCTAGTGGCTGCAGATGGTGGTGTGGTGGTGGTTGCGGTGTACGCAGCACCGGAGGAGAATTATAGCTCTGTGGTGGCGGGGATGGATAGAAACTCCACTGAGGTGGTGGCTGAGCAAAAGGGGATGAGTATGGAGGCCAATACGGTGGTGAGAACTGTTGGTAATAGGGGTGTGGAGGTTGTGGTGGTGACGGAGCGTAGATCCGTGGGATAAGTACCATGGAGGAGATGTTTCTCATTAGGATGTCATTTGTTTTTTTTTTAAACTAGTGGATGGTGAGAATAATTTTTGTGGGGATTAAACTAGTATCTTTCACGTCGGCGAAGGTTCGGGACCGCTGGCTCTTATACCAATTTGCCAATTGCTGTTGTATCTCATTTAGGCATTCAAAGAATATAAGTTTGATGTATGAGCCTATCCACATGAATTGCGAGCCTTCAACTAGTTATCTAGAATGGTTGAGCCCGTTGTAGAAGGCATCTTAGTCGCCAACCACGTCTTGGTAGGTCGTGAAGGTATTTGTAGATCAACTAGCACCATAGCAATAGATGTAGAAGAGATTGGTGAGAGATTAGTGAATGAGAATGTTGCAGTTGGAGTAGGCATCACCCAGGTGAATGTGATGCTTACCTTTAGATACAAATTTGAGAGGAAGTGCAGGAGAAATAGTAGTGGATTGAATGGTTAAAAGACAATACAAGATAAATTTGGTTAAGAATGTAGTGCACTAGCTTAGGTGACTCAAACTAAATGAAAATGGTAAATTTAGAGACATAAAGGAATTACGACACAAGTATAAGTAATTAGGAAGCAAAACAAGTTCAAATGGGTATTATCAGGCATCCTATAATAACCCCCACATAATGTCCAGAAGAAGCTATTGTGCATCAGCTGGTCTTACTTTAGCTGATCTCGATGAGCTGGTCTTAATTATGTTGGAACTGGTCTTGATTGTGATGTGGGATTGAACATCCTCACATCACAATTGGGTCGCACAGTATGAGAATTTGGTGCAAACTGGATGCACCTGTGCTGAAATTTTCTTCCAGTAAATGCACTTTATGCAATTTCTTTGTTGACTTCCTATTGTTTTGGATGTTTTATAAGTTGTATATAAGACATCTACTTTTAAGGAGCATTTGATAATGGTATAAGCATGTGACCTTACTTTGAACTTTCACCTAGAATTAGTTGATTGCAGTTGTTCCAGCCTCACGAGATTCAGAGAATCGACCCCAACTAGTTGATTGTGTTTGATCAAAATTGAAAGGGGTTGATTTAACTTAGATCAATCTGAGTTGTCAAATGTTCCATTTCATTTTTTGCTTGTGGATATTGATGATAGTGGGTAACTTCTAATAACCAAGTTTGGGTGTAGTCACAGTTTACTTGATAGGTGAATTTCAGAAGTTTCCATTATGCCCTTGCTCTATGTTTGGGGTAGTCATATAGTTACTGGGTGAAGTTTCAAATATCTCCAGTTAGAACCATGTGCTAGCACAATATAACCTTGAGACTTGCTAGAACTACAAAGCGCCTTGGAATGACGGACTGTTTATAGTCAACTAGTTGTATTGTAAATTTGTAACATTAGTTGTCCTCTATTACTTTTTTTTTTTTTTTTTTAATGTCTCACATTTTTAGTTTATTAATATTTGAAGTCTTTTCATGATTTAGAAACTTTGGCCGCTATTTCCTTTTATAGTGTGTCATTGTGCTCTGTTTTTGTGGTATGTGCAGTCAGCAAGGCGTCATTTGGTCTTTGCGCCGTTGATGCGTGTCCTTTATTATAACGTGCTGTCCCTTCCTGCGATTATGCATTTTTTTAATTTTCCATTGTTTTCCACCTCTATCCTCGACCACTCCAACTATCACAGCGCACAGAAATGACAATGTGTCAGTGGTTACTGGTGTACTATGGTTGGATTGAGATGCAGTGCAACGACAGTTTTAAGTCTTGCAGTGGCAAATACCGCACTAACCCACGGGAAGATAACACTACTAACATAACCGGATGGAAAAGAAAACTGAATATCGAGCACTGATTGTAATAGTATATACTGGTAGGGACTTGAATAAAACTTCTACTTGAAATATTAAAACGTGATGTGATTCACCCGAACTTAACGGAAATTACCATTTTTTTAAAAGAATTATCAGTTTACCTTTGCCTTACAACTGATGCACGGCAAATTGGTGACCTGGTGGGTTTTGATAATGTCAATAAAAAATAAGGGCTTCTAATCAAGGGCAAACTTTCCATGCTCTGCCAAAATGAGCCAAGCTTCAGTAAATTCAAATCTTGGCATGTCGGCATTACGACTGTGCTATGCCGATCCTGCCGATAATTAATCTTTATTTAAAAAAAATTATAGTCCCAACATTCCGCAAAGCACACGCACATGTGTGACTTTATTATCTTCTCATACTCGCGGAGAACATTCCAAATAAAAGAAATATGTGAGAGAGATAGAGAGAAGATGGGGTCGATAGCAGCGTTGCTCGTCGGTGGTGCGAGCGGTAGCACATGGCAGCAACGGGCAGTAAGCTCTCTCCTTTTTCTTTTCCTTTTCCTTTTTATTTATTGGTCATAGCCGCGCGGTCAATTTTTGGCCGTGGCTGACAGGTTCTTGTGCCGGCATCCATCAAATCAGGCATATGCAGGGCAGCATAGAGGATGCCTCCGAGCACTTAATAACCTTGATTAAGGGCTATAGCTAATGTATTGATGTAACTATTGCTGAGGGACGTCACAAGTTATGTCGATCCTAGTTCTGTAAGAAAGATCATGCTACCTACGTAACAACAAGGTATCTCGGGAATATCTAGCATATTGGTTTGCCAAGGTAGTTGGGATTAGCTTCGATATTTGAAACAAATTATTGTTGTTAGAAAAGGGATGTCCGTCTCAAATTTTTCTTCACTACCAACAATACATTTTTTAAGTTCCATTAACATCTAGGAATTTCTTTTTAAAGTTTATGTTTGTGCTCTGTAATGTAATGCATTTTTGAGGCCAAGAATCACTGAATAATGCATGTAGAGTGAATATAGATAGCATAAATCACTCAAAAACGTTTTATGGAAATATGGGTTCTGTGGTCAGCTTTAATACTAGAAAAAGATGAATCAGAAAGTTTGCAAATGCTTCATTAATATAAGATTTAATGATAGCACACTTTTATGCAATTTTTATATGCATACCTTATGATTTGTGTTGAAACAAATTGGGGACAGTAGGGTTTATTGTTTGGTCAATGGGTTAAAAGGATTTTGAAAAAAGTTAGGACTGACAAGTTTTGTTAATGATTTGTAGATAGGCACTACGATGGACACAACTGTTTACAGACCTGACCATTACTTGACACCTCCCAAAAAAAAAAAAAAAAAGAAAGAAAAAAAAAACAAGAAATCATACTTTTTTATTTGATCCTTACAGATCTTGGAAACAAGCAGTGAGAGCTCTTCAAGCATAAGACTCAAAGAAAACAATTTACAATAATCATGACCACATTAAGTTTTGATATGACCTATTCTAACCAGTTTATCATGTAGGACATATCTACATTTAAAGCATATTCAGATGGATCATGGATCATGGCCAATTAGTTTGTAGATCGACTTCTATAGTCTCTTGATCATATTGAATTAACATTTCATAAAGCTGATAGCATCTATCCTGTGGATTTACGTATCATGCTCTATTGCTAGGTTGTTCGCTGTGTAGTCCTAATATTATGCTTTTTTCCCCCATTGTCATTAGTGGATGATGTCTCATACTCAGATTAAGGATTATCGAACTGTTGACCTAATGGCTGCTACGACGGCGCGTGATGTTGCCGTTCAGCAACGCAATGAAGCCCTGTCTGAGAAGGAAGCTGCATATGCTGAGAGAGAGCGAGCAATCCTTTCCCTCAATGCAGCGATTGCTGACCGGAATAAAGCCATCATGGAGCGTGAAGAAGCATTCAGAGCCCTAGAAACTGCCCGTAAGAATGGGATGGTGGCCAACAGCAGCGACCATCATGGATGCCCTCCTCGATTGAATCCCTCCCGCGGGATTAAAAACATCTTCCAGCATGACATTCCGCAACAACTATCAGATGCGCCTTGCGATCATCATCCGAGGGAAATGCATATTACCGATGCAACTCCAATTTCAGTTGTCCCAGATAGTTCTCCGAAGGTCAGGCGCCCCAAGCAGCCTAGGAAAGCAACAAAACCCCATGCTACCCTACCGAGCGAGGCTCCAAAGCCACCAAGAAAGAGCAAGAAAGGAG
Source organism: Xerophyta viscosa (assembly GCA_002076135.1). NCBI lineage: Eukaryota > Viridiplantae > Streptophyta > Magnoliopsida > Pandanales > Velloziaceae > Xerophyta > Xerophyta viscosa. Next base: position 149,589 of record MJHO01000174.1, on the reverse strand, counting down.
GTATGACGATCCCGAGACGATCTAGACCGACAGATGAAGCATGAGTGGAAGGACCAGACTTTGGGTCTAAATTTCGTGTCTTTTGATGATGCAACCATGCCTCCTCCGGTATGCTCATGCACAGGAAATTACAGACAATGCTACAAGTGGGGAAATGGCGGGTGGCAGTCCTCGTGCTGTACCACGACGTTGTCCATGTTCCCGCTGCCTGTTGCACCCAATAAAAGGCATTCCCGAGTGGGCGGGCGAAAAATGAGCGGCAGTGCATTTAGTAAATTGCTAAGTCGGCTGGCGGCCGAGGGCCATGATCTTTCAATACCGCTGGATCTGAGGGATCACTGGGCAAAGCATGGTACGAATCGTTACATTACAATCAAGTGATGCAGGAACCTGTTCTTTCTCCTGCTCCTTTTTGTACTTCTGGCAGTTATCGTGGATTTAGATGCATGTCTGGCACAAAACGGTTCGGTGTTTATGCTCTCTCTCTCTCTCTGCCAAATGTAATTATCTATGTATTGTCTCTTATTTACTGGAGACTTATGTAGGAATCAAGCAGCTGCTGTTCATCTAGCCTCATTTTCTATTATGTTGAACAAAATTCTTTGGGCATGAGAACAATTCTTCTTCTGCTTTGCAAAGTATGAAAATGTGCGGAGCAGCTTTCTCCGGGAGTGGTTGCGTATATCTTATTCTTCTTAGATCTCGGTCGTGCAAGATTTGTTGTTGTAATTGTTGCAAAATGATGAAAGCATAATGTATCTTATTCCTAGCTTTTTCTTAGTCCTTTGTATGTTTTTTCTTGAACCAAACAATATACGCGCATCAGCTTTTTCGATCGCAATGTCTGATTGACCAAACCGAACATGACTTTATATAGTTTTGGAAAAAATAATTTAACTTCTCTTAACTTTTGTTATTTAAAATGGTTCAAAGATAATATAATTTATACACTAACATCCTTCTGAGTTGCAAGTTTAATTTTTATATTTATTTGTAATTTTACAAAATAGCCTTTTGCAGAACATGTTTACATACAATTAATCATTTTCAAATTTTGTTTAGGCCGAATATTTTATTGAATTGTTATTGTTATTTCCTTTACAAGGATACAGAGATTAAGAATATACATTTATAAAGAGAAATGCTAATTAGTTCACTTTTCATTAGAGAAATAAAGATTTTAGGGTTGATGCGGTATTATCCAAATTAGTTCACTTTTCATTATTTTATTATTAGATATTTAAAAAAGTGACTACTTTTCATATAATTACTTTCAAAATAAAAAATGATTATTTTCAAAGCATTGGAAAGTCAAAAATAATTCTTTTCAAAAGTTTTATTAAATTTTTGGACATAGGTAAATATGCCACATCACTTCTGAATTCTTCGAGGTTAAAAAGTCGTTGAAGAATAACATTTGTCTATTATAAATATGCAATAGCTAGATTGATCCTAACCTTTTGAGATTTAAAAAAAAAACAATCTTGTCAAATTTATAGACGTATTAAGTGGCGATTTTTTGGCTCTGCCCCGCATCCTCAAAGAGGTTTGGCCAATGTAATCTCACTAGAAACTGATCATCGAGTTGTTAGGGTAATGATTTTTCTCATAGTCTTTATCAAGGAACAAAAAGATACGTGTTATACCAATATGGCAACATATATAAATCTTTGGGACAATTGCAAATCAACTCCTTATTTCAAATTTGTTAGAATTTTTTTTTTAAAAAAAATTATAAGTACATAAAATATGATCTGAGCTATAAATTTTATATTTAAAATTATTTAAATTAATATTTTAAAATTCAAATAATATATTATAACATAATAAATTTTATTCGAAATATTATTTTATGGGAGGGCCTAATATGCAAGCCCCGTAAGTCCATAGCCACAGTTAAACTTTGAAAAAAAATTATTGTTCAATTTTCTATTTTTGCAGTTTACAATTCAGCCTTTCGAAACACGTTTTTACACCGGCGTGATAGCGTATTTTATGGAGGGCCTAATAAATTGCGTGGCTGCGAATTTAGGAAAGCTATATGCAATTATCTTTTAAACTTATATCAGCTGTCTAGGATTCCCATTGCCGGTCGGAGCGGGATACCCTTATCTTGTAGAGGATGCTGATGATTTGATTCCTGTTTATTCCTTGTTTAAGTAGCTTACACTCTAGCGTCAGGACACACCCTCCCGCTCCTAAGGTACGTCATCGTAGCCCATCGTTTGGATCCGCTGTGATGGCCGCCGTAGACATTTCGTAGATCAATCGATGCACATAACGATTAACGACCCATGGAGATTACGTGTTAGACATTTGTTGGGTGACAGCGGTGTCTGCTGTTGTGTTGGGATGGTGGGGATTTGAGTGTGTACTAGACCGGCCATGTGAATGTCGACGTATATGGAGTTCTGTCCAAAAACTCATTTGTCAACTTTTTGTTTTTGTACTGAATCTGGTGAAGTTTATTAATTAAAAAAGTGATCATATTTTAAGCTAGGCATTATCGAATTTTTTAATTTATTTGGTTAATTTATTATTTGATTAATAAGAAGTCCTTCTCATGAATAATGCCATACTGTCGTCCATATTATCGTCCCATTAGCCCTTCTAGCTTGGTCTTTAGATATGCGGATATGAATGAAAATGTTCAGGCTCATCTGAGGACGTTGGTTTTCGGATACTGGATGTTAAGGTTCCCGGATTGCGCTCATCAATGGACTCAGTGCTGAGTGCATGAATGCCGATTTATTTCGGCCTTAGTCATTTGCAATTCTTGTACATTGCTAGATCTTTGCTTCGTCGGGCCGAAGGTTATACAGAAATAATCTCATTTAGGATATGATTACGTATATCTTATCCAATTCAAATCTTGACTTGATGGGACTAATCACTTGGATGCTGCAATTATTGTTTGCATTGCTAGAACTCGGGTATTGTACCCATAATTGACAGGAAATCACTTTTGGTCACTTTCAAAATTCACTTTTGATATATACTTCAAACTTAATTTTGATATGATAAAAATGGGTCATCGTTTCTAATGCATTAATAGTTCAGCTCTAATTATAAAGAACCTTTTACATTGCTTATAAAGAACCTTTTACATTGCTTTTCGTTTTTTCTGACGGTTTACATTGCAGTTTTTTGGATCATAAAGAACTAAATATGCATTTGACCCTAATATTATCGGAATTATTTACGCTATTGTTGGGGATTGTTGCGTATCAACCTCCCATTTTCCCAAACTTTGCAAATCAGCTTATGAAAATGGAAATACGTGCTGATATGGTGACGTGCGCGTCGTCATGTCAATGCGTTGTTTTTTTTATTTCCAGGGGCTATTTTACAATTGCCTTTAAAAGAGGGGGATGATATGCAAGTAGCCCTTTTTTTTTAAACTTTTGATGAATGTACAATTTAAACTCCTTGTAACATATATATTGATGTAACTGCTAGGCTAGTGACTTTTACCATGTTAATCAATACTAGGTTTGGTCCTTAGTTGCCTAGTTCACCAAGAGAGCGCAGAATCATTTCCAATAAATCAGCAACAAACATTACAAATGAGGGATCGTTGGTTGGCGCTCACTAGAGATGGAGTTGATGCATGAGTACATTGTGCGGATGAAGTAGCACAAGATGAAGGATGCTCGATCGACCAACTAGCGTTGGCCCAATTAGTTAGCAGAACTGGATGCTGGATGACGAGCACGGTCTGCCCCTTATGAGAGATAAGTTGGAGTGTTCGAATTTCAACAAGCGTCAGTTAGGAGGGACTACTGTAGCGTGTATTTCTAGTCGAAATATAGGACATAAACCGAACTAAACGGTCACAGATCCACAAAAAAGACGAAGGATGCTCGAAATTCAAAATACTTGTATTTGATGAGTCCTCTTGCAAATCACTAGTAGGTAGCTCCTCGCGGGTCGCAGAGGCGGAAAAATGCTTCTTGCATCTACCTAGCAGTGCCATAGCCTTGCAAAGGATATGCGCAAGGCCAAGGTTTTAGAAAGTCCAGTAGGAAGAACCCTGTTGAATGGGCTGGAGGAGAGACTAGGGTTTCTAGATCTTATAGAAATTGTAAGTATGGAAGAGAACTTATAGGAGTGCCGAGGTGTATGAGATCTTTCACAATAAAAGAAGAAATGGTATTCTTCATGTCGTAATAATCCTGAATTTTATGGCTGGTGTGATAAACATATGTTCTGGGAAGGACCATTTCCCATGTAAGTATTTTGAAATGATCGTTTTCTATTTGAGGTAGATAAAAAAGACAAAAGTTATCATTCGAAAGGTTATTTTCAGCATAAATATTAGCTGATGTAGCGCTGCCATATCAACCAAGAAATTTTCTTCGGTAATTTTTTATCCTAAAGAATGTCATTTCTTGGGTAAAAAACCAAATATATCTATCACATTAAGAAGATACAAAATTTCTGACAGTACTGCTCCAAGAAGGAGATAAAAGGACATCAGAAAATGGAAACCATCCATATCTCGATGGAAAAGTGTTATCCGGAGTTTGCCGGCGTACATCTTAGCTTTCGCATAATCTAGCTAGTGGGTTTTATCACAGGGTTGTTGTTATCTTCAAATATTCTTGCAGTAATGGTCACTTTTATGAGCCGTCTGTTCGTGGAAGAACCTACTCATAAACATTAAAAAGGAAGAACGATGTGGTGATCTGCAAGTCTGATCACCAGTACAATCTCATTCCTCTCAGTAACAAACCCTGCTTACGAAATATTATTTTGTAAGTTTGAAAACAGCACGAAAAAAAAAAGAAAAATAAAATAAAGAAATTGTTACAGATAAAGATCATATAAGAAATTACACAATGGCGCCCATAATATCGTGATTATTACTTGAAAATCTTACATAATATAGTCCCAGGTAACTCTGGAGTGGATAATTATCCACAACCCTACAAGAATAAAAAAAAATTAAAAAAAAAGAGGGAAAAATCACAGCAGTGAAGCATGAATGCTTCAGCTTTGGATCCTCATCTCTGTCGATCTTATTAATATAGAAGGATAGGTTAAAATAAAAGAGATATTAATAACTAAAATCGAAGTATTGGTAGTATGAGATAATCATATTAAAAATACTACTCATGGCAGAACTTCAACTTCTTCGTGGCAGCAGCATCTGTCGGCGATGGAAATTTCTCCGGCCTGAACAACTGCTGAAGCTCGTCGGATCCGAGAACGATCAGCTCCATTCCGAACAACCGTCGCTTGCACCGGCGAATCTGAAGTCTCGGCTTCCGTGGAGCCGGCGGACACGTGTTGCTCACAGGAGGGATCTTAAATTCCTCTTCCGTGGGCGTCTTGTACACCGGATCTTTATCGTTTTCTTCTTCTCCTAACTTCTGATTATGTAATTGCAGCGGTGTCTGGTCGACTTCTGATTCATCAGGTGCTATGTGCTGAGCGGTGGATATCGGGCGGACGGCAAGCTCCGCCGGCGATGAAGGTGCAGTTAGCTCCGGCAAAGTAGACATCCGTGACAAGTCTATGAGATTTGATGTTCAGAGTAGTGGAGGGTGGAATAATATGCGCATGGAAAAAGAGGTGAAGGCAGAGAGAGAGGCGTACTTGAGAAGGTAGCTGAGAGAGAGAGAGAGAGAGAGAGAGAGAGAGAGAGAGAGAGTGTTGAGATGGGCCCTGAATTTAGTGTTGTCTATTCTATATAGGAATATGAATACTTCTATGCCTTCTTCTACCTTCAGTAGGGTTCATTTCTTTCGTGTGGCGATTCCATACCCTCGACTATGAGTATCTTTGGCAAAAAATTTAATATTAATTTTTTTAAATAAATATTTTAATATATTAAAATTTAATTAATTTGAAACGAATTTTAAAATTATGTTAAAATCTGTTAAATTTTAGAGTCCAAAAATTACTATTAAAAATTGTTTTTTCAAAAATTGTAAATATTAAATAATTCTTTTATTGATAATTTTTTTTAGAAAAATCTCTAAATATGAATTTGATATGCTCATACATACCGAAATACGGTATGCACAAGTGTACAGGATAAAGTAACTATTTTTTGGTACTTTCTCAAGAAAGCTTCGACAAAACTATTAGTAATCAATCTATTTTTTATTTTACTATATCTTTTTAGCTGACGTCAGCCCCTATCATTTTTCGCTATGCGCCGTCACGTTAGCCATATGAGAGAGTAAAATGAGAGTTTAGAAACTAGGGAGCTGATTCTTCGAAGTTTGCAAAATGATAGACTATTTTTATAATTTTCCTTATTTCTTCCTTCCATGTTGATCTTCTAGCAACTTTTTTACTATCTTCTACTCAAGTGGCTATTTAGAAGCAGCCTGCGGGGGTCTCTCTGTTTATTAGCTAGCGTTTGGACGTGGGAAAGTACAAAACCGTCTGGATTGTTACCCATTTGTTTGAAGAGTACAGATAATAACCCTAATGGGGCCTTCATTTAGAATCATATTTGTCCAATATTTGTTAGGAAAGTTACATATTAGCCCCCTTTATTTTCGCTTTACATCGCCACCCCCTCAATGTTTCTCTCCTCATCGCATCCCCCACCAAATTTTACTTTACTTCGCGCCCCCCTTATTTTTTTCATTTGGATGAAAATGTCCCTATTTGTAAATTATCATTTTGATGCACCAAAACATCTATCATTTTGTAAATTACCATTTTCATGAGTGACGCCAAGCATGGTCCATGTGCAAATCCGGCTCAAGTCCAAAGAAATCTAATGTTGTTAGCATGTTTTCCAGACTAGCAACCACCACAAATGTAGACAGTCGTGCGCGTAATATGCTGATATAAGAAGCACGGACATGGACATGAATACAAGAATATGATATAGCACAGACACGGAATATGGTAATTTTCAAAAAATAAGACACGAATACGGTTCGGATACGAAATAAAAAATTTAAATTATTAAAAAATAATTTGTATTAAATATTTAAATATATAAAAATACAATAATATCTAATAATAAAATCATACATAATATAATATTTTACGTCTTTTAGATAAATTTAAAAGCAAGAGAATAATTTTATCAACAAAATTAAAAAAAGTATAATATATAAGTACATAAATGTATTATATTACTTATTATTATATACTGTTAGTATATAATAATATTTTATCTTTCTAAAAATATATAAATACGTTTTCTTTAAAAGAATAGAACACAAGTGTCTAACATCCATGTTTGGCGGGTTCGACATGCGTGTCTAAATTTTTTTTTTTTTTTTTTTGGATACTTCTTTGACGTGTTCAACACGTATCCGTGATGTATCCGTGTTTGGGCACTATGCTTGACGAAATTTTGGTGTGTCCGTGCTTTCTGGATGCCAAACAAAATTTTCAGCGTGCTGAAATTTTTGGAAGAGGAAAAAGATGAGGGAAAGAGATGTGGTGGGAAGAAGAAAAAAACCTTTCCGACATTTTGGAAGGAGGAGAAGGGAATTGGATGGGCGGGAACGGGAGAATTTTTCGGAGCCTACCAATTTATATTCTCTCCACAATGGAGGAAAAAAAGGGAAAGAGAGAGAGGGGGGATTGCTCCGCCGCTAGCTGTCAATGCACGGACGCCACTGCCGTAACCATCAGCGAGTTGTCCGCCACCATCATCGTAATCGTCAGCACGTTGTCTGACGCACAGACTTCGTCCAACTCCATGTCCCAAGGCTATGAAGTCGTTGCCATAGCCGTCGTAACCTTCTACACGCTGTCTGATGCACGGACTTCGTCAAACGCCATGTCCCAAGGCTATGAAGTCGTTGCCGCATCCGTCCTAACCGTCAGCATGCTGTCCGACGCACCGACTTCGTCAAACACCATGTCCCGATGCTATGATGCTCGTCGCCGCCGTTAGGTTCGCCTTCCCGATCCCCACTAGCATTGTCACCGCCGTCGTCGCCACACCGGCCGTCGTCGCCACGCCGGCCGTTGTCGACTCCTTGCCCTAATAATCAGAAGCTGGAGACAGAGCAATCACACGAGGAGGAACTAAACATCCACTTCATGAGGTAAAGTCTTAACCATCCATCATAAACGCTCTGCGCATGCTGTATAAAAGTTAGAACTGAGCTCGAGCAAACTGATTCGGGTTATCAGAAAATTACAACCTCAGGCATCCCGAACTCTAAATCGGGTTCATGTTCGGTCGTTTGATAATTGCTCACATGTGGCTTGTCATTAAATCATCAGAGTATAGTACTGGGCTTTTACTTGCGAAACGTATGTTTGTTGTCACAATATGTAAGTCTCAACATATATCTTAGCATACTAAGACGATAGTAAAATAGATATCTCAATAATGTAAGTACCACCCATAAAGATATGAGAGATTTTTTTTTTTTTTTGTACCATATCGAGGGTAAACAGGCCTTCTAGCTTACCCAAATCGAATGGTTGAGACTCGGTTGGTGAAACATGATCGGTGTCACCATAAATTTATCTATTATGACGATCTTATAAAAATAGTCGGATTCCGGAAAAATATTTTTCAGATAATTAAAAATATATCTATATCTTAAAACTAAAGCTGAAACCGTCACAAAAGTCAAATAAAGTATTTCTTTTGGACAAATGTATAAAATTAAAAGTTGATTTATCGTTTTTTTCAAAAAAAGTATCAATGTCGAAATAATTATTTTTCAAAAAAATACCATTTTCCTAAAAAAGGTATACAAGTCATTATAAGTCCAAAAATTCATTTTCAAAACTATATTAAAAAAACTATGTATGCATTTTATGAAAATATAATTTATTTATTTTTGAAAATCAATTTAAATTAATATTATTTAAGTAACTAAATCACGAGTTTAATTTAGATTGAGAGATAGAGAGGGGGGGGGGGAGAGAGGGGCTTGATTCTCCTCATTCTCCTTATTTTTAATGTACTTTATATTTTTTATTCTGAAATTTTTTATAAAAATATTTTGAAATAGATATTTTTAAATTCTAAACTTTTTATTAGTTATAAAATTCTTTTACCTCAAATTATTTATTTTAAATTTTTTTTGGTTAAAAACTATGCATAAATTGTAACGTATATGAAATCTTTTTTTTTTATATCACAATTTTATATATATATATATTATCCAAGTGATTTCACATAAGTTTTAAAGAATTGGGAACGAAAACCCACAAGTCTTACATAACTTGCTTTTCTTTATATTTCTACTAAATTGATATCGCCGGCACCCTGCTCACTTTCTCAACTCGCCACCGTGCAGGAGACGACGGCGCTTGGCGGCTCCGACTTTGAAGCCGGTGAAATAGCTTGCCATGGCGGATTTTCAGACCTCGACACACCGCTCGAAGTGGATTTTCACCCCTCAAGACCTCGTGAGCAATCTCAATATCTTCTTTCCTCATTTCTCACTGTGTTTCTGTTTCTAAGTGATCGAAGATGGGATTCTGAGATTTTTTTTTCGTTCGTTTTTGTAACAATAAATTAAAGTTTGTAAGAAACGAGAATTGAATCGGGTAATGCCCGGCCGGCCGGGTTCAATACTCATTTCTTCGGAATTTAAGTCGGGGTTAGCGCGCTCGGCGTGGTACCTTGCGACGGAGGTAGTGCGACGGTTGTTGAGAACCGCAGGGGGCTGGAAAGAGTCCACATGCTCCTCCCTGGTTGAGCCTGGTCTGAATAGGTGTTGGACAATGGAGGCTTCTATGGTCGGTGCCTTAGCCCCTGGTGGGTTCTCCCGTCCTCTCTCTCAAAAATGTTACAACTTGAATAGATGAAGTTTGGAAAGTGCTCATTGTCATCAAGCTAAGTTTTTTAGGTGACACTTACTTTTCTGAACTGCAATTGTAAGTGGGCGTAGGTCCTGCAGTTTGGTTTGTCGGTTTGTAAATTTATGTTTCAGTTTTGTCATCACATATTTACACAGACTTTCTCTGCAGGCGGAGAAACATGCAGCTTCCAATCAACGAGCAGCAAAAATGCTTGAGCAGGTTCGCGGTGTTGCACCAGTGCTTCCTTATATATATGTATATATTATTTTTATAGTCCAGTTTTGTGCCAATTAATCTGCTCTCCTACAACCTTAGCGTAGATCATGGTAAATCTATCTTGGGATGTTGGTATGGATAAAAATATTGCACTTCAGTGTGTCTTACAATGCAGTATAGTATGCCCTCTTTTTTGTCCTTGTAACATAGTAAAGCACCGAGCTGGAGTTTACTAGGAAGCTTTCCTAGATGTAATTGACTAGCTCAGACTTCAGAAGAATAATGGGTTGGGCTTTCTTTTAGAACGGATAGCGAACACCCATTTGATGCTGTTTCTCAAGCTTTATTATAGAATCATATACGATATATGAATGTGCTATATTTACAATGGGACACTTTAAAGCTAAGTATATGTAACTTGAGCTTTAATAGAACAAAGTGTTTTCCTTGTCTGAAACATTAATGCTAGCCCATCTATTTCTCATATGAATTGCTAACACTTCAGGGGAAAAAATGCACTAACATTAAGTTGATCAAATTGTGAGCTTTAGATTGAGAACTTGGAACTACGGTTGCAGTTCGGTTTGGTTGTTGATGCCTAAAATTTTCAAGTTGTTGTTCTTTGAGCCAGACCTGAAAATTGAGGGATACGATTTCTTCTTTTTCTCTTCAGCACTTTCGTGTTGAATCTATTCCTGCACAAGTTCATGTGCCTTATCTAGTTGCTACAGTCACTGCGCCATCTATATGCTTTAAACATGTAGTTGATATATGTAGACTTTTTTAATTTTTATAAGATACGGAGGAGAACCCTGCTCTTAAACTGACATTTGGATGTTTAGTTTGGTACGTGTGTGATTAGGTAGTGGACCTACTGCTGGGGGCTAATCTTTTTTTTGTAACAATGCAGGTGCAAGAAATCTTAAAATCTGAGTGATCTTTTTGCATTCTAATTCATCGTTTGTATCCTTCTATCTATCCACATGTTTTCCTGTCTCTATCTTGGCATGGTATAACCTAATTCTAGTGGCTGCATTATGAGTTCTTCAGTCATGTCTGATGTTATTATGTTCAGAAAAAAAGCCTTTACCTGTTTTTAAGATGTACATTAAGATAATGCTGCTTTCTTTCTTTTCTTCTAACTCCTGCTTTCTTCTTGTTGGTCCAGTAGTCCTCTTATGCCTAAGCAGATGCTCTTTTTTTTTTTTTTTTTTTTTTTTAAAAAAAAAAAACTTTTTTAGTATATTTTATGCTTTTTTAGAAGATTTATCCTCTGATCTGAATTCTATCCTTGTAGTATGGCACAACACGCTTGGAAGTAGATGTGGACGGTTCATTCTCATATCCTGAATCTGCTCGTGACTATAGAGATAATGGTAGTTATCCCAGACTTGTACTTAATGCTATAAATTTCAATCTTTCAGCTTTAAATCTATTTGGTCAGCATAAATTAGTTTCTTCGTACATTCTGAATGTTACTATATTGTCATCCTATATTCTTATTTTTGACAGCCTTCTTTTATGTAGTAAATTTGTGGGTTTCAGTAATCATTTTTAGTTTTAGATCAAAGTACTGGACATTTGCAAGTAAATTAGTTTTTAAGAGCAGTTGAATTGATTTAATTAATTTGCTTATAATTAGGATGGTCACTTATATTTATTTCCTTAGTTCGTGTAGTTATCAAACAACTGTTTGTAAAAAGAATTTCGAACTGCTCTCAGTAAGATATGCAGCAAAAGCAAGCATTTGGTTGTGGAGCAAAATGTATGTTTTGCCCCATGGTGTGCCCAAGGTTAGCCAGGAAGTGGCTGAAGTTCAGTTTATGGATGGCTATGAGTACTTTCAGGCCAAGAACACTGAACTTCAGACCAAAAAATGGAACTTGGTTAACTTTCTGGAATCAGGACTATCACTCTTATTGGAGTCAATTTTTCCAAGAATTCCCAAGATAACCGTGCCATGCCCCTTTATCAAGAAGAAGAGGTACAGTGGCGTCCGGCTATTTCTAAGGAAATATCAACTAAGAAAGAAACACGAGTAGGAATGACCCAAGAAAGAACACCAGCAATGAAAGAAACATGACTAAGACTTCAAGTTACATTTTATGCTTAAACAGAAATCATTGGCATTTTGACATCACACCTTTTCCTTATAAAGGTGCTAATATGTCTTGGTTTAGTTATTCTCTCCGAAACGCCAGACCCTAACTTCATCTTACCTCATTTGTTTCAGGTCCTAGTCACATGTTTCCCACACTTGCTTGTACATGCACATGAAAAATACACCAGTAGAAAGTTAGAAACATATCACGTCAAAAAAAGAAAAGAAAAATAAAAACACGCTCAAAAGGTAGAGAAAAGAACACCACATGTTTATTGCAACTGTCTCTCATGTCGATCAAGTCCACCCGTATCATTCCTTTGGCTGTCTATAACTTCATTACATGTAAATGACTTGGGATAGACAGTCATGCAATCCTATCCCTGGGGTTCAATAGGACTTGGTATTTTGACTGGATCCTTTCTTCTCAGGATTATCTGCAGCACTTTTTTTTGCTGTTTTCTATATTCTTGTTCTTTTAATGCTAAATATACATACAGCTGAAAGGCATTCCCTTCCCAAACCTCTTAACTGTGAGGAGGAGCAGTACATGAGGGTATTTTACGAACAAAAAATTCAAGAAGTTTGTGGAGCATTTGGATTTCCTCACAAAATTCAGGTATTTTCTATTTAGTGTATTAAACAATCATGCTCATATGTTTGAAGAATAACTGGTTTTTGCTTGCCTTGCAGGCAACAGCAATTCTATACTTTAAACGGTTTTACTTGCAGTGGTCTGTAATGGAGCACCATCCAAAAAACATAATGTATGTGCAGTTTCTATGTGCTTGCTAGATTTTATTGAGCAATATGTTTTACCTTACTGCCATAAGCGAATGGTTTTTTGTGAAAAGGAAATTCCCATTTTCGGTTGGTAAGCATTAAATCAACCAGTGTTATGAGCTCTCGTTTCTATGTTGTGGTTATTTCTGTTGGCGATATAGGATTTCTCTCAGAATGTAAAAATTGCTATGTTGAAACTGGATATTAATCTCAGTTTCATTGGCAGGTTGACATGCATATACGCCTCCTGCAAGGTTGAAGAAAACCATGTATCTGCTGAAGAATTGGGTAAGGGAATTCAACAGGACCACCAAGTTATTCTCAATAATGAAATGCTTGTCTTCCAGGTACACTGTTTCTTCTTTTTTCTATTTATTATTTTCCATAACATCTCTTGCAATTCATCAGTGGTTTCCTTAACAATTGTTTTTTTTTCCAGAGCCTTGGGTTTGATCTTATAGTATATGCTCCCTATCGTTCTCTGGAAGGCTTTATCAGAGACATGGAGGTAATCAACCTCTATTTTAACATCTTTTCCCCGAGTTTCTACCTTCCCTGTCCTGTCCTGTTTCCATAATTTAGTCTTTGGTAATAATTGGTCTTCTGCTAATGCAATGTAACTATTTGCTTATATATTTTGGTCTAAAGGAGTTTATCCAAGCTGGGGAAGAAGATCAAGAGAAGTTCAAGGTAATAGTTACGTCTACATTTCTTTCTGTATGAATTGAACTTCGCTCCAAATAAAATGTTGTCATACATGAATGGATGCGACTTCTTTAACACAGATGTCTAATGGTGTTATTTTCTTTATAGAATCTAAGAGAAACTGCAATTTCAGAGGCAGATAAAATAATGCTTACTGATGCACCTCTTCTTTTCCCTCCTGGGCAGGTATTTACACACAATTTGGTTGGTTAGTCAGCAATTGTTCTTTACAATATAAGCTTTTTGGTTGTATTGCCTTTTTTTTATTGTCTTACCAGTTTCTGTTCAAGAATGTTTTTGTTTTCTCGGTTTATAAAAAAAGTCATAACTCTATGTGCCATGTCCTCACTATATATACAAATTAAAATTTATTATAGAACATTCTTTGTCTACTTCTGTTTCAACATATTTCAACATATTTAGAATTTCACAGCTACTTTGGAATGGTAAATGCAAGTAATTCATGTGCCTATTGATAGCAGTGTTCACGGTGTTCTTGAGCATGAATGCATATGGACAAGATGCAAATGTGATGAGTCTATTTAGTGCTCAATAAGAAATATGATTGTTTAAAACAATGAAATTTAGAGCATTGATGATTAACTAGCTTAAATATTAGGTAGTCTGGGATATTTACGTGTCTCATTCGTAGATCAAATTTGAAGTTCTTATTGGTAGACAAGCAATTACAAAATAGATTTTTACCTCTGTGCTAAGATTCCTTTACCTGTCTGAAATTTGAAGTGGTGGTATCCAACATTTTAGCACAACAAATTTAACTACTAGGTAAATGTGCACTCTTGTGGTTATGTCCTCAAACCAGTTCTATTCAACTGAAGTATTATTCGCATGACAAAAAATTTCAAAGTTTAGATCCATTGCGATTTTTTTTTTGGTTTTGGGTTGTTCCACTACTTCATTTGAAGATGTTGACTTGAATTTTCCAATGGTTTGGTGTTCTGTGCAGTTGGCATTGGCTGCTTTGCGCAGGTCCAATGAGGTACACAGAGTTCTCGCTTTTGAAAGGTTTCTGAAATTTCTTCGTATAATTTGATATGATTATTTCCAACTTCATGGTGTATCTAAATCTATATCTTGTACCAATTTATGATATGCTAAAATCCCCTTTTGCAGATACATCGAATTTGTACTGTCTCGTCAACGACCAGGCCATACTATCCAGGAGCTAATCAATTCCATGAAGGCTATTGATTTGATGGTAGTTTTGGAGCTTTTGATATAATTTCATATCTCTGCAGCGTTTGTTGACATTGTGCTTATGACAAAATCTCCTTCTCTAATGAATCTGAGAGATATAGTTACTTTTCTTGCATTTCAAGCTCTCTGTTTGATGTTGTCATTGTTGTCTTTCCATCTTCTAAAAATAGCTTTTGTAGGATTTAATTACTTAATTATTCTAATTATTAAGTGTCTCTTTTCGTATACTTAAACATTTTCCCAAAAAAATGCGAGAAGAGTCTTTAACTCTTTAACTACCGGCCACTTCTCTTCAAAAATTAAGCAACATAAGAGAAAATTAAACAAAATTTGTTTTTAGAAATAACTTATATAAATCAACTAGTTCCTAACCTTTACTAAGTACGGGATAATATTAAGAAGTCTAAAAGTTTAAAATAGTTAATAACATTAATAACTATTTGGTTATACTAATAGTTGTATTTTCTCTATCGGGCAATTTTCTGCTATATTTTTTTTAGTCGCATGACAACTTTTTACAGTCACCCTCTTCTATATTATTTTGCTCGCAAAACAAGTGAGTGCTACCTGATGTGGTGAACTATTACAACCTTGTTTAGATGGTTTATCTCTTGTATTTTATATTTATTTATTTATTTCATTACATGCTTTAGATATCATCTTGACACCAATCACGATATTGGTCGATTGAGTTTTGAACTTCTGTTCTTATGATCCTTGTGCAGGTTGCTAAACATAAAGTTCCTACTGCAAAGGATATGAGGCACATTGACCGAAAGCTAAAATCATGTCTAGATCCAAGCTCACAAGAGGAGTACTTTCATCTGTTTATCACAAAATTGTTTAGACTCGTGCTTAAAGCACGACAATTATCTTGTCTTTGAATCTTCTAAATGTGCTTTCCTTTTCTTTTCTTCTACAGGATTAAAAAGCGCGACAAAAAGTCAAAACACAAATCTAAACCAACAGCAACTGAATCTTGAGGGAACTCTATGGACCGGTGCGGCATTTTTTTTAACTGCCAAGGAAGTATACATTTCTAAAACAATTAGGACAGTTGAATCTGGGATGTTTTACTATAGCTTCCTTTATTACGAAGTGCAACTTATGTTGCATAGTTGCATGTTAAACCGTTAGCCACATGATACCACAGTAGTTTCCATCTTCGCTTACCTGATGGCAACAAAAAAGCCCTAATATGAGTGCGCCATGTTAGCCATGATTAGTCTGGTGTTTTGCACTTCGGCACACAGTCAGTGACCGTAAAATATAATACTGAAGTGCCGACCTTCAGCTGCATGTGATTTTGTATATTCATACAGAGTGACATCGACCCATACTGCCCCAGTTCCAGAAATTGGAGAGTTGCACTTAACGGATAATTATAGTGAAAGAATTTGAATGACTTAATTGAAAGTTGACCTATCTCTCTAGTGCTAATATTTTCTTCTTCTTTGCAAATTTCAGGTGATATTATCGCTTACCGGAATTAACAAGAAAACATCGATGAGGACGCTAAGAAGACTTTTACCAATAAGGTAAAATAATGTTGCAGTGTTAGCAGGTATTATTGATTTCTGGCAGAATTACCAAACATGGGAATAACCTTACATTCTGCTTTCTGGTCCAGCTAGGATTTCTGCGCACAAAGTTAGTTTTAGAGCACTATTACGGTATACGAAGTTAACGCGAAGTTCAATTTCTTTTTTTTTTTTTTTGTGTTATTGCTCAGATTCTGAGTGAGGAATATTGCTGTCTTCTTGTGAAGAAATATTGCTGTTATTTGTTGTCTAATATGATGTGGAGGCCCTCACGAATACTCAGTTTGACTGGACTTTGAGTGAGAAGGATCAAATGTTAATGCAGATATACTCTGGACATGATGTTATATAACATGTTTATTCAAGAGTGTTGCTGTAACACGTCTAGAGTCGTTTTCTTTTGTACCTAATGGTTTCTGTTCTGGTGAGAGATCTAAAACTAAATATTTACAATTTTCAAACAAGAAAAAAAAAGCTGTTCTGTAATTTTTATCTACAATGTTTGTAACTATTTGTTCTGATACTGGTTTTAATAGCTTAAAAGCGCAATATTCCGGATAGCAACCTCCAAATATGATAAGGATATTATCATTTCTGATCCCTCAAGCATTCCAATTCCAATTTGTAGTATTACTTCAAAATAAATAGACACAGTAGAGATTAACCTAGAGGATGAGGTATTAAAATATGTTTTTAATTTTATAAAATTTGATATATTCAGGATGAAATACTTATAATTGTTAATATTAACTAATCTTTTATAGCTTGTAAGTTTATACAGGATTTAGTTATTAATAAGCATATTATAGTATTCATTTTTACATAAGCTTATTTTATCATTTGTGGGGTTGTTAATTAATAATAGCCAGCAGACGACGTGGTCGTGATACTTGTGCTAAAAATAATTAGAAAGTATTTGTTAAATTTATAATTAGTAAGTTTTATAATTTTTTTATTTTATAGTTAGATAATATTTTTAATATTATATCGATCTATTATCTATAATAATTTTTTTCAAAAGGAAAAAAAATAGAGATTACAAAAATATAGAAAAATAAATTCACACTAATTTTGAAAATTATATAGAGAATAAGGAGGAGAGAAAAAATTGAACGATTTTATGATTTTAAAAAATTGAACGATTTTATGATTTTAAGGAATATAGTTACATAATATTTACAATAATTATTTGACTATAAAATTTTTTGAAAAGGTTAAAACCATTTGGGTTTATTCGTACGTGTTTTATAAAGTAGAATTTTATTTTTGACATTATTTTTTTTAAAATTTGTAGTAGTTCAAAACTTGTAATTACATCAAATCAGTTATTTGGTCCAAAATATAACCTGACCCCATCTCTAGGAGGAACATTTAGGACAATTCGAGACCCATTGCTGTAAAAGTAACACCTTGTACAGACAAACAAATAAAAATAAGCTCTTTTCAGTGAGAACACCATACTAATATACTATCTTATTGTGAAAACTAAATTCATTGCCCTTACTTCCTTCCTCTCACTTTCACGATTGAACTTCAGCGCCAATGAGGTTTACCTCTTCTATCCTTCAATATGTTTAGGAAGAGACTTCGAGATGATTTTTATCATATTCAGCCCAACATCTAACAAGTATTAACAACAATTGAAAGCAAACGAAACAGCTTGTTGCAAGTATAAAGCATTAACTTTATGTTAATCGCTTTTATTTATTGTGATTGGATTAGAATTTTGCTGAATAATCAACTTAAGTAGTAATCTTAGAGCTAAATACTTTTTTTTTTTGACAATATTTCTTTTTTGTAAAATTCTAAAATGAAACATTTACGCCACGTCAGTATAAATCTCCCTCGTGTTTAAATAAAACAAAACAAATTTTATAATTAGCTTTTAGAAAAATTTCATAAATAAAATTTGTAAATTTTGATAAGATATACAAATTTTATATTCAAAATTTTTCAAAAGTTATTTCTAAATAAATATTTTAGATCTCCAAAATTTAACGGATTTTAAAACTGTTTTTAAATACGTTTCAAATACGTTAAATTTTGGAACTCCAAAATATATTTTTAAAATACTTTTTGAAAAGACTTTAAACACCAAAGTTGTTAGATCTTATCAAAATTTATAACTTTAACTTAAAAATTTTTTAAAAAAATATTTCTAAACATTTTTTTTTTAACTATTATACGAAATAATGTTGTATAACCTTTACGCCCAAAAAATTCTAGACTTTTTTAATATATGAACTAATAACAGTTGCTATCAGAAGCAGCAGCAACATTTTGAACTTGCAGTTGTGTCATCCAGAGTTGATGATGGAAAATCTCATCCTCTTCCTACAACTGACCAATTAACCAACCATTATTAGCTCCACTTCTCTGCTCACAACAAAACCGAGCTTATTGCTGCTAGTTCAAAGAGCGGAAAAAAATGCCATCATCTTCTTCAGTCCTTCTTCCTTCCTCCTCTCCTCCTCTCCAATACCCATTCCGTCGCCCTCCTCCTCGCTGCTCCGTCCGCCGCTCTCTCATCATCACCAAAAACTCTGCTCCAACCGACAACAACCAGCCCACCACCACCACCAGCGGAGGTACCAGCGGTTCATGGGTGAGCCCCGACTGGATGACGTCACTCGCTAGTGCGCTTGCTCGGCGCGGCAACGACGACTCTGGAATCCCGGTGGCGAACGCGAAGCTCGAGGACGTCTCCGACCTTTTGGGCGGCGCGCTGTTCTTGCCCCTGTTCAAGTGGATGACGGAGTGCGGGCCCGTCTACCGCCTCGCTGCTGGACCTCGCGATTTTGTCGTTGTCAGCGACCCTGCTGTGGCCAAGCACGTGCTCAAGAACTACGGGATGTATGCTAAAGGGCTTGTTTCTGAGGTCGCTGAGTTCCTGTTTGGCTCCGGGTTTGCGATCGCCGAGGGAACTCTATGGACTGTAAGCAAAGTCGCCGCCTTTTTTTTGTTAGGTGATGGTGGGTGGAGATGGAAGAGGAGTGACCCTTGGAGGGGACATAGAAATTTTATTCAATTAAAATTGACTTTAAATTGGTCAGATCATTAAAGTTGATAATTTTAGGATTGTTTATGGTAGAGTAACAATAGTTTCAAGCAAAGTCAGCGCCTTTTCAGTGTGTGTCGCTCCTTGGGTCATCTCTTGGTGTAGTGACTGATTTTGGATGGATGAGGTTCACCAAAGTGATAGTGAATGGAGATGGAAGGGGAGTGACCCTTGAGGGGGCATAGAAAATATTCAAGTGAAGTGGACTTGAATTGATAATTTGAATAAATTTGATAATTACTTAGGGTGTGAGTAAAAATAGCTCCAAAGGGGGTGAACTGGTATTGCTATGGTAGGGTTGGCAAAGAAGCTCGATCTTCGGTTTCACTCTCCCCAGCACGCAACATTGAAATGCATTTGCAAGAGTCGCGCATGGTATCCCTACATGCGACAAGGTGGCTGACGCATGTGGTTTAGCCACTCTGCTGTGTGTCCATGCCGTTCTGAACTCCTAGGTTGAGCCAAGTCGGTTGCCCTGGAAGGAGTACTATGGCCCTCAAAGGGTTCTAAAAAATAAATTAATTATGGAAAGTAGTTTTAAACTTGATGATGGTCAGATGAATATTTTGTTTTAAGCGGATCATGGGGTCCTCCTCTTGGCTGGGAGTTGCTAGAAAGTCGTTGTGTGGACATCATTATGATTTATAGTAACCGTCATGCTAAAATAGTTCTATATTTTGTCATGAACGTTTAGAAACAGTGGTCTACATTAACTATTCATTCTCCAAAAAATAAAGAAAAACTAATATTTACTATTTATATATGTACCACTTTTGTGAGACTGGTTTTCATGGAGATCTGATGTAAATTGAATTTTTGTATTCTGGCAGGTTCGGCGCAGAGCTGTTGTTCCATCTCTTCACAGGAAATTTCTTTCTGTTATGGTAGATAGAATATTTTGTAGATGTGCGCAGAGGTTGGTCGAGAAGCTTATGCCGGATGCTTTAAGTGGTGCTGATGTTAACATGGAGGAGAAGTTTTCGCAGTTGACCTTGGATGTCATAGGTTTATCAGTTTTCAATTATAATTTTGATTCACTTACTTCAGATAGTCCAGTAATTGATGCAGTTTATACTGCACTAAAGGAGACAGAGCTCCGTTCAACCGATATCTTACCATATTGGAAGGCAGGTTTCTGAGCTTGTTTTATTCGTGTTTTCATTGGATTTGCCCTATAGTAATAAGCTTAGACGAACATGGATTTACGTAAATGGTCTACATTTACTGTAAATTATATCCGTGATGAAACCCAACGTCTTTTGGACTTTCTTATATATTCACATTGTTATGCGTTCAAAATCCTTGAGATGATTTTCAGGTGCTTGCTTTTCACTCTGTTCTAGACCCTTGTTCCCTTGACATTTTATTTAGTAAGGGAAGCATGCTGCTTTCCTCCAAAATGCCTATATTCTTCCATAGAATACCAGTAGGCCTTCTCTCATAAACTTTATTGGTAAATCTGTACGCCCACTTCTATGAAAATTTCATTTTACTTGAATACTCTTGATCAGATGTCAAAATTCACGTGTATTCGATGCCTGACATGACATTCTCGTAATGGCATCTTTGTAATGTACATAGAGACTAAATTGCATTAGCATACTCATGGTTTTCAGTGTCAGTCGGCACAACCCGTGCCAGACGGCACATGCCTGTTTTAGCAGTTGTCGGCACGGCACGTGTCAAAAAATCTTATATTTGAATTTTAAATTTTTAAAAATAACAAATAGATATATATCGGCACGATCGGCACGACACCATCGGCACGGTTGGCACGTGCTGGGATCTGAGTTTACCGAAATTCGGCTCGGCTCGGCATAAAAAACCTTGAGCATACTGTAGCATTTAGGCTAAATTGTATTAAAGGCCTCCCAGTGCACGAGGCCCAGCTATGCTAATACCAGAGCCGCTTCACAAATGTGCACATCCTTATCTTTGCATGTTGTATAAAAAGTTAATTCCATGACTCAAACCTCTGACTTCAAAGATACGGCGAGTAACAGAACCGCTGCTGTGACCTTTAAATTGTAAAATGGTACAATTTCTGTAACGCCAGCAAAGAAAGTTTTACCTAATACAAATTATGTAAAATCCTAAATCTTTCCATATGACACTAAGGTTGCTTTTGGTATCACATTGCAAGGATACCTCTTTCTTTCATAGTATGGCCAGACTATTTTCCTCGAAATCGGGAATGTAGGATCATGTTATTGTTATTTTTTTTAAATAAAAAAACAGGGTCATGTTACTATCAATGTTCTAAATGCTTATATCACTTTTCCATTTATGATGAGGGTGCTCCTCAACTTATATATATTGTTTGACATTTAGTTTACCAATTTTATTCAGTTTATGCCTGTATTGGTGCTATTGTCCTAAAATTTGTGATGATCATTCTACAAGCAGATCGATTTTCTACGCAAGATTGTCCCTAGGCAAATCAAGGCAGAAAAGGCAGTTTTTGTAATCAGAAACTGTTGAAGACCTTATAGCTAAGTGTAAAACAATTGTACAATCTGAAGGTGAACAGATTGAGATAGAAGAGTATGTAAATGAGAACGGATCCAAGTATCCTTCGTTTTTGCTGCTGCTAGCCAGAAGAGGAGTTTATTTTCAATCAGTTATATGGAAATAACCACATTTGAGATGAAAAGCATAACTATTTTTATTTGTTCCACTTCTCTGAAGATAATCTAAGTCGATATACCTTGTCTTTTTGTTTGTATTAGGTTAGTAGTGTACAACTACGAGATGACCTTTTGTCTATGCTGGTTGCTGGTCATGAAACAACCGGTTCAGTACTCACATGGACAGCTTTTATAAATTTTTCCTTTTTTTTTTGTTGTTTGATATTTGCAAAACTAGGAAACATTTCTGCCAGTTGGAGAAGATAGTTGTAATATTTGTTATTTATACGATTACTAGCTATACTATTTTTTATTGTTATGTTCTTGTGAAACTTGCTATTATATTCTTTACTGGATTCCAAGTTTCTAGTTCTTCATGTCATGTTTACTTACCTTGAGGATTTATCTAAAATACAGTAGTAAGATGAGTTGTCGAATGACCGAGTTCAAGTGCTTCCTTGTGCCCCTAGAGATCCAGTTTAATATAGTCAGGTTCCTATTGTTAGCTGAGCACGGATGGCATTTACCCAGGTTCCCATGTGATAGAGCAAAGGCAAACCCACAACAAAATCATGTGGTCGCATTTAAAATTTTAAACCTTGATTGAATAGACTGTGGAGACAACGGAATGAACAGTAATTGAGAATAACAGCATATATGAGAAGATTAATTTGAAAGAAATGCCAGTTATATGTTGCTGTAATTAGTGTTTTTTTGGCTATATACTCTATTTTAACCAAATTGTTACAATTTTCTCGAATATGTCTATATTTATTAATAGTTTTTTTTTTTTAAAACTTTTCAAGAATAAACAAACTCTATTGAGGGCACAAGAAGAAGTTGACAGTGTTCTAGGAGGAAGGCTTCCTAGATATGAAGACATTAAGGAGTTGAAATACTTGACTCGGTGCATCTACGAGTCAATGCGGCTTTACCCGCATCCTCCAGTAAGTTGCATATCCTTCTACTACTAGTTATCATGTTACTGTTGATTTTGTGAAACTCGAACGTTCTATCTATGGTAATTTTTTAGGTTTTAATAAGGAGGGCCCAAGTAGCGGATGTGTTCCCTGGGAATTTTAAGGTTAACCCTGGACAGGATATAATGATATCTGTTTACAACATACACCATTCACCTAAGGTATGGTGCTCGAATATCTTGTTGTTTGTGAATATGTTTACTTTATGATGTCCTGTTGTTGTATTGTTTAGCGACGTTACTAATATTGCCAACTTTAGATGCTCTTGAGAAAGCAAAATTTGTTATTTAGTTGGTGAACTCGGAGAACAAGGAATAAATAAATGAATAACGAATATATTGTGAAAATATTCCACAGCTGGTTTCGTACAAATACCTCCGACCATATATCTAAGATATTGGGTGGCATATGAATTCTCATGAGTTTTTAAAATTTCCGCCAATCAGAAAAAATGAAGTAATAAATTAATACCTAGTGGTGGATTTCTCAATAATTTTCCGTGGTTGAGAATTAAAGCAGGAGACAAGGAGCACCTACGCATCTAAGATGAAGGGAGATGGTACTCACTGGTGCACTGTGTTCATCATAAACTGCTTATCATACATACGATTTTTTATGCTGTTGATTATATTAAATATTGTTATTATGATGCAATCCTTGTGATGGCCTATCCATGGCTTGGGATTTTCATATTTAACAAGCACTAGCATAGAATTAGCTTATTTGGAACTAACCAAGTTCTCAAAACAATGGTCTCCTTCAGTCTAGGATATATTAACATTTAATAGCTACCATTAATAGGGCTGAGCATAATTCGGGTCAACCCGAATTTTCAAACCGATCCGACCCGAAAATATATGAAATTTCGGGTTCGGATTTGGGTCGGATCAAATTGCTATTTTTAGTAATTCGGATTAAGCATTTCGGGTTCGGGTTGGCCTCTAAAATTTTGGGTCGGGTCGGATTACATCCGAATTTATTTTCTTCTATTTATTTTACTTATTTATTTACTTTTTAAACTACTACCCACCCTCGAATGAATCCCGCGAGCCAAACCTTGTCTATTTTATGTCTAGTATTTTTTTTTTTTGTATTAGTTAGTCCTTTTTTTTTGTTTAATATTACTTTTTTTTAAAAAATTCTTAAAATCGAGTCAACCCGAACCCGACCTGAACCAACCCGAAATTTTTTCAGTTCGGATTGAGCAGTAATTCGGTTCGGATCGGGTGGGTAGTTTTTAGTTCGGATTGGGTATTTTCGGTTCGGGTCGGGTCGGGTTAATTCGGGTTGACCAGAATACTCACCCCCTAACCATTAGACAAATGTATTAGTCTTTTTGTTGTAGCAATTGAGTTATATCTGCGGTGGTTTTCTACCTAACTTGGATACTGTTGTGATCTCAAAAGGTGTGGGACAGAGCAGAAGAATTTATACCAGAAAGATTTGACATGGAAGGGCCCCTACCGAATGAGACAAACACAGACTTCAGGTCTCTCATTATCCTCTTTTCGTATTAGATTTATCCCGTCAAATACCCCTCTTTTCGTATTAGATTTTCGTAAAGCTATGTCAAATGGACCAAATTGTTGCAGCATTTGTTGTTTCCATTTAAACAAATAAGTAACATCTTGCAACCCTCTTTTATAGATTTATCCCGTTCAGCGGTGGTCCTAGGAAGTGTGTTGGCGACCAATTCGCTATGCTGGAGGCAATTGTGTCACTAGCAATTTTTCTGCAGAAGTTGGACTTCCAGTTGGTTGAGGGGCAGAAAATTGGCATGACTACAGGAGCAACTATTCATACAACCGATGTAACTTCTTCTCTTAAGTTCATCTTACTTAGCTTTTATCTATCTGAAGCATGATTTTTTAGTGCCGGTCGGCACAGCCTGTGCTGCGCGACACGTGCTTGTTCCAGCAGTTCTTGTCACGGCACGAACCAGAACGACATGTGCCGAAAAATCTTATATTTAAATTTAAATTAATTTTGATTTTTATTTGTTATTTTATAAAATAAAAAAATAAATGTTTATCACACAGCACTGTCGGCACATGCCGGGATCTGAGTTTACCGAAACTCAGCCGCTCAGCACATAAAACCTTGATCTGAAGGAACTTGCTTTAAGATAATTCTTTCAAAATTTGAGAGTAGGCATGTTATATAGCTAATTATCACTTTTATGTGGAATATGCTGTAAGTTACGCACGATGAATAATAAACTAGATGTGATCGTGGTTCTACATTTCGTAACATGTCGGTACCTTTTGGTGTATGTTACGAAATTACAGTTTTATTTGCAGCTAGAGCTGAGAACTCTGTATGGTTGATAAGATACCTTCCGCATGAAATATTATTCTCCTATTAGTACATTCTAGCTTATAAATGTCTCAAATTGCGGCGGATATTTATTTCGAGGATGTTTCTTGCTGCAGGGTCTGTTTATGACGTTGACTCCACGTAATGTCCAGCACGACCATTCTCTAAGGTAGCTTTTCGCCTTGTGAAATATGCAGAATATTCTATTTATCCATGCATATGCAACCATAATCTCATTAACGCTTTCATACGAGCATAATGAGTTCAGAGAGAAGTCAGTGTCTTATAATTTTTTACATTAACTCAATGGAAGAATATTTGATGCATCTATTCCTGCTGTCCTTTTAGATTGTTAACATGTCCTTTTAGATTGTTAACAGTAATGTGGTGGAACAACAATTCCACCTCAGAATTGTTTTCCTCAAAAAAATAAAAATAAAATAAAATAAAATAAAATAAAAAAAAGGGTGGATAACATTGTTTTTTCTTGTTCCAATATAAGTGGTGAAATATCTGGCTAGGCGCCAACTTTTTCTTCGTGAAGTATTTCTTGAAGTATGTAGATGCATGTATGTGCACCTGAATAAGCATTTGCGCGCACAATGATAGTAACTGGGTGAACGAGGATTGTGTAAATCCTTTTAAATGATTTCCATGAATCATTTTATAATAAAGTTTTATTATGACCCTTTATTTTGCAAAAGATTTCCTGTGTCTTTATATGTAATTACATTGTATTGTGATTTTATTCATTAAATGTAAGTATTATTATTTTACATCTAAAAAGTGCCATGATATCAGTGCTGCAACATTATCAGAACTTGACTGAACGGTGGAGGCCTCAAATGCTCATGTATCAGCATGACCAAGTACTGAAAATTGTTGGAGAGTGCCGATTCTTTGACGCATCTGATTCCACAGTGAAGTAATAACATTCTGCGGATTCTTTTCGAGAGGAAATTGCCGTTGATAACTTCAATTTTCAGTAGGTAATTTCTGCTCTACCGATGTTTTTTTTTTTTTTTTTTTTTTTTTTTTTTAAAGCCTTTAAAAGAACTGAAAACGTTAGGAGGAAGGTAAAGGCTAACCTTTCTAACTATTTATTGAAATTCTAAATCAATACATAGTTGAAAGTAAATATCATAACCATTCAAAAAAAAAAAAATCTAATATTAGACTCGAAAATCTTAAGTGTATCTATTTGTTTGATTCTTCCGATAGCATTTTTTTTCTGATTTTTAGAAGACAAATGTCTTTATTTTCTCAAGGCCAATGTTGCTAATAGGATGTAATCGTCGTTTTCAGACTCAAGATAGTTCTAAATTGCCAATAAAATGCCTACATTAATTTATTTGACAATCTCCTTATCCCTCTTGCATGTAACATGTGATGTCTATTTTATTTGTAGGTCCTTGTTTTAAAGGTGTTTTTATTTATCGAGATGAAGATGTTATTATTGTGGAGTATTTGCATTTTTATGCCCTTGATAATTGAAAATTACTAAAATAAGCCTCCTTAATTTAAAATTTATTTTTATGCCTCTTGACGGTGGGAATTGACGAAACTGTCATTGTCTTTAAAAAAAAACAACAATAGCAATTTTGTTATTTCGTTGGTCAATGGGATATACAAGAGCCATTTTGAGTTGTGGGGATATGGGTAGGGCTGAGCATTCGGGTCAACCCGATCCGAATCGAAATTCTTAAGGCCGACCCGAACCGAATACCTTCAGATCCGAACCGACCCGAATTTTATTTTAACCCAAACCGATTCGAACCGACTAAAATTCTGATCAGTTTGGGTTGGTTCGGGTTGACCCGAATAACTTCACAAATTATTTTTATTCAACACCAATTCGAATTCGGTTCGGGTCGGTTCAGATCGACCCGAATTGTTATAGCATGAATATTTTATTTAAAAATAAAGAATTAGCACATAAAAATTAACGAAAACTAATTAATGCATGACTCATGAGGATAATTCGGGTCCAACCCGAGCCGATCCGAAATTTGATCACCGAACTCAAACCGAATTATATAGACCCGAACTATTAAAATATCGATCCGATCCGAATCCGATTTGAACTGAACCCGAAATTTTGGCTTTGTTCGGATCTGTTCGGTTCGATTTTCGGATAGGTTTGGGTAATGCTCAGCCCTAGATATGGGGGCATAGAAATACAATTTCGCGATGGAGTACATAAAAATGCAACCTTATTTTAGTTCCTTCGTTTTCCGTACTTTATAGTTTATAGTCTAAATTAAAGGTGAATTTAGAGCTCAACAAGATGGCGCATGTGTGTTGCTCTCTGCCACCCCTAAAACCATCTTCTTCCCCCGAACCACAGCATCATTCATTCCTCATTAATTAGAATAACATCTGATCCTGACAAAGCAAAAACAAATTCGAACTACCACATATAATAAATTATGTCCCTTTCTACTTCTCCCCGTCACCAAGCTGCCCATTATTAAAATATATCCTTCTATCATCTCACTATCAATTTTATATATATATATATATATATATATATATATATATATATATATGTCTACTAATTATAAAAATATATTTGTCTAATTTAAAATAATTTTTTATGTTTATTGATGGTATGATTACAAATTTTTTGAAGTTATCATCGTCTTCAAAAAAAATATAACGACAAATTTACTATGTTATAAAATTAAGGACTACCAATATATTATTTTAAACTAGAAATTTAAAAATAAATTCGAATTATGAAAATATGAATATAATTTAAAATTATGAGATTATAATATATATATATATATATATATATATATATATAAACACTGTCTCTCTTCCCCCAAGCTAAACCCTAGTAAGTCGGACATTTTTCTGAGGAGAAGAAGAGGAGAAAATTCAACTACCGTATATACTATGGGATCCAAATACAGGAGACTTTTAAACGACGCCCAAGAAACTCTAAAACCTCCTTTGCCACCACTTCCACCAAAGCTTTCTGCAACACCAGGCAATATTAGTACTCATATCGATGCCGCTGCTGCGCCGACGCAGTTCAGCCCGTCGTCGATGGTGGTGACGGTGCTCGTGCTCGTCCTTGCCCTCTTCTTCGTCGGCTTCTTCTCCATCTACGCCCGCAAATTCTTCTCCATCGGCATTGGGGGCCGCGGCAGTGATTTCCACTACGACACCACATATGAGTACGATGATGTGTTCGGGTACCATCATCGGCGGCTCTTCCACTCATCTTCTTCCACGCCACCGCTCGGTTTAGACGCCGCCGCCGTTGGCTCGCTGCCGTTGCTGGAGTACGATAAGTACAGCAGCGGGGAAGGAGGGAATTTGCTGTGCGTGGTGTGTTTGAGCGAGTTTGAGAAGAAGGAGACGGTGAAGTTGATTCCAAGCTGCGGCCATGTATTCCACCCGAAGTGCATAGAGACTTGGCTAATATCGCGAGGCTGTTGTCCTCTCTGCCGATGTTCCGACATCAGGAAATCGGCGAAACCTTTCTCTCTCCGTGTCAGTGCATCAACTAGTAGTAGTAGTAGTAGCAGCAGTGATGGTACTGCTGCTGCTGAAGAAGAAGAAGAAGAAGAAGATGTTCATCATCAAGTTTGTTTTCAAGTTCTTGTTCCGGCGCGGCTGAGGCAGAGGCGGTGAGGAAGATAGGGAGGAGTAGCAGCTGGAGTTTTGGTATGAGTGAAGTAGTAGGAGAGGATAACGTTAATGTGTTACTGCAGCGCACCTGCAGCTTTTGATAGAGTTCTAAATAGAGATAAGTGTGTTAAGGGTTGATGTACGCGTGTTCGTGCATCCAATAATAAGAAAAAAGATTAAATTCAGTGAATTCGTAATTTATAGTCTCAAAATATAGAATTATAAATAGATATATATATATAAATATATATATATATATATATATATGTTAATTTTCTAATTATTGAGGGGAATACTGATTATTTTTTGAGGATATATAAGTTATTTACGTGTCCAGTTGCTGTTAACGTAACCGTCCGGTGCATGCGGGCCGCTTTAGCGTGCGCAGGTGGAAGGACCCGAAATGGGCCACGCGGCGTTCGCATGCTCGAGCTCGACCATGATGCCGTTGTATTCTCTTAAATACATTTATAAATATTTCGAAAAAATAAATTAAACAAATAAACTCTTACATTCAATACAATTTTCTATTTTTAAAATTTTGTAATCAAAATAATTTTTGAGATTTTTGTTTTGTTTTAGCGTATCGGCTAAGAATTTAGTGTTAGATCTTAAGGAGCATCACCGTAGCAAGGGCGATTTGTCAAATCTGACCGTGAATTCACTGCCCATATTCCTGCACTAATTATCCTATACAAATTTTACAATGACATATTTTCATAATATTTCCAGTATATTTTAAATACTTCTATTTCTGTAATAGTTTTTTTCTAATATTGTCTTTGCAAATACATGTCTAAAATAAAAGTTGCTATAGTTATGGAAAGAGAATATTATGAAAACACATGTGTTTATGAGATTTATCATGATAGAATTGGGATAGAAACATAGGGAGAGTGAATCTGCATTCGTCAAATCCTATTGTCAATGTATGGCAATACAACTAACAACAAATTCTTTTCACACTATTAGATAGGATAGGATGCATGGATTCTTGTACACCAAAAGCCACTATTGATAGCCATGACATCTCACATGACCTAACTGATAGCCATGATAGCCATGACATGTTTCTCTTCGCATATCCACACTGCCTCAAGAAACTCTCTTTTGCTACTATTTGGTGCCACACTAACTCTCTCACCAATGTTATGTTTTTTTTATCAATGATTGCTAAGTTTGATTTTAACCCTACATATCGGCTGAAAACGGAGTCGTAACGGAATGTTCCTCCCAACTCATTCTTATCGAGAACCCTTGACCGATCATTCATGAGGCTATAGTCTCCTTCCGGCATCTAGTCCCGCTAGCCAAATGTTGGCCTAATCAATTTCTAATTACCATCTAATTCTGAGGTTTATCCAAATGTGTGCTCAGGAAAGTGTATATTGTTTACTTCTGTAGCCCTCTCGTCAAGGCTTGAAAAAGCCCTTGATAAAAGAAGGCCTTAGAAAAGTCTTTCATGAGATTCTGGGTTAAGGCCCATTAAGTGGAATTAAGAGATGGTGGGAGAACTTCAGTAGTTAGAAAAAGAGGGCTGCTATTCATCAGGGGCCCCTGACGGCCCTGATACAATCGGGGTCGTCCGAGGCCCCTCGGAATGTATATAAACACATCCCGAAGGGTCCGCGGATGGCCCCGATTGTATCAGGGCCGTCAGGGGCCCCTGATGAATGGTTTTTTCTAGAAAAAAAATGTCCGTCTATAAACTGAGCACGATTTTAGGTGCCGATCAGTTAGTACATGTCATGCTGACAACTGTTGGAATGATGCATGTTTGTTCTGATAGTGGTGTCATTTCGGCAGTTGTCAGCATGACACGAGCCGGTATGCACATGTCAAAAAATCTTGTATTTCAATTAATTAATTAATTTTCAAGTTACATATTTATTTTTTAAAAATATATATATATATATGGTGTACCATAAGTATGATCAGTACCAAGATTAGTTTACCAAAACTCTGGCCTGGCACAAAATTTTGGTTTAGAATGGACCATTTCGCATCATTTAACTCTTCTTATACAACTGTAGAATAATGCTTGTCTCCTAGCTAATTCATAAAAAATCTACCAATATGTATAATTAAAAAAAAAAAAGTTAAAATATATGAATATTTTTGGAAGAACTTTTAATATAAATTATACATTTTTATGAGATTTATAACTTCAAATTGAAAGTTTTTCAAAATATATTTCTAAATATGTTTGAAACGGATATTTTGTCTCAAATCCAAAATATATTTCCAAAACATATTGAAGAACTTTTAATGATATTTTGTAGTTTCAAAATAACTAGATTAGAAACAGATTTCCATAGTTTTAAAATTCATTTTAAATCCATTAAATTTTATAGTGACATAACACATACTTAAAGATTCTTTTTAAACATTTTAAAATAGAAATTATATATTTTATCGAAAATTATAAATTGTATAATATATTTTTTTAAATATACACCTAAATTATTTTATTATTTTAGCTATATGTATTGATAGATAATGTGATGTATTTATTGGTATGCCCAGCATTATCCTTACTCTATGCTTTTTATTTTTTCCGTCTTGCTAGAAGCTTTAACATGACAAGTAATGATATCTTGCAGGTTCAGTGACAGCCCAAAAGAACCGCAACCTTCCCATTCAAAAAACGTAGAACACTACTCAAATTCTCCCTTTGCTGGCGGATCCAACTGAGTCAAAAGGACAGGTGAAAATGAACTGAATTTATATAACATGATGCTCAGGCTCGATTTATTTAATTATTCAAGTTTGAATCAGTGGTTAAGCTCGACTCAAGCTCTGGAAAACTTAAACTCGAGCTAAGTTTAAACGAGTTTCAGTCCGAGTTAAATAGCTTGCCTTATTTTCACCCCTATCATGTAATTCTCAGTTCTTTTTGAACTCATCATAATGATGCCAGAAATCGTAAATTCCAGTCTCTTGCTTCCAGCAAGCTAATTTGGATCAAACATTTTCTACTGCAGAAGGCTTTATTCGAGAAGACATTGCAACATTAGACAATGTTTTCGGTGCCGTGCGTGCGGAATTTCGTTAAAATTTAAATTCAAATTGTACCAATTGTGTAGTGCATATCGTACTGATAGTAAATATTATTTTTTATATTTCTATTAAATTAAAAACAAAAAACAAAAAGTCGGCACGGCGACGAGCCATAGACCCGTCCACCCCCCCCCCCCCCCAAGCTCTCGCTCTTTCTTCAAGCATCTCTCTCTACCACATTAGCAATTTTTAATTTGTTGGTATGCTGCATCAGCCTTTTCAACCATATCGGCACGTCTTTAATTGAATTAGATAACCTTATGGATAGATGTATAAACGGTGACAAGTATTTATAATAAAGGGTGGTTAGCTGCAAAATATAACAATTTTAAAATATTAAGTAGATAAATCGGCACCAAAAGGTACTTATTTTGTAAATTCTGACAAATAGTTTTTTTTTTTTTTTTATTTAAATAATTTATAAATTACTCCAAAATACACACACGAACACGCGTACAAACACACACACACACACACTCTATATATATATATATATATATATATTGTGTGTGTTATTCATTTTTCATGAAATTTTTCTAGTTAGATATTTTAATATTTTGAAATTTCTATTACTAATAAAGACGGAGTCTTAATTATTTAGTTAAATATATTTTTTACAAAAAAATTAATCTAAAAGTCATACAATATATCAAATCTATTTTATCTTATACTTTTTTTTTTTTAAATAGCTTGAGTTATAATATCAGTAAGAATAAATTTGAAATAACACTGCTAAAGCAAGGTTGTTATGTAATTGTTCCAAAACTGACTTTAGAGAATGTAGAATGCCACAAAATTTCTTGTTATGGATGAATTAAGAAAGAGGGGTGATGATGTGAAGTGTTTATTTGTTTAGATTAATATTAAATTAATGTGATTGATTAGTATGTGAATATGTGATAGAGGTGATGATGGGAATTTTCTTTTAAAAAAAAAGAAAAAGATAGAAGTGATGATGGTGACATGGACAGAGAGGCATTGGTCTGCTGGTCGGCCTTCTACTTTGTGGTTGAGCAGGGCTGGGCGCAGAAAAAAAATTATTAAAATAAAAACTTAAGTGTACTTTTATAAAAAATTATAAATTTTAATAAATTGATAATTTTTATGTTAAAAATATTCGAAAAATTATTTTAAAATAGATATTTAAGAATTCTAAAAATTTATAAAAAGTATCAAAAATTTTTTTAAAAATATATTTTAGAAATTTTATTAAAATTTATAAATTTTATGTTTAAAATTTTCTAAAAAAGTATTCTCTTTTCTTTTTGGGATTAGGGAATTGACAAGCATTATTATTTGTGGTTAAGAAGTTGCTTTGATCTCCACCTAATCCAACAATAATCTCTTTTTCCTGTTTACAATTAAATGAATTAGAAATCAAAATTTTGTTATCTTTAACTATAAAGATTATTAGACTATTAAGATAGAAAGTCTTCGATCATACCGAAAGCTGATCGATCACTTGATTGGCCGGATTTGTGGGCAGCCGCCTAGCCGTCTAAGCGTCACAATAGGATCATCCGTGACTGAACTGTTTGTTGGTCCCTAGTGACGGAGGAGGCTAGGTTAGCCTACGTTTAAGTCCATTACAAACAAATATACACCTAGAATAAGATATTTAAATACACCTGATAATAATATAGAACAAGTCACTTGAGATAGTCAAATATCTTTATTATCTTGTAGAGTGCATCCAGAGTCTAACTTTAAAAGCCATCATCTACAGGCGGCGAGTCCATCGGAGGTCGTTGGAGTACCGCCGACGGAGTTGACAGTTCACAAACACATATACATTGTAAATTGTTGCAATCTTAGTAATCTTAACCATCTGAATTTACTAAATGGCTGTTGACCAAATAAATATTGACTACCATTTGTGCAAAGATATGCATTTCTACAATACAAGAGAAGTAATTGTCCTTCATATTTACTTGTTAAACCAGGAAGTGCTTAATAAAATAAACACTCTTATTCATCCTGACTATCGGAATATCTGACAAAATCAGAATTATAAGTTGCGCATCTGAATGTATATGGTATATATCTTAATAAAAATGCAAAAAAAAAGTCTAGTCCTGCGGGCTGACCTGTGGCCCATACCAGACGTTCAGCCGCGGCTCGGGGCGGCTCATATAGCTGAGCCTTGCGGGTTGAGCCGGCCAGCGGGCTAGCCCGTACTAGCCCGCACGGCCGTTTGCAGGCAGTGGTTGCCTACTATCTCTGCAGGCGCAGACAGGTAGGCCACTGTCAGGCAGCTGAGCTGTTGCTGTCAGCACCAAACGGCATTTTTTTTTAATTTTTATAAAAAGCGCCCGTGGCCAAGCTAAGCTAATGCTCGGCGCTGGCTCGGCCCGTGCAGCTGCTGACAGTACGGCCCGGCCCATGGCAAAAGTGTTCGACCAGCACTTCTTGTATCTCCGTATCTTATCAGATAGTCTATAATGCTGATTATATTAGATCTATTGTTGGAGTGATTCTATTCATGGTTAGATTGTAGGATCTTAGGGTGGAGATGGAGGAGACGTGGCGGAATTGTTAATCAGTTCAGAGTGCACTGGCCTCTTTCAATAACATATATAACACAAACCTAATCCATGATGACTTAATTATAAACATAAAGAATTTGGTTTTAAATTACCAAGTGTATAGTTAAATAATAGGACAGATTATATATAAGCCCCAGCAAGGGGCTCATTTGCAAGACTTTGTAAATAGGGGCCTGATATTTAATTTTTCATAAATAATATACCGATGATAATGCTGACATATAGTCACTTGATAGCCACAGAAGTCGGTAATTTCTTATTCCAAAACGAACACCGATGAAAGTGACTCCTTGAAATCATCTTGTCATGCTTTAAATTTGAGAGAATTGCAAATAAACTAAAATAATTATATTATGGATGAATAAAAAAATATTCTAAAAAAATAATTTATTATTTTTATTTAACGAATTAATTTTTTCCATTTTTGACAAAGATGAATTTTTTTCACAAAACTCCATATATCACTACTAATAATTTTTGTTTTATATATATATATATGGAATTTAGTTTAGGTTCTCTGTTATTTGTACTCAAAAGGTCTTGCATGTGCGCCATAATTCTTCACTCGATAATAATAAGTCAATATCACACCCACCTGTCTTCTTCTTCCACATCGAAGGACAGAATGATTCCACTGAAACGGAAGAAATTGCTTCTCCACCACAACTTTAACTGCTAAAAGAAAACCAATCGCCGGTCCTCGAGATTCGTCGGCCCGACCATCTCACCTGTCAACGTCTCAACCATCGTCACCACCACCGCCCACCACCTCCTCTCCAGAATATTCATAGTGCACTGACTATGCTTAAACCCTAATTTAATCCTTTTCTTAACTTATCCTCCGAGCATAAACAAATTCTGTAATATTACATCACCTTTTTCATTTTTCAGGTCTTCCCCAACTATATAAGCTCCAATGGACTCTCTCTCTTCTCCATCAACAAGCCATTGTTAATTTTCTTTAGCAGTAGTTCGAAAGCTTAGCTTGGGGTAGCGTGATAATGGAGGGAAAGGAGGAGGACGTGAGGTTGGGAGCGAACAAGTTCCCTGAGCGGCAACCGATCGGGACGTCGGCGCAGACGGAGAGGGACTACGTGGAGCCGCCGTCGGCGCCGCTCTTCGAGGCGGAGAGCTGAGCTCTTGGTCTTTCTACCGCGCTGGCATCGCCGAGTTCGTGGCCACCTTCCTGTTCTTGTATATCACAATCCTCACCGTCATGGGCGTCGTCAAGTCCCCCACCAAGTGTTCCACCGTCGGCATCCAGGGCATCGCCTGGGCCTTCGGCGGCATGATCTTCGCCCTCGTCTACTGCACCGCCGGCAATCAGGTATATATATAATACTATGTGCAATGAAACTCCAACCCTAAGAAGTTTACGGGGCATGAATTAGATATATCACAATTTCTAAGAGTAAGTAGACCAAGTTCCACCAAAAAAGTAGTTTTTTCCACGACATGGCGATTTATCTCATGCAAATTAAGATGGAGAGCTAAAAAAAATCCTCCACATGGCGAGTACTATGTATAATTGTTTTGAGATCTATATAGCTATATGATGATATATATGAGTGCATGATGCAGGTGGGCACATAAACCCGGCGGTGACGTTCGGGCTGTTCTTGGCTCGGAAGCTGTCGCTGACGAGGGCGTTGTACTACATGGTGATGCAGTGCCTGGGTGCAATCTGCGGCGCCGGAGTCGTGAAGGGATTCCAGAAGGGGCTGTACATGAGCCAGGGCGGCGGCGCCAACGCCGTCAATCCGGGCTATACGAAGGGCGACGGCCTCGGTGCTGAGATCATCGGCACCTTCGTCCTCGTCTACACCGTCTTCTCCGCCACCGACGCCAAACGCAGCGCCAGGGACTCCCACGTTCCTGTAATTACCAATTCAACATCTTACCTTCTCAAATTTACTTGAATCATCTGTGATTTAGTTTAATTCTGTCACTTGATATCATTATCAGATCTTGGCTCCGCTGCCTATCGGATTTGCGGTGTTTTGGTGCATTTGGCGACGATTCCGATCACGGGCACCGGCATCAACCCTGCGAGGAGTCTCGGAGCTGCTATCATCTACAACAGAGACCATACATGGAATGACCACGTAAGTTCAGGAGCCTTATTATTATGTTGCGAAAATAAGGTTCGAGTTTTCACGTATATGATTGGTCTTATTAGCCATATCTAATAACCACTAGTGTTTGGGTTTGTTAAAAAAATCCGAGCTTTGCATATTATTTCAACCAATTCTCTATTATTTTTTCAAAAAGCTTAAAAAAACACTCCATATACATAAATGTTATTTAAAAGAATTTTAATTAGAAAAAAAAGATTTTGTAGTGTTCTAAAAAAAATTGTAAATTCAAAATTTTCAAAACAAAAAAATATATAAACAAATATTTTGAGACTATAAAGTTTTAATAATTGTTGGAGCCTTAAAAATTTATTTAGATATATTTTTTGAAAAAAGTTTAATACAGAATCTATAAAGTACATTAGAATCTACTTTTAATTTTTTTTTTAATTATATATTTGATTTGATTTAATAAATATCGTAATAAAAAGAAATTTATTTGGAATGACCGGATAAAGGTGCTGAAATGAAATTAATCTGAATGTTTTGTTTTGGGCAGTGGATTTTCTGGGTTGGACCATTCATCGGAGCTGCACTGGCTGCGCTGTACCACCAGGTCGTCATCCGAGCAATCCCCTTCAAGTCCCGGACATGAGCGACGATGAGTTGCTTCGTTTACTCCCTTCGCTGCCATCTACGATGAATAAGCACCACTCTTTTAGAGTTCTTGTTGCCTTCTTTTACTACCATCTATTTCCTAAAAATATCTCTAAATTGTAAATGAAGTCCATCTTGCAGTGAATTTTAAGGAAAAGCCGTAGATTATCTATTTTGAAAGCTGTATGTCATGGTGATGAACTGTTAATAATCCAGTTCCAATGTATTTAGTAAAAATTAAATGGTATTTCGTTTCCTAATATAAATTCATGTGTTTTGTCTTTCCATAGAACCAGTTATTGGTCAGAAATACTTTCATTCGCTCTATACTTTCATTTTCTGTCCCTATACTCCATATAATATCTATGCATTTTTTTTTAAAAAAAAATTAAAATAAAAATTGTAAATTTTGATGGATCTATAATTTTAAAAAAAATATTTTTAAATACATGTCGTGGATTCTAAATTTTACGGGTTTAAAAATAGTTTTTTAAATCTGCTAAGTCATTATGATCTTAGAATTCCAGGACATCAAGTTAGAAGAATTTTTTAAAAAATAATTTAACATAAAAATTATAGATCTTATAAAAATTTATAATTTTAATATTTTAAAAAATACACATGTATTTATTTGAAATATAGAAATAGAAAATAAAAGTATAGAGAGGGTAGAGAATTTTTTGTTGCCGCTGAAGACTGCTGTATCAGATCTTGCTGTAACTATTCAATTTTAAGGATAATATCAAAAAATAATCCCAGCATTTTAAAACTTGCACAAATCCGTTCATATTCTTTCATAATAATAATTAAATTAACCGAAAATATATATTTATACATATTATTTTTAAAAAAATTTGAACACCAAAAAAATAAATTTTTAAGTGCCTTATAATTATATTTAATTTTTTTTTAAAAAAAAATATTTCTAAATAAATATTTTACGGTTCCACTAAATTTGTTGGATATGCATGTCCTAACCTCTCCCTATCATGCTTTTACATTCGCCAACCAGATTTTGTTAAGATCCGTCGCACTTGTGAAGGTACGTGAGTGTTACGTATAGGACTCTCCTAATGCCTATGCTCCATGCGAGCCGTAATGCTCGAAGACAACCCCATAACTCGGCTTCAAGAAAGCTGAGCAGATCCCAAATTCGGAGTAAATCCTTCAACCCACACTCCCCGTGCATCTCGGCAATACGCCACCACGCAAAGCATCCCCTCTCGCTTTGCTCGCCATATCGGAATTACATATTATCGCAGTTAATTCCTCATTATTTTGCGACAAGTGTAAATAGTTCGATTGTTGTCGGTCTGTGATATATCTATTCAGTACCAAATTAATTGAACTTTGGCTCTAATTCAACTAGCAGATAATACATCTGTGATGTATGTGTAAAAATAACAATCACAGTAATAAAACTAATTAAACACAAAAGTTAGAGACAATATATTTTTAAAAAAAAATTAATATGACAAAACAATGAATTGTCCTTTGGTCGGGTATGTCCGGTTGAACTCCTTCAGGTCGCCCAACCGCCGTCCCCACGATTAATATAAACTCATAAAAACAGCAGTGATAATTATAACAATATTTGCAAAACCATTGCTTGATCTGCTTATCGGTACTTATCTCAGATCTCTGTTCATCTTGCTCATCGGAAGGTATGGCGATTTTAGGCATTTCTCTCTCTTCTTCTTCTTTTTTTTTGTAATTATAGTGTCTTTAATAGTCGCATTTTCTAGCTGATTTGGTGTCTAGTCTGTAACCTAAATCTCTTCAAAAATGTTGTTTTATTTTAACACCGTTGCATTAATTTCAGTGGTTTGCTCTGAAGATCCAATTTTTGTTGCTTTCGCTTAGTCATATAGTTTGTCTTACTTCTCAATCAATTGTGGGAATGAACATAAATTTTCTTGCCAAGAAGTCGCCCAGAAGTTAACACCGAATCACTCATGATATGGTTTTTAAACTGAATCATGTGTCCATCCAAAAAAAAAAAAAAACTTAACTTCAGGTTTTTTTCGTGAACTGTAGCGGTGTAAGAAAGAAATGGAGAGCTGAATAAGACAGTAAAGATTATAGCATTTGGTATTTTACTGATTGAATAGTCTCATTTCGAAGAACCTAGTAACACTAGATAGAAGCCGTAATAGACGAACTATCTCGAAACCGCACACATCATAGAATGTTTATATCATGGTGAGATCTATGATTCTTGAACATATGGTGCAGGTGACTGAGTCAGGACATTTTAGGGAATAATTACAGATAAAAAAGTTTTGAGGCCAAAGCATTTTCCCTTTGTGGAAGCCCCTGAAGTGAGGGAGAATGGACTACTTCAACGACGAAGCAGGATCTTCTTCTAGTACCGAGCCAATTTTAAAGAAACTTAAACCTGTTTCGGATTTGCTTTCTATCAAAGAGAAAGACAACCTTTCGCATAACAGCATCCCTTTTGTGAGAAGAAAGAGAGCCCGAGACAGCAGTAAGATCAACCTTCTACAGAAGAGGAGGGAATATTTTATCGGCAATATAAAGTCCGAGTACATGGTAATCATTTTGTCAATAAGAAAGGCGGGATTGAATCACCAAGCTTAAGAGGCAACCTCTTATATATGCAGTCTACATTAGAAGAACTAAGAACAGCGAGAGAAAATATTATTATATGGTTCAGAAAGGAGATACAAAAGATCCTAGATGAAGAAAACTGGA
This sequence comes from Xerophyta viscosa, assembly GCA_002076135.1. NCBI lineage: Eukaryota > Viridiplantae > Streptophyta > Magnoliopsida > Pandanales > Velloziaceae > Xerophyta > Xerophyta viscosa. Next base: position 109,596 of record MJHO01000174.1, on the reverse strand, counting down.
GCTAATGGAAGCTTCACTAGAAACCTACCAAATATAATCGCTACAAATTATATTAGATCAAAAGCAAGTTTCAGAGTAGTAGTGCAAATCCGTAGTCCCTGTTTCATCAGTTTCTCATGATCAGAATGCGACTACATGATTATTCAATGGCCAAATCTATATGACCAAAGAATTGAAGGCATTCGTGTAGCAGTTGGCTGCTAAGGGTCAACCGACATATTTGGTACACATACATCGTAAACTTCATATCAATTGTATATGATATGAGTATTCTATTCCTATCTAATATCATGTATGCTTGTAATCATCGTATATCGGTGAAACAGAGGGTTTGAGATTCGACTTTCCCTTCGAGCTCTGATATAAACTCCTGTCATTATCTGCTCTTGCATCTTTCTAAACTGAATTTTCAAGCTGTAACTGCAACTTTTGTTTCTTCTTTCAGTTTCCTGCAATGAACTTCACGACTTACTTGCAGGTATTTGAGAATTTATTCGGGTTATGCACTTGTCCTATAACATGGTAGATTAGCTAGCTTGTTTCGTATAAGCCATGATTGTCTTTTTGGATGAATGTGCAATATTCGCGTCCAAACTATTATGAACAGATGTATAAGGTTTTTTTTTCTTTTTCTTTTTTTTTTTTTTTGGATTATCGTGGGAAACTCAGGTGTATAAGTATATGATCTGATCCTTTGTTTCTAGGTCTACCAATCCTTACATACGGATGTACGATCGAGTTTAAGCGGATTGGTTCTATGGTGTAGTGGTTAGCACTCTGGACTTTGAATCCAGCGACCTGGGTTCGAATCCCGGTAGGACCTTTGTATTTTTTTAATTATTTTTTTAAGGGTTTTTAAAAATTTGTTTAAGGCAAGCTTGAAATTTGTGGTGGGAGAAATCAGCTGCCTTCCCCTGGTGTTGTCGAAAGCCTACGTAATAATGTCGAGAACATGCATTTACGTCTTTACGTGATCCATTTACTTTTTAAATAAATTTATTTTAATTCTTTTAAAATATTTTAGTTACTAAAAGGTTGATGAACTTTGCCACCGTGTTCTTCTAAAGTTGCGCGTAAAAGAAGAAATTTAAATTTGAGAAGTGGCAAAGTAACAGAACCGCCACCGAAGAGCCGTTTAATATCTTACTCTATTCTTTTTTATTTTTAGATCTATATATTTTTATTTTATTTTTACTATTTTATTATATGTGTATGGATCATTCTTGTGTTGTGCATGTTTCGAGTGAGTTTTTGTCATGCGAACTTGCTTGTCATGTGTTTATTCTTTTTTTTACAGAAATTGCTTCATTTACGTATGACTGTGTATATCTATCATTTTCATACTTACCGCAGCAAAGCTTGACTGGAGTATTATTATTGCTAGAGAAGCCGTTTAATCGGGAAGTTATTTTATTTAGTTATCACTATCTACTAGGTGGTCTCTCAGACCATCATTCAAAGTTCTCAATTTTGATAAGAGCTTTTAGTGCTTTAATTTTGATAATAGTTTATGTTTTACTTTTGCTTAGAAAAGTGAATAATTGGGTGTGAAAATGTCTATGGACGATTAGGGATATTTCCATGGATTCATTTATAGAATAATGTCAAAACAAACTAAACTTTCTAAAATTCGTACAAATCAGTCCTTATCTTTTTAATATTTTCAAAAAGATTCATGATCAGATACTCCAAAATATTTTAAAAGCCTATGTTAGTGCTACAGATGGTTATTGCAATATTGCCGGCTTGTATCGTAGTGTTTTGGTTGAAGTGTTCCGGACGAGCAAACAAAATATTCAGAGCGAACTAATAAAATATTGAGATGAACTTAACAAGTGTTACAGGCGACTGAAAAAAAGTGTTCTGCAAAGCTAATTCAGTATTTTTGTTCAATAATTTTTGTTCAAATTGGGTTCTTTTGACGAAACCCCATCATTTAGTTGGTTAACTGCTGCTGTAACTAGATCAAACATAACCATAAAAGTCTTTGATTTTCTGTTGCCTTTTATTTTATTTTATATGCAATATTGAATGGTAAAAAAAAAAAAAAAAAGAATGTACATTTACAGATGCATACATTTCCATGTGTTTATAACTACTCTAACCTACCTTTACTTGTCATGTACATATAGTTCAGATACATCAAAAGTCGCCTAGAATGTACATTTCAGTCATGAGTCTAGCCGGAAAGATAAGGTGTACGCATCATACCCCGAAGAATATATTTAAGTCTAACAATAAGAACACATTCCAGTTATGAGTCCCAATAGGACGGAATCTGAAAATGATAAGATATACGCAATCAGTTCTCCGAAGAATATAGTCAAAACCTAATAACACATCCAGTCATACGCCCTACCAGGATAGAATATGAGAAGAATAAGATGTATACGGTAATACTCTAAATGAAACTATTTATGTAGGATACTCGACCTGAGAACGCAAATCTAGTGCACAATAGCATAATAATGCATAGAAACTTCTTTTAATTTCTCGAAGAATGTTTTTCGCATTCAAAATTTTTCACATGTCCTAAACAACTAATCTCTTCGTTGTGGGACTTCATCTCTGCTTCAGTGGATAGTTGTTTCTAACAATACCATCTATGTAAAGAACATCATCAATCCAAGAAACCATTTTGAAAGCTAAGCTTTCAAGAACTCTCGAATAGCTCTCTAGCAAAGCCTGTCCAATATCCTGCACAAACATATCAATAGTGTTCTTAGATTTGCATGATTTTGAATATTTACATCAACATCTATATTTGGGGTTTTGTCCATAAAATCCCTGCTTTTCAAAATCATTTCGAATAATTTTGAATTTGTTTGAAAACTTATAAAAATCATTCCAAAACACATACGTATAACTATAACAACAACATCCCAATTATGAGTCCCGCCACGATAGGGTCTGAAAATGATAGATGTACACATCCTAATCATGAGATATATATAAGTATTTTTTATAAAAAAAAAATTAAATACAAAAATATGGATTTTGGTATATTTTATAATTTTTATATTCAAATTTTATTGAAAAAATACTTCTAAATAGATATTTTATATTTCAAAGTTTTTGTAATAGGATTTAAGAGTCTTAAAATATCTATTTAGAGATTTTTTGGAAAAATATTTTAATACAAAAATTATAGTGTAGAGCACATAAAAATCTTTTTTATCGTTTTTTTTTTTTTTTTTTTTTTTTTTTTTTTTTTTTTTTTTTTGTTTCAGATATATATATATATATATATATATATATATATATATATATATATATATATATAGTGTGTGTGTTTTGACTTGATTTAGTAATTATCAAGAAAAAAGTAGAGGCTCTTTCAAAATGACCGTACAAAACTAAAGACTGATTCGTTATATTTTTAGCTTACCTTATTGTACTGGATTTTGCATGTGTCTAACGTTGTCTGTGACAAGCCAGGATATCTTTGCTTGAGAGATAGCAATAGACTCACTGCTCTGCATGCCAATACATGGTTTTTATCTCCATCAGCCACTAAATCCTTAACCATATCCCATGAGGATTTTGAATTAGTAATGCCTGCCTTTCGTCTCCATACATGCAACCCTGCCTCAATTTTGTCGGCGATCTCGAGTGCGTCATGCTCGGAAGTTACATCAAGGCAATCAAGAAGATACTCGGAGGAGAATCTTTCCGTCGTCATCATGTAGCGGTAGATCATGTCTCCTACACTTGTTCGTCCACTCTGTAGAAGAAATTTCTTTTGGTTAGGTACATAAAATACATAATATGCATGCTTTATTCTATGTTTCAATAGAATGTTCTGTAGTTTATATTCATCCCATGGTCTTTAGCTGATACAAATCTTCAGAATTATATTAATCATTTATAATGGTATTTCTGGGAATCAAATACGAATGTGTTCATTCTATTGTCTGTTTGGTTTAATGCATAATCAACAAGGGAATAATGTTAAAAAAAGCCTTGCTTTTTATAACACGTACAAATCAGCCCGTCTTTTTCAACTTTTTCAAAAAAAATCCTGGTCGGTAACTCAAAAGTATTCCAAACGGCTACTTTAGTGTTCCAAACGTCTAGTGTAGTGTTGCCAGCACTTGTATGGTAGTGTTCTGGCAAAAGTGTTCCGATCAAGCTATTTTAGTGTTCCAGCAAGCTAAAAACGTATTCTGAACGAACTAAAAAAATGTTTTTTTTTTTTTTTGGTGACAAAACCCCTTGTAGATATGTATTACTTAAAGTGCTAAAATTAAACAATGAAATAGAGCTGAAACTGCATTCTGATGTGTATTGCATCAGATACTCAGTAATTAGACTTGATGGATGATTTTGTGTAGTAAAGAGGATCTAGAATCGATCTTACCTTTGGAAGAGTTGCTAAGTAAGTCTCTGGGACCTCCATTTCAGCAACGATGCTATCATTGATGGCCATTGCTGCTTTATGAATCTGATTTGCACAGTCACGCTTCTTCTGCAACTCCTTACGTGCTTTCTCTGAAAGTCCAAGTGGGGGAACACATGGTACTGGCAGCCACCATTTCTCTTCATTCCTATGGCTTAGTCGTCGGAACGATCTCGAAGCGGTGGCTGTTGACGGTATGTTCTCTTCATCGACATACCAGAACTCCGTCTTCTCAAAACTGTCCAGTATTTCCTGAAGAGTAAACTATCTTATGTAATTACCAAGGTTTTAAATTTCGTGCCTTGCCGAGTTTCGGTAAATTCCGAACTCGAGACGTACCGATTATAAAATATTTTTTTTATATATTTTATTATTTTTAAAAATTTTAATTTAAAAAAATAAAATAAGTGGTCACGTGCAGAGCGTTAAAAAGTCACAGCCACCAGCGCGACCGGCATCTACATCGCGAAAGCGAGGAAGATGAACATTAAAAAAAAAAAAAAAAGATGTACCGGCCGGCCCAGCACGAGACATTCCGGGCGGCACCGAGCGTGCTGCCTGGAACTTAAAACTATGCTCATTATTAAAGTTATCAAATGTGCAAGGTGCGCTGAGGCACAAAAGGTCTGTCAGGGCCTAGGCGCGAGGCGACAAACAATGTGCGTGCCCCATAGGAGGTGCACAATATAAAAAAGTAGCTATAGTAGCAGCTACTACTAATAACAAAATGACGAACACTGAAAGCAGAATAAAACTGACTAAAGGTTTCCATCTAGACATGCTAAGTTTACTAGGGAGCGGGTCGAGTGGGTGGCTTGTATTAGGACTCCATCATTTATAAGGCGCACTCAGGTTCGCCTAGGCGCCTCCATAAGGCACATCCAGGCACGCCTAGCCGCTTGCCTTATGAAGGGAGCTTTGCCTAGATTTGACAACACTGGCTTTAAAATATCTTATATACACTAGAGCAAAAACAATTGCTTTGTTGTTCGTTTGTTTTCTAAGAGCTCAAATTCTTAGTCAACTTACAAGAAGCATGCTGTCTAACTTCTCAAGTGCAGGAAGGTTGACGTATATATCTGATCTTGGTCTTGTTTCCATCACCTGGAGAATGAAGATTGAGTGTCAATTATGAAGAATATTTAGAGTTTTCATGTTCAAGTGTACATTTTTTAACAAAACTTTGTCGTCGCTAACCTCTATAGTTGATCCATCTGGCATTGTCTGGGACGAGGGGAAAAATTCAACAATGTAATCACATATTGATAGAAGCAAATCCATCTCCCTCCTCCACATTGACTTCTTTTCATATGACATGGGCTCCAATTTCCAGAAGTTGCTGAATACCGTTGCTGAGGAAGCATATGAGAGCATCAGACTTACTGTTGATTTTAAAGGTAAACTTTAGAGGGAGCGGTGGGGTGTGGCGGTAGTGTTGCAAACCGTGATGACCGGTTTGGGCCCGCACGGGGCTAGATGCGGGGTCCGCCCTCTAGTTACGCCGGCCAAGCCGGCCGAAATTTAAAAAAAAAAAAGTATATGCCCGCGCACGCGGGCTGGTTTTCCCAGCCCGGCTCGCGCGGCCTGCCCACGGCGCGGCGAGCCGGACTGCGATACAGACCGCGGATTTTTTTTGCATCTCTATATGGCGGTGCGCCCTTTCAGGATAGTATGATAAACTATCATGCCAGTATAAATAAACTTTTGCTGGCGAACATGCGCACGTGCGCCCTCTCAGGATAGTCTTCTCTCGTAATGGCCCGAGTACGGGTTATGACAGCAATGTCGGTGCTCAAAAAATTAAAAAAAAAAAAAGTAATATTCAGAAGCATCTATGAGACAGTTTTAGTAGTTGAAGCATACCGTAGAGGTTGGTGATGGCATTTGAGAGGGCAACCGCTGTGCAAACGCCTTTGCCACTTCCCGACATATCTTCGCCCAGCAAAAGCTTCGAAAATCTTTCCTTCATGAGTTCGAGTTCTGTCCATTAAAAGCAGAATGAAATACAACCATCTTAAGATGTCTTGAACTATATGGATTATGAGACAAATGTGCTCATTGTACAACATTAAAAAATATGCTCAACAAACTACACCATAAACTGCTAGCTGCTAAAATAAACTGCTGGAAATTAGGAATAAACTAATGGTAAACAATTTCACAACACTTTAATTTATTTAGTTTATTCCCAACAAGTTATTTTTATGGAAAATTATATGAATGACAAAATAAATTACCAACAGTTTATTTTTGGGGTTTTGTCAAAAAACCCCAGCTTTACCAACCTTGAACAAATCAACCACGCAAATAAAAAAATTTAGCTTCTTTTAACATTTTTAGCTCATCGGAACAATTTTTTAACTCGCAGGAACACTAAAATAGCACACCCGGAACACTTCAGCTTGAATACTACTATACAAGTGATAGCAACACTAAACTGGCTGTCTAGAATGCTTTTAAGTCTCCGACTAGAGGTTTTTTGAAAATTTGAAAAGACAGGGACTAATCAGTACCAATTATAAAAACATGGGATGCTTTAATATTATTCCTTATTTTTTCAACAGGTTATTTCACCACTCAGTAGTTCTTAATTGATTTGTTGCGTAATGAACATTTTCCAAAGAAATGGAAGGCTATGACATTGTGAAGTATTCAGAAAACTGACCTGAGTTTGCTTCTTCACTTGATTTCTCATATTTAACATCACCAGGATGTTTCATAGCAAGCTTGTTAAGCATAGGAGAACGCCCACCAAGCTGCTTCTTCACAGGCCAAGATCTTGGGGAAGACCCAAATGAGCTGCTCCGTTCACCATTTTGGTCGGAGTAAAGTGAAATCTGAGAGAATGTACGGCTGAAATCGAGTGAATCTCCGCCCGGGGTGGAGCACTCGGTGTCTACAATCGATCTCGGCATGCTGAATCTCGGGGAAGGATTGCATTCTCGTTCTGAGCTGTAATCGCATACGGAGGAGCTTTCCATTCTTGGTTAAGGATTAGAGAACCCTGCAAAATGAGAAGTCATTGTAGTAAAGCCTGGAGAATGAGAATATTTTCATGGAAGTCACGGAGCTCATTCTCCATCTTTAACAGTATCTTATCTCTCTTATATTTTTTAGTAGATCTTCGATGAACGGACGTAGACGGTGACGCAAGTGTTACTTCACCTACATAGACAATACCATTGAGCCGTAGGCTCTCGGCACGGCGCGGCTATCTTCTACCTCTACTTCTATTTCCATCTGTATTTTTTATTTATGAGAGATACTATATATGGTGAGGATTTTATAAGATGTGGTCTTTTACTGTAGGTCATGTTGCACTTAGAATGATATAGACTCTTAATACAAGTAATGTGTTATTCTCAAACTAAATAATAAATAAACCGTCGCTTGTTAGCTGGTTTTCGGTAAAAATGCAGAACTGAACGCGTGAAAGGCTAAGATGAAATGTATTTTGCTAGTTCTAATGCATATAAATTCAAACTGTGGAAAAGCAACTTCTTTTTGCTTACCTTTTTCCTGGTTAATTTGAAATTAAAAAGAACTCCATTTGAATCTCTTCCTTATCTCCAGCTTTCTCATGCATCAATGATACTGTCTTTTCTCAACACTGCTTTGGGAAATTAAATTCTCTATGGAAGAGGAACAATTTTCTCTTTTTTTTTTTTTTTTTTTTTTTTTTTTGCAGGGAAGAAGGGATAGTTGTGATGGGGGGGAATGAAGTTTGAGGTTTGTGGGAGTGGTGGTCAGAGTCACACAGCCCCATATGAAGAGTTTGATTGAGGACCCACCACTTCTTATATTTGATAGATGAAAGCAACAGAATAATGTTTTTAATATTGTGGAAGGGAAATGATGTGAAAATAAAAAGATAATCAATTAGGATTGTACTGCTGTTCTTCAATGATTGAGAGTTAATTAATGAAAATTAACTGGTTTATCATGTACTTAATGATTAAGAGCTTCCATTAAAGAGCCTTTTGTCATAATTGTTGACATATATCGATTGTGTAATAATATTTTTTTAAAACATAAAAATTTTAAAATTTTAAACTACCAAAAATATTTTTAAAAAATTTTAACCACCAAAAATAAAATTGATTTTGATATTATCTATAATTTAAATATTTAAATATTTTAAAACAGGAGCACGTTGAAACTCTAAAAATTTAACAGATTAAAAATATTTTTTAAATATTTAAGATTTTTGTGTCCAAAACACCTATTTGGTTCACATAATTAAAGAGAGTTTCACCTCTGTAATTTATTAAAATAATGTATTTGAAAAAAAAAATATATAGTAAAAAAATATTTTTGATATAATCTACAATTTTAATATTTAAATTTTTTTTAAACAATAATTCAAAATGGGAGCGCTTTCAGACTCTTAAAGACTGGCATATTTAAATTAATATTTAAACATATTAAGACTTTTGTGTCCAAAACACTTATTTTGTTCACACGATTACAAGAGTTTCACCTAGATAATTAATTAAAATAATGTATTTACAAAAAAAGATATATAGCAAAAAAATTTAATTATTAGTGCCTGTTATTTTTGTCATAAGAACGTAAAAAAAGAATAAAGAAATTTACACTCATTGGTTCCAATGGACTTTTTAGATAATATTAGGGTGAAATCTTGTGTCTGCTTGTAATGTTACAAGTGTATCTCACATCTTATTGAAAAACACACCAGCCAGTGTAGTCCCAGTTGGTTAGTGCGGCTGAGCGTTGGGACTTGAAAAGAGATCACCATCTGTCTCGTGAAATGTAAATCAAAATTTTAAATTCTAATAATATCTGATTGGAAAACACTTTACCTTAGAATATTACGTTTTTCCTCAAAATATAGAATGAAAACCAACGGTGCCCCTAAAGTGGAATTTGCGGAACGAATGTCCTTCTAATCAATTTTAATACTTTAACGCTTCTTAACCGCTTGAACGGCCGAAAATACTTTTGCTCAAATAATTTATAAGATCCCTCCACAACATATATATATAATATATATAAAAAGATTCGACTATAAGAAAATTAGATTTTTTGTGTGCTTATGGCCTAGGTATTCAAAGTTTTCTAAAAAGATTAGTTTTTTTTTTTTTTTGTGTGTGTGTGTGTGTGCTTATGGCCTAGTTATTTAAAGTTTTCTAAAAGATAGTTTTTTTTTTTTTTTTTTTTTTTGCGTATGGCCTATGTCTTCAAAGTTTTAATTTTGACCATCGAATTTATTTCTATCCTACATCTCAATCAAAAATTAAAAAGTAGCACTTGACCCTCATCTGAGTTATTCTTCACGAGGAGTAGGCCATGGCCTCCCACAACATTTACTTTCACTAACCAACTGAACCAACGCTAATTGATCAAAAATAAATATTTTTAAGTACATGTTTCGAAGCTCTAAACTGGTTTTAGCTTGTAAAGATTCGGATTTTTAAAATACATTTTATATCTTTAATAAAAATTTTGAATACAAAAATTATAAAACACTCTATTTTTTATATTAAATTTTTTTAATATATATATAGACTTAATTTAGTAATTATCAAAAAAATTTGCTTTTTCAAAAAAATATGAACGAGACTAATTTAGCCATTTTACGTTGCAAAAGGTACTTAAAATGCCAAATCAAATTATTTATACTCTTTAACTAAAATAATTTTAAGGAATATTCTATAGCAAAATGTCAAATGTCCTTCTTTGTTTTTTCTAATAATTTATTTAGTCCTTTGACACGACGTGCATGTTGGCGTGTCTAACCTTTAATTTTAATAAAATTTAATTTAATTTTAATAAAATTTAATATTATCTTTAAATAATTTTGTAAAATTCATGCGTGGTCGATTAAGAATGTATGAAAGTTAAAAGGATGACGAATTAAGTGTTCATCCCAGTGAACGCATGACTAACTCTATATTTAGAAGAAAAAAAAAAAAAGAAATAATATAAACAACAACAAAAACCTGCTTTAAAACTCCTATAAATCAATCTATTCATTTTCAACTTTTTCAAAAAAAAAAATAATTAAAAACTCAAAAATATTTCAGACGGTTAGTATAAATATTATCAAATTTATATTTTAGTATTCAGAATAAGCTAAAAAAATATTCCGTACAAACTGAAAGAATGTCCCGGTCGAGCCAGAAAAGTGTTCTGAAAAGCTACTTAGCATTTTCATTCAAAAGGATTGTTTATCAAATTTTGCGTAGCGTGAATTTTTTTTTTTTTTTTTGAATTTTGACTGCCGAGTTAGGTTTATATCCTCAATCTCGACAGCATACTTAGTATTAAATAGTAGATCTTCCAATCATGTACTTCTGAAATTTAAACCTCTCGACCTAATTTTTACGAGGAAAAGACCATAGTCTTCTTCCAGTATTATCATCGGTCTATTCGGACTTTCTCATCTTTCCTTGAAAGTTTTGGCCGGATTTGCTATCCATTAAATTAGATTTCTTTGTATTTGATAAATCTATTTGATTCGTCGTAATTTTTTCTTTATTAAAAAAAAATAAGGAGAGATAGCATTTACTTTTCACCCCGAATTTCGGATTTATTTTAAGGTCAAAAGAAGAACCATAACATCATACTTTCGTTCATAATGTTTGGACTAAATTCAGAAATCATTTCCATTCAGCTAAAAATGAAATTCATGGTTAATTAGATTGGTACAAGTGATAGGGTGGGAACGGTGATATAATACAAGGCACTTTCTATCATTATTACTTAAATTGTCAAGAAAATACTTTCGAATACAAAATTTGAACAAATCAACTCTCAGATGAAAACATTGAATTTGCTCGTTTCAAAATTTATTTCTTTGACGGACTATTATATTTACTGGATCTAACACTTTAGTTGCTCGTCCAACACTTTGTATGCTTACCAAAATATTTTGTCTGCTCACTCAAAATACTATATTTATAATATGACATATAAACGGATAATACTATACCAACCGCCTGTAATACTAATATGTCTGGAGTATTTTAAAGTATCCGGCCATGAATTTTTTTGAAAAAAAAAAAAGTTAAAATATATGGACTGATTTATACGAGTTCAGAAAAGCAGAATTTTTCTTTTTTTATGTTACATTATTCTTGATTTCTATTTTCTATTTAAAGATAAGAGTGATAGCTTCCCTAAAAGATAACATAAAAATTCAATAATGGACGAGTGTTTGCATAACATGTTTAGCACCTATTTAATATATTACAAAAATAGTCAGCCAATTAATTTTTAATCAGATGCCAGCTCATGAGTCCAAGCCATTACAGAGTTACCTTCAAATATGTTAGATAATAAATAAATGATTTGAAGCACAAGATTTTCTTCTATTTTCATTAGGATTTTGTCACTAAAAATCCCTGCTTTGCACCGTTAGTTAGCGGAAGTAGATGTTGAAATGATAGCATAGCCTGTCCCTTAAAAGAATAGGTAAAAAAATTGAATTCTAGTAAGTGTGAGTTGGAAAAGACTTAATGTACTGTTACATTTTTTTATAGAGATATGCAATTGGAATCGAAATTGAAATCGAACTCAACGATCACGGACCAAAAGAAAACTTATGTTTTGCAAAATTTGAATAAATAGATTACTCATATTAAAATACTAAGTTAACTTTTTGAAACACTTTTTAGCTCATCCAAATACTCTTTTAGTTTGTTCGCAAAACTTTTTTAGCTCATCCAGCAATATTTCAATTCAGACACTACAATCTAATACTATAATTTTAGACTAGCTGTTTAGAATACAAAATTAATCGTCTGGAATAATTTTGAGTTTCTGATTATGAATTTTTTAAAAAGTTGAAAAGAGGATTAATAAGTATGAGCTTTGACAAAGGAAGGTTTTTTTTTATATATTAGTCCTTAAATAAATGATTGGGCACACAAGGATTTCTTCTATTCATTTGAAGGTATAGTGTACTTCTATAGAAAAAAATAATATGTATGTGTCAAATATATAAATAATGAAATAATAAGAGGAGAGCTACTCGTTCATGCCAATAAAAATATTGTAAAGATTGATTTGAATCCATGAGAGGAGATAGTGAGTAGTTTGTGGCTTCCCATGATCTTGCTTTTCCTCCGTTCATTTTTTGCTTTTTTTTCTTCTTTTTTTTTTTCTGGGTTGATAGAGATGGTGGTCACGTTGATTCAAACCTACCAAATACTTGGTGTTCATGACATTTCTTTTTAAAGGGCTAAAAAAATTATCAATCTTTTTCTCAAAAAAAAAATTATCTCTAAAGTTTGTAGATTTTGACGCACTAATTTATAAATCATATTTTGCATGGGAGTAAAATATAATATCCAAATTTACAAGAAGAGTGCAATCCAATTTACCGTTCGTAGAGTTTTTGCTAGCAAACAAAGAAATAAGTGTAGCATTTTGCAAGGGATAAATTGCACCGAAATTAGATTATTTTAGCATATGAGGGATTAGTACTCGTAAAATTGGTTTAGGTCTTGATAGAGCTCAAAACTACAGTAAATCTATGCCCGAAAGTCATGTGGCACTCTATAGCGCCATATGACATTATAAAGATTAAAAAAAGTAGTAAAAAAGGGATCTTTTTAATTGTAAATTATATATATATATATATATGGTAAGTTAATGTTAAAATTTTATAATAAAAATTTTGCACTATTTTTCTACTTATGTTATATTAATTTTTATAATGTGCGACTTTTACATATTAGCTTTAATTTAACTTACAAATAAATTTTGTGTGTGGTACGGATTGTATTTTAATTATGAGGTAAGAGCAGGCTGGAGCACAGCTTCGCCATGTAGGAGGAGCTCGGCTCGCCTACTTCAACTGCAACAGGAAGTAGGAACCGCGCCCGATCATGCCCGTCCATCACATTTTCGCACGATATCAAAAAATCGTATAAAACTTTCGTCCGTTTATTTGACCTATTTTTAAATATTTTTAAAAAAAAAAAATTTAACTATAAAATTGTAGATTTTGATATTTTCATACAGATAATTTTTTAAAAAAAATATATATGTATAGATATTTTAGGGATGAGGACAAAGAACGGGGCAGAAGCGGGAGATTTGGGATCCAGAAAAAAAGTAGGATGTACGCAACTCCACGCTGGAAAAAAAAACATTCATTAAACTAGAAAATTTAGAACATCCCTCTGCAAGCTAACCATCCGAAGGAGATTAAACTCTTCCTAAACCAGTTGCATGCCAAAGAAACAAGAGGCATAGCAAGGCGTAGAAGCCGACTTCTTTTTACTTCACGATCACTAAAGAGGTGAGCTATTGGAACTTGGAAAAATGTCATAAAAGCCATTATAATCAACTTAATTTGATAACATGTGAGCTCCTATCCAGGATTCCAGATAAAGTTGTATGATGGTTTTGGATACTCTACAGGTGGTAAGCGCTATCGCATATTTTTCACCTCACTATTACTTAAAAGACAGTTGTTCGGTGCAATAAAAATTTTCGCAAGACTTCTTCCCGGTGTCACAGGTCTTTGGCTGAAACACAGCCCGTGCGCTTGGAGCGACTTGGACGTTGAACAAGACAAACCCAATCTACTTAAGAGAATTATCCAGAATGATTCTTGAGAATATATTAGGTTACTTACGCAACAAGTAAAAATACTCTATAACCTTAATCTTAGCCATAGATTTGGCTCAATCCTAGCCGTTCATTAGGCCCTTCGCTCACTATAAATAGGAGAGAGACATTCATTTGTACCTATCAAGTTCGAAGAAAACAATAAGAGTTTTAAGAGTTGTCTAAATATTCTTACTCTTGCATTCTCTCTTTCCCTTTCTCTTTAGCTTGTGTTTTAAGAGTTGTCTAAATATTCTTACTCTTGCATTCTCTCTTTCCCTTTCTCTTTAGCTTGCGTTTTAAGAGTTTTTTCGAGAGACTGCCCACAACAAATGGCATTGCCAAAGAAGAGTTGCCAAGTTACAACACAAAGTGCCAAAAAAAGCATAACCTTATGACATCATAATTCTTCTATACTAATAACATCTAAATCATGAGTCCTGCTATAACAGAAATGGAGAGGATAGATGTACGCAGTCATGTCTGAAATAGGCTGTTTCCAACTTTCCGTAAGACCCTATGTACAGAAATGCAAAATTCTTGTATACGAATAACCAAATGAATAAATGAAATTACGTGTGGAGAACTAGTACAAAACAAAAGGCAGAATTGATCATGCTGAAGAACACCTGTTTACAAGACTAATGAACAAATATCTTTCCCCAAAATTCAAGGTGGAACCAAGAAACAGATACTGGTGAAGTCACAATTCTCCAACAAAATTTTGCATACGCTACAAAACTACACGCACCGATCTAATTACGCTTTTTTTTGCTAGATAAATAAGATTAGGAAAGAGTGACTTATCTGGTACATTTAGCTTTTGCTATCTTCTTTCTCCTCTTCTTGTCAGCTTTAGGGATTTTTGTCTTTCGAGCTTCCCGTTTTTCTTCTTTCACCTTCTTCTTGTTCTCCTTCCGAGCAGCCTTTCTCTCCGCCGGATCTGTTTTCTTTTTGCTACCCGTCGGAGATCCTCCCTCCTCCGTCTCACTCTCCGAATCTTCCTCGTCTATATCAGACTCGGTTTCTGCACCCTCCAATGAACACTTAGCCTGTAAACCTACATCCATCGGAGATTCTTCTGATTTCTTCGGTTCACTGCTATCCGTCAATATCTGGCTACTTTTAGTTTGCATGAATCCTAGGAGTGGCTGGTCATAAATATCACTCGGTTTGGGTTCATATACGAACGCAGGTCGCGATAGCATGGCCATCTGCGTTAAATCCTCCTCACATCTCTTCACATGATCCAATGTCTTTTAGACAAAAATATTGCATAGAAGAAAATAATGTCAGTAGTAAACCTTGTATCTTTATCTATTTAAAAAGGCTAGAATAACAAAAAAGCTATCTTTAAGAAAATAAAATGAAATTTAAAAAAAAAAAAACATGAGATTGCAGAAATAACATAATCTAAGAACAGTTTATTCAGAAAATCATTCTCACTTTAACAACAGAAAATGTGATTATTGAAAAAAAGGGATATTTGCCGATCAACAAAATACCTGCAAATAAACGGTTGGGGCTATTTCATCTTCATGTGTAAACATATCTCCCCTTTCCTGTATTTTTTCTTGGACCTGGGGTTGCAATGAACACGATATTTTTTTCCCACTTAGAACGACAACAACAAAAGGGAACAATCAAAATCAGAAAGCAAATACTGACCTTCTCTAGATAGTCATCAACAGAGTCATCTGATATTGATGGATCTACTACAAAGTCGAACAGCTCCTTGACCGTCATGACCGCAACCCCATGTTTCTTAAAGAAATCCTGCAACAATTTTTTATAAGTATACGGGCGTCAATCTTTAAGGTGCGGAACGAACAAAAAAAAACTCAATTATTACATAAGCACACCGAGATATGGAGACAGTCTTCTTTCAAAAAGTCCAAAGCACTAGGGTGATCAAGGTCAACGGACTGAGAAACATCGATGATGTAAAGGTGCCCCTGCAAATAGTAATAAGAAAGGTCCATTAGCCACAAGATAGAGAATCAGAATTTCATCTTGAATGAGTGGCACGATAGATAGTAATTACCTCAAAATAAAGAATATTATATTCACTAAGATCTCCATGCACTAGCTTGCATTTTTGGTACAACGTCCGCATCGTTATGATGATCTGTTACAGAAAATAATGAACTAGTAATTAGAAAAGTAATGAAAAAAAGCAAGATGGCCGTGATAACCATCCATCCAACTGGTGTTAGAAGTGGAAGCACCAGACTCATGCTCTATGCATGGTGAAGGGCCAAATATAACACGACCCAAAACAGGGGGCAATATTCAGTACTAGGCAAAGCTAAGCAACCTAGTAAAATTGAAAAACACCAGTATATTTTAACAGAAAATTTCTTTAAAATCGGTAAATCCTCCCATGTGTATGCATGGACCATAATATGTAGATCATCAAAAAGAACAAGTCTAAAGGAGCCACAGGCCTCACAATCACATTCACAATATAAGAGAAACATAATAACACAGGCTACATGCAGACCAAGTATCACAATAATAATATAGGGCCAACAGTCCAAACAAAACTAATATCAAGGCTACATGCTTACAAAGAACCCATTACCACATGTTTAAAATATCCAAAACTCAATCATAATATTTGGCATAGGAAAAAAATCCACAGATCAATGTCCACCCCAAAACGCTCTGACCCTCGCCTAATCGTCCCATATAAGGCAGTTTCAGCTTCATAAGTCAATCACGCATATCTCTGTAGCTATATAAGTATGGATCCATGTAGTCTAAAGTACCAAAAATAGGGGGTTGCAGGCATCTCCAGATCAGCCTCTAAAGCAAGCTATTTAAGTATCTAAACGTGTAATATTTTTTATTTACTGTCTAATGGGGTTTAAAAGTATTAAAGCTTACTGTCTAATGTTCATATCTTTTACCAAAACACCAGCATAACACAATTGTATAAAGGTACAACATAATAGACCCAAGTAAACGTGGGACAAAGTTCGTATCTTTTAGCAAAACACCATAATGACACAACTTTTTTTAAAAGCTTGAAATATGACCAACCTCTACATAACTTTCACGTAATTTCTCTTCAGATAGAGCAGCATCCTTGAGGCGTGGTGCAGCCCAACCGCCTTTTCCTGAGTATAAGGGAAAATATACTAAATAAGAAACACACTACTGTTTCAAACTTCATTCATATTAGTCCAACTTCATAACTCTTAAGAGAAAAGTCAGAATGCCATAACAAAGTTACATACCTATAAATTCCATAACCAAAACATGCAACCTCAAGAGAAGCGGAGTTGGACACCTTATTCCGGCTGACCTTACCCTAAAATCACCAACAAGTAAGAACCATCTTTAAAAACCATAAGGTGCACCAAGGCAATAGGGGTCCGTAGAGCATAGTCACAATGCGGAGGCAAAGGCATGCGCCTGATTGACGTTAGGCGTGCATCTTCATTTATGAAAATATACTCATCATGAAACAAACTTTATCCAAATATGTAAGATGCTCATCAAATATGCTTATGCATCATAAATATATTCATCAAGATAGCTACAAAATGTATATATAGAAATAAAGATTAAAACAGAAATGAATTTTAAACACTAGTGCCAACATACAATGGACTCCCGTTGAAAGGCGTAAGATGCCTATGGTGACATTATGTGCTACAATTAGGCTTTGGAGACAATATTGACAATCACCTCAAAAGGTTCCTCATTTCTTTCTCTGCCCAGGTCTTCACCATCTTTCTAGGATTGTGTTTGCAATAACCATATCTAAAACGATAATCTCCTTGTACATATCGATCTCTGTCCCTGTAGTTACAACGGATGGTTAAACAGGATGCATAGTTTTCACATCATAGGGATAATCTCCCTATAACATCCAAAAAGTGTAGAGGAAGTATAAAATAAAACTAAAGGTGCATCAAACTAGGAACTAAAAGAAACAGAGAACTGATGATAACTTACTTGAAAACAAGAACAGAAGTTTTGTAGACTTTGATAGCGAATTCTTGACCATCACTACGAGTTGCGTGATAAACATTTGCCTATCAAAATAGCTATATGTATCATTGACAGTCATAAGCCAATAAAAGGGTGAAAGTAACAAACTCTACCCATCATTCAACAAATCAGATCCAACTTCTATAAACATTATCGAATCAGATTACACAATACACGGGCAAAAAATTTTGGTTAAACCAATTAAAGCATGGGGATAAAATCATAACATGCACCTCCTTTCCTGTGGAAATGCAACCATTTATCTCATTAAATACTCCCCGATTCAACATCTTGAACAGAACCATCCGTGTCCTCGGATCAATAGCCTATTGAAACACAACAATCGTTATCAATATACAATTTACATTACACATCTAATCAAAGCAAACAACACCAGCTACCTAACCTGCTCGACAGTCGCACGGTCTGCCTTCTCTGTATTTCTCGTTCTCCCAATCGCCATCTCCCGGACGCTATCTCTGATTGCCGTCGTCACGGAGTTCGACATTCCCACGTCCAACCTCCCCTCCCATTCCTATACCACATATACTTTTCTTGAGCAGAAAGTAACAGGTAAATCATGACTTATTTGTTAATAAATTCAAATCATCTGCCCGACATCTATCCTTTTCTCTTTCTCTTGCCTCTCTTAGACAACACGTGTACCATTCTTGATTAACAAAGGCTTAATGTTAAGTAGCAATGCTTGGCATCTCTAAATTTCATCTCTTAAAATCATCTACAAAATTGCATGATCATTGACATTACACGATTCAAATCATGGCAGGGCCCACAATTTAATATGTAGTGTGTATATCTCCAAAATAAATAGAGGTTAGTTCGAGATAAAATTTAGGGCTACACAAAATTTCTCAATGTTAAAACAAACTCAATAAGGAATCCAGTACACAGACGATTTGAATTCTGTGTACTCACTAACGATTCACAGAGATAAGAGGGGTATATACTACCTCGAGGGGGCTAGCACGAATGCGAGAAGAGAACTTCTGCGTGCGATTAGACAACGGTTGTAACGGACGCGAGAGCAGCCCACCGTGCGCATTTGGTCGCCGCGCCGCCGCCGCCGCCGACGTGAAACCCCCGGCAGCAGTAACCCCGCCGCTGAGTCCTTCAACTCCTTCGTGCGAGTCCATCCAGTCTAGGGCATCACCGACCTCCGACTCCGACGACCACGACTCATACTCATCATCAATATTTTCTTCCTCCTCTGACAATTCCTCGAGATTTGAATTTTTCTCTGCTACGACATCGCTTTTATCTACCGACATGGTTGTTTGCGGAAAGCGGCCTCGGAGAAGATTAGCACCGATTACTGTGATGTTGAAGAAGAAAACGACATTGGCGGATCCCTATACAGCCACTGAGTTCAATTGACAACACTCGATTTGACGGCGCAGGGCGGGGATAAATCCCTTGCTAGGCCGATTAACTGATGGGAAGAGAGAGAGAGAGAGAGAGAGAGCGCGGGTGAGCGAAGCGCCGCCATGGTTGAGAGGGAGAGAGACATCAAAAACCTAAAAGCGGGCCGTTTACTGTCCATTAGGCCTTCATCATAGCCCAATAGTTAAATAATATATGAAAATAAGTCTTAAAATATTTTTTTAAATATTTAAATATATAAATTATTAAGATATTAAAAGTTTTTTTAATAATTTCAAAAGTTTTTAAAAAGTTATTGTTAAAAAAAAGTTTTTTAAAGGAATTTTGTTAAGTGTTTTTTCTTTAAAAAAACCTTGTTTATTATTAGAAGTATATAGCAAGCAATTAAAGATGTCAGCTTGCGGGCCCGGGCCAGCCAGCATGTATTGGAATGGAGGCCGGCCCGGTCCGAAAGTAGCGGGACGGTGGCTCGGCTCGGCGGGCCCACCCCCCCAAAAAAAAAAAAAAAAATTATTAAAAAAAGA
The DNA here is from genome assembly GCA_002076135.1 of Xerophyta viscosa. Classification (NCBI taxonomy): domain Eukaryota; kingdom Viridiplantae; phylum Streptophyta; class Magnoliopsida; order Pandanales; family Velloziaceae; genus Xerophyta; species Xerophyta viscosa. Next base: position 89,688 of record MJHO01000174.1, on the reverse strand, counting down.
ACACATAAAATTAGTACCGTAAGTTTTATAATTACATAGATTGTATGGCTCCATTTTGATTTTAAAAAAAATATAAAATAATATTTTACTTTGATAAAGTTAACTAGCATGCCCAAAAATAAACTATTAGATAATAGATAACTATAGTGTATACTTTGGAAATATTAAATTGATATATTAAAATAAGAGTTGAGAATTGAAAAGTTGTGTGTGGGAATTGGAAGATATAGAGATATATTTATAGATGTTTAGTTTAGAATTTAATATTTAAAAAAAAAACTCAAAAAAAAAGAAAAATTCTGTCGCGCGGGTCAGCCCGCACGGCTTCCGCAAGCCGGATTCTTGGGGCTGGCCAGCGCGGCATCTGATGCGAGGCCTAGGGGTGTTCAACCGGTCCGGACCGGACCGGACCGAAGACCGAACCTAGCGAAGAGGATGGACCGCGGACCGGACCGGAATAGGACCGGTCCGGTCCGGACCGGACCGCACAAAAGCGGGACCGGACCGGACCGGACCGGTTTGGACCGGTCCGCAGGTCCCTGCACTGACTCGCCAATTCGCGATTGCATTCGATCTCGATCTCCGCCACTAAGAATCATGTGATAGCCGCAGGTCTTGATCGACGACGACGTCTCTCTTGGCAAGCCTAGGTAAGCGCACGGATGAGACGAATAGAGATGGGCTGGGCCGGTTGGGTGGCCAACAACTTGGCTCACATTACAAATTCCGGTCCTCGGTCCGGTCCACAATTTTTTCGGTCCGGGACCGGACCGGACCGAGGACCGAAATGTAGGCCAATCCGGGACCGCGACCCGGACCGAACTTCTACCGGTCCGGACCGAACTCACCGGTCCGGTCCGGTTTTTCGGTCCGGACCGGTATATGAACACCCCTACGCGGGCCAACCTGTGGCCCACTCGTCTGCGCGTGCGGGCTGGGCCACGGCCCTCACGGCAGGGTCGAGCCGTGATACAATCCGCGGTTACGGGCTTTTTTTACATCTCTACAAGTCATTCCCCTAATAATAAACAAGCAGGTTTTGTACCTGAGCTGTTGAATTTTTGAGCTTGAGCATTCCCTACAGACTACAGAACAACACCCTGACAAGTATCTAACAGAAAGCCATTTTCAGGGATACTGATGGTCCTTATTTAAGCAAAACTAAACAAAATATTTCAAAATATGTACCACATACATCCAATATATTCTATATGTCTTTGATTATATTAGAAGTCATGATGTTCTGATAATAAACAATGCTCAATATTTCCTTTTTTAGATAAAAAAGTACTTAATATGTAATGGTCCTAGATCCTTTGTGTGAAAGTGCTTATTGTATTTTAAAGGAACAATACTATTTGCATTAATCACAATTTTTTTTGCTGTGACCGTTGAGTTCTGTGTTTTTCTATATCTCGATCGAAAATTGAACGGAACGGTAATTCTTTCAGGCCAATGCTTGTCGAATTTCGAACTCTCAACATAACGTTCACGAGAGGCAGTGGTCATCTTTCATTATCTAATTATGTTAACCAACTAGACCAATGTTAGTTGGTGCGTTAATCACAATATCATCAACATAAACAAACAGAAAAGTGCAAGACGTGACTCTATAGCCCGACAAGTAGAAATGATTTGTTCTACTCTGAGGTAGTCCAAGCTCTACAATAGCGCACTAGAAAGGTCAAATTATGTCCGAGGAGGTTGCTTAAACGGATAAATTCGGTTTCAGGTTGATGTTCCTAAATACACTGCTCGATAGCCACATCATTCATTTAAAAGTAGATGAAGGCTAACTCTTGATCGAGCTGAATAGCAGTATAGACTTAGAGTTAGTAATATCATACTTTACACTATATAGTGCTTTCACTTTTTTTTCCCACATTTATACCTTATGGTATCTATTTTATTTATTTTTAAATATATGTTTCTTCTATTTAATTCTTATTATATATTATAAGTGTATGGATCGTGCGTGAGTTATATATTTTCAGTACAATTTCTTATTTTATGAGCCTATGTGCTTGCTTTTTCATGTGCTTTATATTTATTTATCAAAATTCTACGAAAATAGCTTTACTCAAAGTATGATTGCGTATATTCATCATTCTCAGAATTTGACTGAAATCTTATGTTATTTGAGGATTTCCAATCCCTCATTTACAGTTCTTTGAATAGTGAAATTCTTTGAATTTTTCCAATTTTATCCCTATTTTTTTAAAAATTTTGTTTAAATCCGTTAAAACTTCGGAACCCCATAACTTATAGTTAAAAGTATTTTCTGAAAAAAAAATTTAACATTAAAATTATAGATTTTATTAAAATTTACAATTTTTGTATTGCAATTATTTCAAAAAATATATCTAAATATATATTTGATGCACTTGTACTTATTGTAATTTAATTTTCGTTATTTTTTTTAAATGTGTTAAGACTTTGGAACTTCTACACTAATTTAGAAGTACTTTTTTTAAAAAAAAAAAATCAACATAAATTTGTAATACTTATCAAAATTTATAAATTTTTTATTAAAAATTTAACTAAATTTATAATTTTTTTATTAAAAATAGCTTTATTCAAACTACGATTGCGTATATTCATTATTCTCATAATTTGACTGAAATCTTATCGTTGTTTGTTGTTGAGGCGTAAACATAATCGAACTCCACAAATTTGCACCATGGGCTGTATATTGGGCCCACCCAAAGAGAGATAAACGTTGGACACGTGTCGAGACTCTGTATTGGGCCCACACAAAGTTATACACCTAATACCGACAATTCGCCATTACAAACTCATGCGTGTGAGGTCATATCGGGACGGTTCATAAATGCATTTATTTTGTGACAAATATGTTGTGATTTAAAAGCGATCGTTGGAAATATTATGTGTTTTTTTTATGTTATTTATGCCAAATTTAAAGGGGTTATAATGTTAACGTCGAGAGGTAGAGGTAGCTGCAAATTGCTATCAGTGCAAAAGTGAAAGCTAAATAAAATTATTTCTTTGAGCATTAATAATATCCATAAATCGACCCCCTAACTAATTGATTACTTAAAAATTGAAAATTTCCCAATATTCTTTATTTTTAATATTTAGCAAGTATTGCTTCGTAGTTAACAAACCCAACTATTAACCGATTAGAACGATAATAACAAGGGAGACTTGCATTTCAGCCTTTCACTTGGAAATTTTATTTATGTATAAATTTTTTGCATAAAATCCGCATTTTCGGTATTCTAAAACGCTTAGTTAAAAGTACTTTTCGGATAAATACAAATTTTGTAAATTACATCAAAATTTATTTTTTCTATATTCAATATTCTTTTAATAAAATATTTTTAAATAGATCTAAAATTTGAGCAGATTAGCAAATTAATTTTTATAACAGATAAAAACTTTAAATTCTCAAAATACTTACTTAAAAATATTTTAAATAAACATTAATGTAAAAGTTCTAGTTACATTTTTTTTTGAGATTATCGTGGTGGAACCCGTAATGCGAGCGCACGCCCCCGTAGGGACCTCAAACTCGCGGGAAATTCTCACGCCCAGCTCCGACTGACGCTCTGGGATCCGAGTACAGGCCTTCCATGAATGGTGGCTCCTGCCACGGGATACAGAAGATTTTTAGAAAATTATGCGAGAAATTTCACCCCACGCGGGCTCGAATCTGAGTGGTGACGCTTTCTGAGGCGCCTCCCATCCAGTAAGTTCTAGTTACATCAAAATACATGTTTTCTATATTGATTTTTCTTTTTTAAAAAAAAAATTATGTATATAGTAATCAAAATATTTCTTACATGAACGAGATATGGATAAATTTACAACAAATACCAAAATCAAAAGCTCATTTGTAAAGACTTTTCAGATATGTAATTTTCCCTTAAACAAAGTTAAGTTCCATCAGCATATAAAAATTATATATTGGATGAATTCAAGAACCATTGTTCTCACTTACACTTCCCAAAAAAAAAATAGAAAAAATAGAAAAAAAAAAAAAAAAAAGAAAAAGAAAATTTGGTTCTATTTCATAAATCTTTCCTGTATGTCTTCTACTCTTCAACTGTATACAAGAATTCAATATTTTCAACTCTTCAACTCCTGTATATGTACATGCTACACGTACATTAACTACAGTTCATCTTTCTTCTTAGCTTTGCTGGTAACAACTCCGGCGACCTTCTCTTCCATCACCTGTACAACTTCTGCCATGGACGCCCGCAAGCTCGGCTGCTCCCCTACGCACTTCGCCGCTAAAGCCACCAACACAGCCGCCTCGCCGGCGTCGTACTCTCCCTTCATCTTCTCATCAACAATCTCATAATTCAACTGATCGGTTCTAACCATTTCTCTAACTACCGCCGTCAGCGGCCGCTGCTGCTCGTCGCTGAATGCTTCTAAGCCGGTGATCAACTCCATTAGGAGAACTCCGAAGCTGTACACGTCGCTCTTCTTCGACAACACTCCCGTGCGTAGATAATGCGGGTCGATGTAGCCGAGAGAGCCGGTCATCACCGTAGCAGCGGACCCTGGCGGCTTGACCATGGCGGAGAAGCCGACGGAGGCGGAGCCGAAGTCGCAGAGTTTAATCATGTCGGAGTTTGCGTCCAGGAGAATGTTGGCGGATTTGATGTCGCCGTGAACTACGACAGGGTTGCAGCTCTCATGCAGATACTCTAGGGCTCTAGCGAGCTGGTAGGCCACCGCCGTCCGACGAGTCCATGTCAGCACCGGCAAGCTGTCGCCGGAGTGCAGCTTGTCGTGTAGGTTCCCTCCGGCGACGTACTCGAGTACAAGTGCACCTTGTTCTGCAATCCAGATCAAACAATTAAGCCTTAGATTTTATTGTTATTATTATTTATTATTTGAACTAGCCAAGGGCAAAACCCTCTATCTCACGACTGAAGCAAGAAGAATTTATTTACCTCGTTCATCGCAGAAGCCGAGGATGCGAACAACATGGGGGTGGTGGAGGCGGAGGAGGAGGTCGAGCTCTTGTCGGAAAGCACGGTTCAGACGCTCGCTGGCGCTACTGTAAACTTTGATGGCGGCGGCGCCACCGTCGGAGAGCTCTGCTATGTAGACAGCGCTGTAACCTCCTTCACCGATCAACTTGGAAGTAAACCCGCGCGTAAACGACTCCAGTTCAGCCCAGGTGAATCTCCGGTTACCTGTATCTTCGTCGGCGACGTGGGCTATCTTTCCACCACCGCGCTCGAGGTCACCGGCGGCTTTGATATTGCTGCTGCGGCGGCGGATGAAGAAGAATAAGATGGAAGCTCCGGCGAGTACGAGAATGACTAGGGGAGCGACGACGGCGAGGGATATGAGTAGAGGGAGATCCATGGAGAGATGATAGAACAACAGCTTCACGTTTCTTAATATCTTGTGAAGATGGAGATTAGTCAACGCTTACAGAGGAGATACGAGAAGCAGATATTGCTGCTCTAGATTGAGAGGTTGTCGAGGTAGAGTCATTGGTGGTGAGGTGAGGGTCCCTTTTCTAATTCGACGAGAGAGAATTTTAAAATTTGAGGTTGGATTTTTGTCGGGGGTAAAAAAAAATAAATTTGAGAGCATTAGTTTTATGGTTTTTAGGAAAATAATTTTCTATGGTCAGTTTTTTAAACAAATTATAAAATTTATCACTTTTATAATTTTAGTTGTGTTAGAAAATAATAACTTATAAATCATATATTTTATCATGACCTACAGTTTTGCATTTTAAAATTTTTCATAAACAAAAGATATATTTTTAATTGATCGCCATAGTTTTAATTTAATTTTTGAATTATAACTTCGACAATCTATTAGATGAATTTTTTTTTGTAAATACGCAGGTACTGTTTCTTAAACAGTAGAAATAGAATATTCGTTTTAATTATATAGTATAATAATAATAATGAGAAGACCTTTATGCCTCAGCTGTCTATTAATTAAACGGTTCAAATATAATAGACTCTCTACCAAACAATAGCATACGAGGCGTATATTTGGATTTTATTTCGAAATTATTGAAGAAAGTCTTAAATTAATCCAATACTTTTTAGAGAGCTTGTTATCACGACATATTATTATTTTCGAAAGCTCGGAAAAGTTGGCCTAACCGCTGAAAGTAATACTCCTTGTATTTTAGTGGCTTTTCTTTTGACTTCGTTGTTCTTATTACCTAATCAAGGATTTTTTTTGACGTTTTGTCGAAAGGTCATACTTTACAAAACTATTAGGAAAAACGTACCTATTTTTAAAATAACTTTAAAAATATTCTTCTAAATATATATATATATATTCTTTAAAAAATTAAAAATAAAAAAAGTTTGTGTGATCTATAATTTTTGTAACAAAGTTTTTTTAAAAAGTACTTTTAAATATATATTTTGAACTCCAAAATTTTTATAACCGGCAAAAAATTTTGGACCTGAAAATATATATTTAGATATATTTTTTTTTTAAAAAAAACTTTCAATATAGACTTGTAAAGTACATCAAAAATATTTTTTTGCGTATTCAATTTTTTCCTAAAAATACGTGTGTGTGTATGTGTGTGTATATATATATATATATATATATTGTTAGTTCGATCTGATAATAGTATTGGTAAGCTAATATTTCTGTCGTTGATATTCTTAATCTAACGGTTGAGATTTAATTTTATGCTTAACGGAATAACAATTCACGCTATTAAATATAAAACTTAATTAGATAGCTTGTAAATAATAGATACGAACAGATAGTTGATTGCAGTATCTAATTCTTCCAAAATATAAGCACCATCTAGTAAATAATAAATAGCCATATTACTGTAATACTCATACCCTTATTGCTATTTGCAATTTATACAATTCTTTTTTTTTTTATTACAACGTATTTTTTATCACTGCTCTCCCGCCACTCCCTTGCTCTCCCTCATACAATCTCACATCGTCAAAAACATTACTTAAGATTAAATTGGGAATATATTTTGGTTTAGGTTGTTTGGGGTCTGACTGGCCAATCGGAGCAGCAGCTAACTTTGATTCTGGTTTATTTTTTAGTATTTAATTTATATATATATATATATATATATATTAGTGCCCAAATATATTATATGGTTAGCAAATTAGTATTTTAATCCCTCAATTTTTAGAGTCTCAAAATATTTATTTTAAAATTATATTTTTAAAAAAATTATATTAAAATTAAATTATATTAAAATTTATTATATTTAGATGTTTTTAAATTATTTAGATAATTATAAAATATGTTTGATATTAATTTAAAATAATAGCTAATTTGTAAATAGTTTTATTAGAAGGAAGATTTGATATGCAATTATATTATCCGTTCATAATGTTTGTTGGGCCTCGGAGTAGCACGAAGCACGTAATCAAAATCAATCATTGAAATCTCGCAAAGATGCGCCAGAGAAATAAACAATTTAATTAAATGTTATGAAAACGTGACACCTTATCATCCATCACCTACTTTGGCAGCATTCACACTATCGGTCATGTATTATCGTATTTCGTGGAGTATAATACATACTCTTAAATACGTCCAGAATAAAATTTTGAATTTTTCCGCTTGGTAAAAAAATTGGTCGTTAAATCTACACAAATTATATATAAAATAAGCTGACTATAAATAAAATTTCTAAATAAATCTCTAGCATATATATATATATATATATATATATATATATATATATATATACATATTTGTTTAAATTCTATTAATGCCATCAACAATTATAAATCATAATTTTCCTTTCACACATCTTTCTATTGATATAATTAGAACACTGATGTAAATGAGCCATGAGAGATGCCGCGAATTTAGATGTTGTTATTCATCAGGACTATCAATACTTTTATTATAATCAGAACCACATTTATTACATAAGGTTGAGAAGTAGTGAGAAAGTATTTTTTTATTATCTTGAAAGTCATGGGATGAAAATTTTTCGAAGATTTATTGGATTGTAAAATACAATTGATAATATATATTCAATAAATATTTATCTTTATTATTTTACATTATATTAGTAGAATTTATTAATGCTATTTATTAGTAAATTATATGTATAAGAAAAATTATAATACTTTTTAAGAGAAAATTATAAATTATAAATTAATTTTAAATCATTAAACTCTATATTAGTAATTTATAAAAGTATTAGTTTATTAATTAAATTTAATATAATGTCCTGATTATAAATTTAATAAATGTAAAATTTAGTATTGAATAATATTAGAAGTACGAACAAATGTTCACTCACTTAGATAGCAAAGTTGTATTTTGTGGTCGAGAGGCCTTTACAAAAGGTCAAAAATTTGAGCCTGTAATAAGTAATTATTAGAGTAAAAGTATCAAAATTATTCTATTTTCAAATAAGATTAGTTGCATCCTATATAGGAATTGAAATACTCCTAAAAATAAAAAAAAATTAATTACTAGTAATTATTATTAGATATTAAAATAATTATTTTCCCTACTTTCTAGTATGAGAAATGAAGAAAAGTTGAAATTTATATAAAAATAGAAAGTGGGATGAAAAGAAAAAATCACTAGCTTTTTCTTAAAGAAAAAGAGGTAGAAAAGTGTCGGTTCTACTTTTTCACTTTTTAGATCTCAACGGTCAAATTTAGAATAATGATTTATTCGAAATTAGTTTGGCTCAAAACTTTTCAATTATCTAGTATTTCTTTTCTTACATAGTAGCCAATTGGCCGATGCTGTTTCGCCTTTTCCACTAACCAAATTACTAGGAAAAATTACAAATTAATTTTAAATTTAAAATTTTTTACAAATAAGCTCATAAATTCAAAATATTCATGAATCAACATCTATATCGAAATTATATTTTTACTATCATATAAATATTTTTTTACAAAAAATTTATATTCAAAATTATTTAAAAAAGTAATTCTAATAGATATTTAAAATGATAAAATAACAAATAAAAAATATGAGGTTATTTATAAAATAATAAACTTTATTATTTTGAATTTTTCTTAAAAATTTCTAAATTTTTTTATATCACATAATTAAAAGACATAAAAATATAATTTAAATGAAAAATATATTTTTATAATATTTAATTATATGAATATATAATTGCGAATGCCGTTGGCTAGTTTATAAAACGGAAATTTGCTCTGCAGTCCTCCTATTTACTTTCAACATCACTGCAGTCCACGTTCACTTTAAAAGTTCATTTTACTCTATTATTTTGACTAACATTTGCACTGCACTCCACATTTGGCTGGAATTACCTATCTACCCTTGTCACTGTAGCAGTAAATCCCTAATCACCGTTTCTCGCCGTTCTCAATCCCCGTTCTTCCCTCACTCTTCCAAATTCATCTATCAAATCCGCTCGAAATGGGTAAGGATAAGCGCGGCAATGTGAAAACAAGATGTTCCCGAAGAATTTGTTTGACAACTTCCGTGCCACAGGGTCGTTGTCGCTGAAAAATTTCCATGTTCCGATCGTGAAGACGACTCCTTTCTCCCATTTGTCTGAAATCCCACCTATTGGCGGCGATCGTCCAAGACTCACCGTAATTTGTAGCCGGTGGGTAGGGGGATCAACATTTGCTTTGGGAGGGACGAAGCTTATTTTCAGCCCTCAAGATGTGGCGATATTGCTTGGACTCCCGATGGCCGGTGAGCCAGTTGATTTAGAAGCGTCTCTGAGTGCGCCTGAAACACCCCTACTGAAATCTTATTTCAACGCCCGGTTTCCCCCGCACATTGACAACATAGTAAGTGAAATGCGGAAGCTCAGGGATGACGAAACAAGAGCTGTAGATTATGTGAAGTTATGGGTACTTTACATATTTGCTGGTCTACTTTTCACCGAATCTAGCCAAAGGGTATCGAAAAGTCTCGTCGCCCTCGTGGATAAATTTGGAGAATTGAAGAACTACAATTGGCCCTCTGCAATACACAAACACACTATAGAGGGAGTTTTCTGTTATCGCCGTGGTGTAAAGAACTATTTATGTGGCTGTCCGATTCTGCTGACGGTAAGCAAATAACTTAGTGATCTGCTGTTTTTTGAGTGTGTTCTTTGGGAGTTATTGGTATTCTTGGTATTGTGGATTTATTTTAGATGTCTTCTTGTTGTGTTCTGGATGTTCTGGGTATGCTTTAGGTGTGTTCTGGTTGTTGTTGATGTGTTCTGGGCACTCATAGAGGTGTTTTGGGTGTGTTCTGGGTAGCTTATGGGTGTTCTGAGTGTGTTCTGGTTATCATATTGGTGTTCTGGGTATCTTATGGGTGTTCTGGGTGTGTTCTGGGTATCTTATGGGTGTTCTGAGTGTGTTCTGGGTATCATATTGGTGTTCTGGGTGTGTTTTGGTATCTTATGGGTGTTCTGGGTTTTGTGGGTATGTTCTGGGTGTTGTGAATGTGTTCTGGGTGCGTTCTGGGTATCTTATAGGTGTTATTGGTGTGTTCTTGGTATCTCTCTTGCTATCTGTTGATGATGTCTCTCTTGTAATTTGCATGCAGGCTTGGTTTTATGAAAAGTTGATTACCATGACTCCTCAAAACAGTGGTGCTACACCACGTCTTTTTAAGTGGTCTGGAGTTGATGTGATTCAGGCTGCTGACTTTGAAATGCAATGTAAACGTCTTAGCATTAAGTCCTTTCGGGCAGAGTATGATCTCACCGAGAGGGAACTTGAGTTGGTACAGCATTCTCGGGATGCTGGAGATGAAGGTGCCTACGAAGAAGCTAACCAGCAATTGTTATGGTTGGAAGGACCACCGGCAGTTTCAGATGGAAAGGCACCAGAAGTATCAGATGAAAAGGTTGCGGAAAGTCCATTGCGGCGGACTTCTGGACGTCGGTCGTTAGAATATAGGGTTGGTAAGTTGGAGGAGGAGATGAAAGCGCAAAGATCTGAGATGAAGGAGTTTAAGTCTTGGGTGGAACAGGTTACCTCTAATATGATGTTAGAGGTGAAGGCATTGGGGAAAAAGATCTTGCATCCCAGAAGTGCGCTAAAAACGCCTGGATCTTCTCGCGGAGTAAGCTTTGATGAACCCACTATTCCTTCTGCGCCTGATGAACCCACTATTCCTTCTGCGCCTGCCGTCTCCGCCCCTCAAAAAAGAACGAAAAGAACTATGAAAAGGGGATACCCCTCTCGCCGCAGCCAACCCTACCAGACGCGCAATAAAGATATCACAGCAGTTCTCGAGGCTACTTCAAACCCTGAGAAGATGTTCTGGAGGAAAAACCGGACAATGATTCGAAGTAGGAAGTCGAGGTCTGAAATCGAGAAGCTTGCAAAGAAGATTGCCATGGAAGTTGATGAGGATGCTTCCGGTTCAGACAATAAAACTAATGAGCAGAAGGAGCAAATGTTTGCTGCTGAGTCGCTCCAACTGATACCCTATGAGGTCGATGAACCCATTAAAATGATAATGGGGGTGGTTGGAGAGATTAATCAGTATGACCTTGATTCTGACGAGGATCCCGCCGATGAGCCGATGGTAACGGATTCTGCTGCAGATGAGCAGGCTCATATGCCTTCTATTTCAAAGGATCCAGTAGAGCCCAAGCCCAAGGAGGAGGATCACCCTATTGCACAGGAGACTCCTCTTGTACAGGATAGTTCTGAGCTGCAGGATCCTCCTTCAAATATGATTGAAATAACCGAGCAGCATCTGGATGTTTCGGACTCTCTCTCAGCTCATCAGAAATGGGTAGTCAAGAAGGTAAAAAAGGTAAGTTCTTTCTGTTCTGGGAGTCTTGCGGGTGTTCTGGGTATGTTCTAGGTATGTTGTGGGTGTTCTGGGTGTTCTGGGTGTTCTGGATATGTTCTGGGTGTGTTGTGGGTGTGTTCTTGCTGTTGTGGGTATGTTATTCTATTGTTTTGAACTAACCGCTACTTTATTCCCTTTTGTGTTTGGTTGTTTAAGGCTCATATTGCCGCGGGAATGCTGGGGCAATCTGAAGAGGATGCTATTAAAGGGCTATTGAGGATTGACTCCAGCAAGTACTTCTCTACTGTTTGGGCTGATGAAAGGACACACATCATGGTTTTTGACATGTATAAAGTACTATGTAAACATGAATTCATTGGTGATGAAATAATCACCGCATTTTCTTCATCATTTTTTATTACACGCCAAGAAGCTAACCCACACTTATACGAGAAGAGTTTCTTCTGCGCAGCGAATTTTGAGGTAATATTCGTCACCCACTTATACGAGAACAAGCTCACCCACTATTTATTCCCTTTTCAGGCCATTTGTAGCGCTAAAATTATGAACGTAATTGCGGAAGTTCAGGAAGAAATAAGGAATTACGCTCCTGGACTGAGATATATTTTTCTCCCAGTCTGCAAAAGCGACCACTGGTTCCTTGTTGTAATAGACGTGCAGAACCGTACCTTTATTCACTATAACTCCAAGAAGCTCAACCCCACAAAGAGAGAACAATTCAATGATGCAGTTGCGTTAATGCGGCAACACCTTGCATGCATTTTTCCAACCATCAATCAATGGAGTACAACTGAGGCCAGAAGACTACCATTGCAGGATGGGTAAGCTTCTATATTATGTCATTATAGCTTAAATTCACACCTAATTGTTTTGTTTTGTTTTCCAGACCCGACTGTGCAATCTACGTTATTATGTTTATGGATTACCTGCAATCTCGGAGTTCAAACATGAAGTGGAAACCTGCCGAAGCACGTCTTTACCGAGGAAGGGTGATTGCGCAACTTCTTACACATAAATGTAGCAAACTTAACACATTGATATAATTGTACATATTGTAGAAATGTACATAGATTACATGTGTATAATAGATTATGTTCTGGGCCTTGTTTTGTTGTGGGTGTGTTCTGGATGTGTTCTAGGCGTTTTCTGGTTGTGTTCTGGGTGTTGTTGAAGTGTTCAATTTATATAATGCTACCTGCATTCAGAATTCCATTTATATTCAATTTTCACAATTCAGAACTATAATAGTAGATTGCAAGAATTCCATTTATATTTATGGCAGAAATGTGTTACAGCCATAAATAAAAGTCATTAATGCATTTTGTTTCCGAGGAAGGTTGTTGAACCGCCTAGCCTGAGAATCGCATTAATGGCATTAATGCTTGCGCTATCCTTTAAGCGTTTATATTATATAAGTGAGGACTAGGCAGTGTTTGTCACTCCATACTACATCATGCCTTCTCTTATTTCTCTCCTGTGGCATTTGGAGAGGCAGATGAAGGAACGAGACGAGTGGGAGGCGCGTTATGCCGCGATATCTCGCAGGATAGAGAGGTTGGATAACTCTTGGTGGACCCGACTTTGGACGGCCCGTTATGCGGCTGAACGGAGAGACCTGGCTTCGGATCTGCAATGGACACAGGCCGTCATTCAGGAGTGTGAGCGTTCTTGCGCGGAGCTGGAGGAAGAGCTACGCATGCTGGAGCTAGAGGAGAGACGTACTGATCCCAGCGCTTAGGGCTCCGTGTTGTTGAGTTCTCCTTTATCCACTATGTGGCAACTCTGTTTATGTAACCTCTTCGTAAAACTTTTTCAATGAAACGTACTCAATGGAATACCCACAACACCCAGTACACCTAGGACATACCCAGAACATACCCAGAAAACACCCAGAACATCCAGAACATACCCAGAACACACCCAGAACACCCATAAAGATTGCTGGGAACACTTTTTATGTAATGACTGGCACTTATATCAAAGGGCTAGTATGTAAAGTAAAGGGAATTGTTGGTAGCAATTATTATTATTATTATTATTATTATTATTATTATTATGGATTTGTTTCTTATCTATTTATTTATTATTATTATTATGAATTTAAATGCATTTTATGTTTATTATTATGTTCTGGGTGTTCTGGGTATGTTCTGGGAATGTTCTGGGTATGTTCTGGCCCTTTGATATAAGTGCTGCCAACAATTCCCTTTACTTTACATACTAGCCCTTTGATACAAGTGCCAGTCATTACATAAAAAGTGTTCCTAGCAATCTTTATGGATATCATTCATATTATTATTATTATTATTATTATTATTATTATGGATTTGTTTCTTATCTATTTATTTATTATTATTATTATGAATTTAAATGCATTTTATGTTTATTATTATGTTCTGGGTGTTCTGGGTATGTTCTGGGAATGTTCTGGGTATGTTCTGGCCCTTTGATATAAGTGCTGCCAACAATTCCCTTTACTTTACATACTAGCCCTTTGATACAAGTGCCAGTCATTACATAAAAAGTGTTCCTAGCAATCTTTATGGATATCATTCATATTATTATTATTATTATTATTATTATTATTATTATGGATTTGTTTCTTATCTATTTATTTATTATTATTATTATGAATTTAAAAATAAAATAAATGCATTTTTTAATATTTATGGGTGTTCTGGGTATGTTCTGGGAATGTTCTGGGTATGTTCTGGAACACATTCAGAACATCCATAATATATCCAAAATACATCCAGAACACATTCAGAACAGAAAGAACAGCCAGAACATATCCAGAACACACAGAACACCAGAACATATCCAGAACACCCAGGAACTGCAGTAAACAACATCTTTGCATTAACGAACAAAGCACTACATCAGCATGAACACATTCCAGGAACTGCATGAAATAACATCTTTAGATAACATCAAAAGATTTAGCACTTCCTCTTTGCACGACCACTTTAACGACCTTTACACATGATCAAACACCAAAAAAGACAAAATAACTGTTATGTACATATATGTATATACAGACTTGTATAGCAACTTGTGGGCTAACTGCACAAAATATCGAGGACCAAAAACAGACTTGTATAGCAACTTCCCAAGCATCACTAGACAGTCTCGACAATAGGATTGACGCAACTGCGCCTATTATGACCTGGCTGCTTGCACCTTCCACACTTAACAACACGACATTTCTCATTCATAGAGTGGATCCTTTCTGTCCTTGGTCGACCAGGCGGTCGTTTTGTTTCTGGAGGCTTAATTTGACAATTCTTTTCCGTAATAATTGGTTTGCCGGTAGTAGGAATAGGATAAACAGGAACACTGTATGCCTCCTTCCACTTGGATGTTTGGTAATACGGATCACAATACTCATATAAACCTCGATGGGCGGTCATTATGGCTGCACAAGCATGTGGACAAGGCAAACCTTCCAACTGCCATTGGCCACAAGAACAACGACCGGTTTGTAAACATATAACAAATGTAGCATCCCCATCAACACACTCATACATGTCACTTGTAGATGCTCTCACAGTGAGCAAACGGCCATCTTGAAGCCTTTCCTTCAGCATCTTTTCAATTTTTGGTGCTAAGGGGGAATGAGCATTTTTTGCCTTTTCATACCTATTGCTCATCTTCACCATTATTTTAACACGTATTGCATCAACCATAACGGCAATTGGCATATATCGGCAATCTTTAATCCACTTGTTGAAAGATTCGGCCACATTGTTATTCATATAGCCCCATCTTGGACCAGGGAAAAGGGAGTTCGCCCAATGTCTAGGGTCGATGTCATTAAAGAAGTTAGGTGACTTTCTCCCAAACTTGTCAACAATCTTGCTCCATATCCCATTGAACTCACTAAGATTTGTTGTCTTGGCAGCTCTCTTGAATTGTTTAATCCACTTCTTTCTATCCTTTCTTTCACCTCTCAGCACATCTTTCTTAAAATTATCAATGATATGGCGAAGGCAGTGGGCATGGTGGCTTAATGGAAAATGTTTAGAAACAGATTTCAAGATGCTGCTGTGTCGATCTGAGTAGATAGTATAAGCTTTGTGAGGAACACACAACTTAAGCCGCTCCATAAACCAATTCCAATTTTCATCATCCTCCCCGCTAACCACACAAAAAGCTATCACAAATATGTTATTATTCGCATCCAATGATGTGGCAGCAAATAAACATCCTTTATATTTATGCTTTAAGAATGTACCATCAATAAATACCAATGGCCTGCATGCCTTCCTAAAGCCCTCAATAGATGCACCTAATGAAATAAACAATCTAGTAAACCTCTTGGTGGCTTCGTTAACTTCAAGATAGACCACACTTCCAGGATTGCTACTAATGAGACTATCGCAATACCATTTAAGATAGCCAAAAGACAATGAATCCTTTCCATGTATCTCCTCCCTTGCACGTTCTTTTGCACGCCAGGCTTTGTTGTAAGAAATTTTCACCCCATACTCTTTGTGAAAAGTATTAATTATGTCAAGAGGCTTAGTCAGGGGCATATCTCGCAGCTTCTCTTTAATCAAACCAGCAACCCACTTTCTTGTACTTCTTGGATGACCTATCTGATCTACACCCACACCACAAGTGTGTGTGAGCGTTGCTTTCTTAATATAAAATTTCTCATCGAGCTTGCAAAAGGAGGCGTGGATGCGCCAATTGCACTTATCATCCTTGCAAACGACTGTAACACGCTTAGAATCATTCTTTAGAAACACATAATTGAATCCATTCCGATGCAATGATTATCCAAAGCACGACGAAAATATGCGACATTTCTAAATTCTTGTCCCACACCTCTAATACACCTCTGCCATGCATTTATAGCATGATGTTCAACCTCAGATGACATGTCACCTATGCTTGGGCAGCAAAATAGGTCCCTGGAGCTTGGTCTATCCTCCCATTGAGTGGTAGATGGAGCAAAACTACATGGAAAGACACACACTTAGCTAATTTTTATAAAGATATCCAGAACACACCCAGAACATACCAACACACCCAGAACACACCCAGAACATACCAACACACCCAGAACACACCCAGAACACACCCAGAACATACCAACACATCCAGAACAAACCCAGAA
The DNA here is from genome assembly GCA_002076135.1 of Xerophyta viscosa. Lineage (NCBI taxonomy): Eukaryota > Viridiplantae > Streptophyta > Magnoliopsida > Pandanales > Velloziaceae > Xerophyta > Xerophyta viscosa. The sequence goes on along the minus strand of MJHO01000174.1, from coordinate 72,842 downwards.
CATACCAACACACCCAGAACACACCCAGAACATGCTTTTACCTTTCATTAAATACAGCATGTCGTTGTGATCGAGCTCCCCCATCTGGATCAGGAATTGCTCGCGCCGGCATTGCACACCTTTCCACAACAAGTTTAGCCTGAGTAGTCCCGTTTTGTTTATGAATGTAGTACATATTCGCAACATCTCGATCCGATGTGAGAGTGACGAGGTTGCGCGTGTCATCCGGAGTGTAGAACTTCAACATGAACGTATCTGGAGCCAATGTATTCCATCTACTAACCACTTGCTCAAACAAATTTTCCAGCTTTGTATTCCCGTCGAAGTCAACAATATGGTATTCCTCTCCGAAAGCACAAATGCCCAAAATACAAGTGTCCATTCTATCATATGTATGGGTGTTAGCGGGATGAAAGCTCGTGATAGAAAGGTCACGGAAGGGAGGAGAGGGATTGTGAGAGTTGATGGAAGAGAGGATAGGGATTGTGAGAGTTGATGGAAGGGAGGAGACCGCAGCAGGAGGAGAGGAAGGGGATGAGGGATGGCGGGAAGAGGAAGAGGGATGGCGGGAAGAGGGACAGCAATCTCGAGATGGACTGTGTGAGGAATGAGGGGAAGGTGGGCTGCTGGGTTAAAGGATATGATGAGGGCATATATGTCTTTTTAACTCTATTTGGACTGAACTGCAATTAAATTGATTGGGTTGGATGTAACTGCAAATGCAAGTTTTGGGTGGACCACAGTGCAAAAACAAACCCTTATTTGGACTGCAGAGCAAGTTTCCCTATAAATAAAGGACTCATTTTTCAAAAGTTCTAGAAGATTTAAATGCATTATTAGGAAAGGAAAGAATAGTCAGAAAACAAAGCTGTCCTTGTGTCGCGTTGATAAGGACAGGGGTCCTATCATTTGTCGTCACTTAGAGACTTAGTTTGCAGCTTAGCTAATCTCCATTATGATGGAACCTTCGTTTTTATTGAGCATTTATTAGCTTTTGTTGCTTATGGTGTACTGTAGCCTTCAACAAAATAGGATCGGAAGACTTACATATCAACCACTCATTTGATAATAATACTTTGAATTTTTAAATTTTAAATTTTATATTTAAATATTTATTTAAAAATATTATATATATTAAAATTATAGATTATATATATTTTTTCTATTTAATTTTAAAAAAAAATACTTTTAAATAAATATATTAATATTCTGAATTTTTAATAGATTAGTGGATTAATTTTTAAATACATGAAATGTTTTGAACATCAAAATATCTATTAGGAGTCTTAAAAAAAATTTTGAATATAAAAATTATAAATTACATCAAAAATTTCTTTCTTACATGTTCAAATCTTTTCAAAAAATATTTATATAATAGTAAGAGTATTTGTGGTATAAATTTTGTAATAGAGATTGATTTGTAAAAAAATTAAATATAAAAGTTATTTTAT
>MJHO01000174.1:48924-65555 GCA_002076135.1 Xerophyta viscosa | reverse complement strand
ACACCTTCCGATGAGTTTTTAACACCTTTCGATGAATTTTTTATACCTCCAACATGCATTCAACACCTTATATTTTGACATCTTTTAGTAAATTTTCGGCACCTTCTTATTAATTTTTAACAACCATTCTGATAAAAAATAACACATTGACGCCTTTCTGATAATTTTTAACATCTTCTTGATAACTTTTGACACTATCCGCGGAAGGATTTAACTGCAATTAAAACTTAGCCTATAATTCAAATATAATAAAACTTACAATTTGGACCTAAACGTAACTTTTTTTTTTTTGGGGTCGAATGACATATTAGTTTACTCGTGTAAGTAAATGATGCAATTGTACTTTAACCAAAAAATTGAAATATTAGTTTACCCACGTAAGTATATGATACAATTATACACAGAAAGTATAACCACAAATATTAAAAATATGATCCGAATGTAAAATATACTATTTTTTAAAAAAAAGTAGAACACAAATATAATTTAAATATAATAATAAAAAATAAATATATTTAAATATTTAAATATTTAAAAAATAATAAGTTATATAAAATATAATATTATGTATATTAAAAAAAAACGGTATACTGGTATTTCTGGGCTGTCGCACTGCTATTTAACTTCACGGGTATATAGTAAAATATAATTTTAATATCCAGAATATTATCATTTGTGTATAGTGCTTCCCCCGCGGTACGGTCATCGAATACACATGGCAAAACTTAAGTTATTATTTGGTAGATACACACTTGTCTTTTTTTCTTTTTTCTTTTTTTTTTTGAAAATTACGGAAGTTTATTCGATAAAGCCGTGTACTTGACTGAGCACGCGTCAGACACATCAGAAAAATATTCATAATATAAAAAAAATTTAAAAAAAAAAAAACTTCGACAATGTTAAATAAGAGTATCTGACATGTGCATTTATATGCATGCTATTTTAAAAAAAAAAAATTTGAATTTTTTTTTTTACTTTAAAGAGAAGATAAATACTATATACTACTAGCAATACACAAAAAAAAAATAGTATAATTTAGTTGTGTACTGAAATACTACATTTTACTTTATTTTTATTTAAGTAATTAGACTTCTGATGTTTAAAGTTAAGGATAACGATCAAAACACCCCTATTTTTTAAACTTTTTCCCTTTCAACCCCTACTTTACTCTCTTCTCTTTTAGCACTACTTTTATTTTTCATGCCATGTCATTTTGATTGTTGTATTAGTATTTTTTGAAAAAAAATTTAACATAAAAATTGTAGATTTGATAAAATCTACAACTTTCATCCTCACCACTTTTCAAAAAATTACTTCTAAGCAGGTATTTTGAGACTTCAAATTGTTAACAAATTTTACGATCCAACTCATTAATCTACTGAAATTTTGAAGCCTCAAAATACTTATTTAGATATATTTTTTTAAAAAATATTGAACACGAAAGTTATAAATCTCATCAAAATTTATAATTTTTATATTAAAAAAAAATTTCTAAAAAATTCTGTTACAGTAGTCAAAATAATATGCACGGTTCACGAGATAGGGCCTAAATGGAAACATGTATTTTGGAGGAACAAAATCAACCAATATTTGTCCTACGAGGGCTGAAAAGGAAATGCCCCTTAAATTCAATGAAATATTATGTTTGCATAGATTTTGTTATTTTGATGTTATAATAATTTCAGAGCTCAAATACTTAATATAGATTATTTTTTAATTATTTAAACTTTTACAACAATGTTCAATCAGTATCCGTATCATATTCATCTTTTGAAAAAGAGCACTCCATATTCCTATAATCATATTCATGTCCCTCCTTTCCAAATTTATAGCTGTGCATTAGAAATAGGAATAATTGTACATCAGTCCTCCAAAATCTAATTTTTGAATTTCAGCCTCCGAAAACGTATTTTCGCGCTGACGTGTGACAGCGCTTGCATACTGCCATATCGCACATTTATGTGTTTTTAAAGGTTGAAATATGCGACCGTTGATTTTAGAAAAATAATATGCAATTATTCTTTAGAAATATATATATGGAAATGACTAAGTGCTGAATATTGAAACATAAATAGATAAAAAAAACACGTTAATTGATTGTTTTGACCAAAGAGCTCAGAGTCAACGGGTTGTTTGTGCGAAAACATTTTCTATGAAACCTTGGAAGTTGGAAGTCATTGTCACGTGAGATACATTGAACTCTTCAATTCCCACAAATGCTATCTACAAAAATATAAAAAATTTATCTATTTTATTTTTATAAAAAATAATATAAAATTTGTATCTATTCAGATAAAGAAAATCGAACTTTGCAGTTAGTAAAATATTAGTTAATATCATCTGTAAATTTATTTATTACGATAATCGTATATAAAATAGACTAATTATAGATATAATTTTTTTTACGATTATTTAAAAAAACAAAACGGCGAACTCTTCAATTACTTCTTTTGTGGTTTCTAGAAATGATTATTCCATTAAGATATGCATTGGAATTTTTTCCAAGTAAAAGATTTCAAAGGGATCATAACTGCCGATCGGTTGTGTACAGTGGCGACGAATGTGATTGAAGGTCTCGAGATGGGTGTTGGGATATATGATGTCTGGTGGGAGTGATAAAAGGGTATATTAAAGCGGCTCAAAAAGGCAATATTTTTTGAATAACTTTTGAATCTAAAATACACAAAAAAGATATTAAATGTACCTAAATTACAAAATAAAGTACGGAGGCTCTCGGCTTTGGTTCACTAGAGGGAACTTTTACCGCTAAGCTAGATATATAAAATTCTATTTAGATATTACTCTTTGATATGCGCGGACGCTATCTAGAAAGAATTCTAAGCTATACTAAATCTAATAACGGAGCAGGTCTGACGGACCCAATTCTGTTGATCAGGCAAATGTCGAGATTTTCCAGATTACATTAAGAAGATGCGCCAAAAAAATTAAAAAAAAAAAAAAAGAAAAAAAAAAAGGAAAATAGAGGAAGGCCAGCATATGCTGGCTATACTGGTCAAAAAATTTGTCCTTGTTAAGATCTTGTGAGTCATCTAAAGATCTTATAATATACTCAAAGGAACACATCAAATGGATCTTCTCATTTCAAGTCAATTAATTTTCTCAAAAATAGATATCATCAATTTGATAAATATTTGATGAGCTCATCCAAAAGATTTCGAACCTGACTGTTTCTAATATATTTCTTACAAGATCAAGAACATCATCATAATCTTTGAACTATCTCTATTTCCATTTTTTTAAAATTTTTATTTGTCTATTTTTTGTGGAAGAAAGTTGAGCAAGTAGGACTAGCAAGAGATTGATTGCCCAAAGAAAAGGAAATTTTTTATAAAAAAAAAAGAAAAAAAAATACAAATAAATGGATATAAATTGAAATTTTTTTCCCACGCAAATAAGACAAGGCGCAATGTTCTTATTCAACAAGTAAATGAAGAAGCTACAACAATAATTGTCCAAACAAAAGAATTTTTTTTTAAAAAAAAAAGAAATTACAAATAACTGGATAAATTGTAAATTTTTTCTCATTTATTGTTGACTTTTACTAGCACTCCTTAGAAATGTTGACATTTTGGATCAATTTCACTTCATGCAATGGATAGAAAAATTTATAATTTTTCCATGATGACGGACGGTGAGTCAAAATTTTACACATATAACGATACTACTTTATTATCTAGATAAAATACTCATACTAAAATTTATACGAATCATCAGAATCGATTAAAAAATACGGCCAACAAATTATGCAAATTATAATATTTGTGATGAGTGACGATGGGTCAAATGTCTATGCATACTGCTTTATATTATCTAGATAAAACTTGTAATATCGAATTTTGTACAAATCATCGGAATCTATTAAGGATTACTTGGCCAACAAATCATGGAGAATCTCGGATTTGCCGACATCATCGAAGATAACATATTAGAAATATCCATAACTTAGAATCTAAGTTTTGCTAAAAAACAAAAAATTATTTTGCCGAGGAAATCTAGAATTACGGAAGCAAAATACGTCAATAACTTGCATGGATTTTTAATAGTAAAACAAGTGGTGCAACATATTGTACGACACCTTTTGCATGACGTAGATTAAAGATCCATGAGTTGGATACGGGTAGTTTTCCTCAATGCCTAAAAACTAGTGCTACCGACATGAGTTTGTTTAAGGGAAACTTGCTCTGCAGTCCAAATAAGGGTTTGTGTTTTTTGCCACTGCGTCCACCCAAAAACTTGCATTTGCAGTTACAATCCAACCCAATCAAATTTAATTACAGTTCAGCCCAGAATAGAGTTTAAAAAGGACATATATGCCCTCATATATCCTTTAAACCAGCAGCCCCCTTCCCGCTCATTTCCTCACACAGTCCATCTCGAGATTGCTGCCCCTCTTCCCGCCATCCCTCTTCCTCTTCCCGCCATCCCTCATCCCCTTCCTCTCCTCCTGCTGCGGTCTCCTCCCTTCCATCAACTCTCACAATCCCTATCCTCTCTTCCATCAACTCTCACAATCCCTCTCCTCCCTTCCGTGACCTTTCTATCACGAGCTTTCATCCCGCTAACACCATACATATGAAGAATGACACTTGTATTTGGGCATTTTGCTTTCGGAGAGGAAAATAACCATATTGGTTGACTTCGACGGGAATACAAAGCTGCGAAAATTTGTTTGAGCAAGTGGTTGTAGATGAAACATTGGCTCCAGATACGTTCATATTGAAGTTCTACACTCCAGATGACACGCGGCAAACCTCGTCACTCTCACATCGCATCGAGTAAGTTGCGAATATGTACTACATTCATAACAAAACGGGACTACCTCAGGCTAAAACTGTTGTGGAAAGGTGATGCAATGCCGGCGCGAGCAATTTCCTGAATCCAGATGGGGGAGCTCGATTCAACAACGACATTGCGGTATTTAATGAAATGTAAAAGCATGTTCTGGGTTATGTTCTGGGTGTGTCTGGGTGTGTTGGTATTTCGGGTTTGTTCTGGATGTGTTGGTATGTTCTGGGTGTGTTCTGGGTGTGTTGTCATGTTCTGGGTGTGTCTGGGTGTTTTTGGTATGTTCTGGGTGTTTCTGGATATCTTTATAAAAAGTTAGCTAAGTGTGTGTCTTCCATGTAGTTTTGCTCCATCTACCCACTCAATGAGAGGATAGACAAAGCTCCAGGGGACCTATTTTGCTGCCCAAGCATAGTGGGACATGTCATCTGAGGTGAACATCATGCTATAAATGCATGGCAGAGTGTATTAGAGGTGTGGACAGAATTAGAAATGTCGGCATATTTTCGTCGTGCTTTGGATAATCATTGCATCGGAATTGGATTCAATTATGTGTTCTAAAAATGATTCTAAGCGTGTTACAGTCGTTTGCAAGGATGCATAAGTGCAATTGGCGCATCCACGCCTCCTTTTGTAAGCTCGATGAGAAAATTTTATATTAAGAAGGCAACGCTCACACACCTTGTGGTGTGGTGTAGATCAGATAGCAATCCAAGAAGTACAAGAAGTGGGTTGCTGGTTGATAAAGAAGAAAGCTGCGAGGATATGCCCCTGAACTTAAGCCTCTTGACCAAAATTATACTTTTCACAAAGAGTATGGTGGTGAAAATTTCTACAACAAAAGCCTGGCGTGCAAAAGAACGTGCAAGGAGGAGATACATGAAAGGATCATTGTCTTTTGGCTATCTTAAATGGTATTGCGATAGTCTCATTAGTAGCAATCCTGAAAGTGTGGTCTATCTTGAAGTTAACGAAGCCACCAAGAGGTTTACTAGATTGTTTATTTCATTAGGTGCATCTATTGAGGGCTTTAGGAAGGCATGCAGGCCATTGGTATTTATTGATGGTACATTCTTAAAGCATAAATATAAAGGATGTTTATTTGCTGCCACATCATTGATGCGAATAATAACATATTGTATAGCTTTTGTGTGGTAGCGGGAGATGATGAAAATTGGAATTGTTTATGAGCGGCTTAAGTTGTGTGTTCCTCACAAAAGCTTATACTATTACTCAGCATCGACACAACAGCATCTTGAAATCTTTTCTAAACATTTTCCATTAAGCCACCATGCCCAACTGCCTTCGCCATTATCATTGATAATTTTAAGAAAATGTGCTGAGAGCGTGAAAAGAAAGGATAGAAAGAAGTGGCATTAAAACAATTCAAGAGAGCTGCAAGAAACAAATCTTAGTGAGTTCAATGGGATATGAGCAAGAGTTGTTGACAAGTTTGGGAGAAAAGTCACCTAACTTCTTTAATGACATGTCGACCCTAAACATGTGCGAACTCCCTGTTCCCTGGTCCAAGATGGGGCTATATGAATAACAATGTGGCCGAATCTTTCAACAAGTGGATTAAAGATTGCCGATATATGCAATTGCCTTATGGTTGATGCAATACGTGTTAAAATAATGTGAAGTATGAGCAATAGGTATGAAAAAGGCCAAAAATGCTTCATTCCCCCCTTAGCCACCAAAAATTTGAAAAGATGCTAAGGAAAAGGCTTCAAGATGGGCCGTTGTCACTGTGAGAGCATCTACAAGTGACATGTATTTGAGTGTCTGATGGGGATGCTACCATTTTATATATGTTACCAAACCGGTCGTTGTTCTGTAGCCAATGCGCAGTTGGAAGGTTGCCTTGTCCCACATGCTTGTGCAGCCATAATGACCGCCCATCAGGTTTATATATTATTGTTGGATCCGTATTAAACCAAACATCCAAGTGAAGGAGGCATACAGCTGTTCTCTGTTTTATTCCTTATCCTTACTACCGGCAAACCAATTATTACGGAAAAAGAATTGTTCCAAATAAAGCCTCCAGAAAACAACGACCGCACTGGTGACCAAGGACAGAAAGGATTCCACTCTATGAAATGAGAAATTGTCTGTGTTGTTAAGGTGTGGAAGGGGCAAGCAGCCAGGTCCATAATAGGCGCAGTGCCGTCAATCCTATTGTCGAGACTGTCTAGTGATGCTTGGGAAGTTTGCTATACAAGTCTGTTTTTGGTCCTCGATGATTTTGTGCAGTTAGCCCACAAGTTGCCTATACAAGTCTGTATTAACATATATGTACATAACATTTTATTTGTCTTTTTGGTGTTTGATCATGTGTAAAAAGGTCGTTAAAGTGGTCGTGCAAAGGAAGTGCTAAATCTTGATGTTATCTAAAGATTTTATTTCATGCAGTTCCTGGAATGTGTTATTGCTATGTAGTTGCTTTTGTTCGTTAATGCAAAGATGTTGTTTACTGCGAGTTCCCTACCAGGTGTTCTGGATATGTTCTGGGTGTGTTCGGGTGTGTTCTGGATTATGTTCTGGTGTTCTTCTGTCTGAATTGTTGTTCTGATGTATTTTGGATATATTATGGATGTTCTGAATGTGTTTCCAGAACATTACCCAGAACATTTCCCAGAACATACCCAGAACATAATAATAAACATAAAATGTCCATTTAAATTCATTAATAATAATTAATAAATAAATAAGATAAGAAACAAATCCATAATAATAAATAATAATTAATTAATAATAATAATTAATAATATGAATTGATATCGATAAAGATTTGCTAGGAACACTTTTATGTAATGACTGGCACTGTATCAAAGGGCTAGTATGTAAAGTAAAGGGAATTGTTCTGCACAAGCAACTTATATCAAAGGCCAGAAACATACCCAGAACATCCAGAACATTACCCAGAAACACCCAGAACATAATAATAAACATAAAATGATTTAAATCATAATAATAAATAATAAAATAAATAGATAAGAAACAAATCCATAATAATAATAATAAATAATAATAATAATAATATGAAGGTATCGATAAAGATTGCTGAGGAACACTTTTTATGTATGCACTGCACCTTGTAATCAAAGGGCTAGTATGTAAAGTAAAGGGAATTTTGGCAGCACTTTATATTTCAAAGCCAGAACATACCCAGAACATCCCAGAACATACCCAGAACACCCAGAACATAATAATAAACATAAAATGCCATTTAAATTCATAATAATAATAAATAAATAAATAGTAAAGAAACAAATCCCATAATAATAATAATAATAATAATAATAATAATATGAATGATATCGATAAAGATTGCTAGGAACACTTTTTATGTAATGACTGGCACTTGTATCAAAGGCTAGTATGTAAAGTAAAGGGGAATTTGTTGGCAGCCACTTATATCAAAGGGCCAGAACATACCCAGAACATTCCCAGAAACATACCCAGAACACCCAGGACACATAATATAAACATAAAATGCATTAAATTCATAATAATAATAATAAATAAATAATAAGAAAACAAAATCCATTAATAAATAATAAAATAATAATAATAATAATAATAATGATGAATGATATCCATAAAGATTGCTAGGAACACTTTTATGTAATGACTGCATTTGTATCAAAAGGGTAGTATGAAAGAAAGGAATTGTGCAGCACTTTATCAAAGGGCCAGAACATAACCGCAGAACATTCCCAGAACCATACCCAGAACACCAGAACATAATAATAAACATAAAATGACCATTTTAAATTCATAATAAAATTAATAAATAAATAGATATGAAAACAATCCATGAAATACATAATAATAATAAAATAATATAATATGAATGATCTCCATTAAGATGCTAGAACACTTTTATGTGAATGACTGGCACTTGTAATCAAAGGAGCTAGTATGTAAAGGTAAAGGGAATTGTTGGCAGCACTTATATTCCAAAGGGCCAGAACATACCCAGAACATTCACCAGACATAACCCAAAACAAACCCAGAACATAATAATAAACATAAAATTGCATTAAATTCATAATAATTAATACATAAATAAATAGATAAGAAAAACAAATCCATAATAATAATAATAATAATAATAATAATTAATATGAAAATGATATCCATAAAATGCTAGGAACACTTTTATGTAATGACTGGCACTTGTATCAAAAGGCTATAGTGATGTAAAGTAAAGGAATATTGGTTGGCGTAGGGCAGCAACTTATATCAAAGCCAGAAACATACCCAGAACATTCCCAGGAACATACCCAGAAACACCCAGAACATAAATAATAAACATAAAATGCATTTAAAATTTCATATAATAATAATAATAAATAGATTAAGAAAACAAATTTCCATTTAAATAAATAAAATTAAATTTTAAAATAATAATAATAATAAATATGAATGACCATCCATAAAAGAGTGCCTAGGGAACACTTTCTTATGTAATGACTGGCACTTGTACAAAGGGCTAAGTATGTAAGTAAAGGAATTGTGCAGCACTTATATCAAAGGGCCAGAACATACCCAGAACATACCCAGAACACCTAGAACATAATAGTAAACATAAAATGCATTTAAATTCATAATAATAATAATAAATAAATAGATAAGAACCAAATCCATAAAATAATAATCAATTTAATAATAATAATAATATGAATGATATCCATAAAGATTGCTTAGGAAACATTTTTATGTAGATGAGACTGGCACTTGTATCAAAGGGCAGTTCATGTAAAGTAAAGGGAATTGTTTCGGCAGCACTATATCAAAGGGCCAGAACATACCAGAACATTCCCAGGAACATACCCAGACACCCAAACATAAATAATAAACATAAAATGCATTTAAAATTCATAAAATAATAATAAATAAATAGATAAGAAACAATCCATAATAATAATAATAATAATATAATAATAATAATATGAATGATATCCATAAAATTGCTCAGGAACACTTTTTATGTAATGACTGCACTTGTTATCAAAGGGCTTAGTATGTAAAGTAAAGGGAATTGTTGGCACACTTATATCAAAGGGGCCAGAACATAACCCAGAAACATTCCCAGAAAACATTACCCAGAGAACACCCAGAACATAATAATAAACATTTAAAAATGCATTTAAATTCATAATAATTAATAATAAATAAATAGATTAAGAAACAAATCCATAATAATAATAATAATAATAATAATAATAATAATAATTGCTACCAACAATTCCCTACTTTACAACTAGGCCCTTGATATAAGTTGCCAGTCTCACATAAAAAGTTGTTCCCAGCATAGACTTTTATGGGTGTTCTATGGGTGTGTTCTGGGTATGTTCTGGGTGTTTTCTGGGTATGTTCTGGGTATGTCCTAGGTGTACTGGGTGTTGTGGGTATTCCATTGAGTACGTTTCATTGAAAAAGTTTTACGAAGAGGTTACATAAACAGAGTTGCCACATAGTGGATAAAGGAGAACTCAACAACACGGAGCCCTAAGCGCTGGGATCAGTACGTCTCTCCTCTAGCTCCAGCATGCGTAGCTCTTCCTCCAGCTCCTTTTGCGCAAGAACGCTCACACTCCTGAATGACGGCCTGTGTCCATTGCAGATCCGAAGCCAGGTCTCTCCGTTCAGCCGCATAAACGGGCCGTCCAAAGTCGGTTCCACCCAAGAGTTATCCAACCTCCTTCCTGCGAGATATCGCGGAGCATAACGCCGCCCCCACTCGTCTCGTTCCTTCATCTGCCTCTCCAAATGCCACAGAGAGAAAATGAAGAGAAGGCGATGATGTAGTATGGAGTGACAACACTCCTAGTGTCCTCACTTATATAATATAACGTTCTCGTTCCTTCATCTGCCTCTCCAAATTGGCCACAGGAGAGAAAATAAAGGAGAAGGGCATGATGTAGTATGGAGTGACAAACACTGCTAGCGCAAGCATTAATACCATTAATGCGATTCTCAGGCTAGGCGTTCAACAACCTTCCTCGGAAAACAAAATGCATTAATGACTTTTATTTATTAGCTGCTAACAATTTCTGCCATAAATATAAATGAAATTCTTGCAATCTACTATTATAGTTTTGAATTTGTGAAATTGAATATAAATGGAATTCTGAATGCAGTAAGCGCAATTATATAAATTGAAACACTTTCACAACACCCAGAACACCAACCAGAAAACGCCTGAACACATCCAAAACACACCCACAAACAAAACAAGGCCAGAACCCATAATCTATTATACACATTGTAATCTATGTACATTTTCTTACAATATGTACAATTATATCAATGTGTTAAGTTTCTACATTTATGTGAAGAAGTTGCGCAATCACCCTTTCCTCGTAAAAGACGTTGCCTTCGGCAGGTTCCACTTCATGTTTACTCGCGAGATTGCAGGTAACCATAAACATAATAACGTAGATTTTTGCACAGTCGGGTCTGGAAAAACAAAACAAAAAAAAATTAGGTGTGAATTTAAGCTATAATGACATAATATAGAAGCTTACCCATCCTGCAATGGTAGTCTTCTGGCCTCAGTTGTACTCCATTGATTGATGGTTGGAAAAATGCATGCAAGGATGTTGCCGCATTAACGCAACTGCATCATTCGAATTGTTCTCTCTTTGTGGGGTTGAGCTTCTTGGAGTTATAGCTAATAAAGGTACGGTTCTGCACGTCTATTACAAACAAGGGAACCAGTGGTCGCTTTTGCAGACTGGGAGAAAAATATATCTCAGTCCAGGAGCGTAATTCCTTATTTCTTCCTGAACTTCCGCAATTATGTTCATAATTTTAGCGCTACAAATGGCCTGAAAAGGGAATAAATAGTGGGTGAGCTTGTTCTCGTATAAGTGTGGGTGACGAATATTACCTCAAAATTCGCTGCGCAGAAGAAACTCTTCTCGTATAAGTGTGGGTTAGCTTCTTGGCGTGTAATAAAAAATGATGAAGAAATGCGGTGATATTTCATCACCAATGAATTCATGTTACATAGTTACTTATACATGGTCAAAAACCATGATGTGTGTCCTTTCATCAGCCCAAACAGTAGAGAAGTACTTGCTGGAGTCAATCCTCAATAGCCCTTTAATAAGCATCCTCTTCAGATTGCCCCAGCATTCCCGCGGCAATATGAGCCTTAAACAACCAAACACAAAAGGGAATAAAGTAGCGGTTAGTTCAAAAACAATAGAATAAATTACCCACAACAGCAAGAACACACCCACAAACACACCCAGAACATATCCAGAAAACACCCAGAACACAACCCAGACACCCACAACATACCTAGAACATACCCAGAACACCCACAAGACTCCCAGAACAGAAAGAACTTACCTTTTTTACCTTCTTGACTACCCATTTCTGATGAGCTGAGAGAGAGTCCGAAACATCCAGATGCTGCTCGGTTATTTCAATCATATTTGAAGGAGGATCCTGCAGCTCAGAACTATCCTGTACAAGAGGAGTCTCCTGTGCAATAGGGTGATCCTCCTCCTTGGGCTTGGGCTCTACTGGATCCTTTGAAATAGAAGGCATATGAGCCTGCTCATCTGCAGCAGAATCCGTTACCATCGGCTCATCGGCGGGATCCTCGTCAGAATCAAGTCATACTGATTAATCTCTCCAACCACCCCCATTATCATTTTAATAGGTTCATCGACCTCATAGGGTATCAGTTGGAGCGACTCAGCAGCAAACATTTGCTCCTTCTGCTCATTAGTTTTATTGTCTGAACAACGGGAAGCATCCTCATCAAACTTCCATGGCAATCTTCTTTGCAAAGCTTCTCGATTTCGAACCTCGACTTCCATACTTCGAATCATTGTCCGGTTTTTCCTCCAGAAACATCTTCTCAGGGTTTTGAGTAGCTCGAGAAACTGCTGTGATATCTTATTGCGCGTCTGGTTAGGGTTGGCTTGCCGGCGAGAGGGGTATCCCCTTTTATAGTTCTTTCGTTCTTTTTTGAGGGGCGGAGACGGCAGGCGCAGAAGGAATGTGGGTTCATCAAGGCGCAGAAGGAATAAGTGGTCATCAAAAGCTTTACTCCGCGAGAAATCCAGCGTTTTTAGCGCACTTCTGGGATGCCAAGATCTTTTCCCAATGCCTTCACCTCTAACATCATATTAGAGGTAACCTGTTCCACCAAGACTTAAACTCCTTCATCTCAGATCTTTGCGCTTTCATCTCCTCCTCCAACTTACCAACCCTATATTCTAACGACGACGTCCAGAAGTCCGCCGCAATGGACTTCCGCAACCTTTTCATCTGATACTTCTGGTGCCTTTCCATCTTGAAACTGCCCGGTGGTCCTTCCAACCATAACAATTCTGGTAAGCTTCTTCGTAGGCACCCTTTCATTCTCCAGCATCCGAGAATGCTGTACCCAAGCTCAAGTTCCCTCTCGGTGAGATCATACTCTGGCCCGAAAGGGACTTTAATGCTAAGACGTTTACATTGCATTTCAAAGTCAGCAGCCTGAATCACATCAACTCCAGACCACTTAAAAAGACGTGGTGTAGCACCACTGTTTTTGAGGAGTCATGGTAATCAAACTTTCATAAACCAAGCTGCATGCAAATTACAAGAGAGACATCATCAACAGATAGCAAGAGAATACCAAGAACACACCAATAACACTTTAAGATTACCCAGAACGCACCCAGAACACATTTTCACAACACCAGAACATACCCACAAAACCGCAGAACACCCATAAGATACCAAACACACCAGAAACACCAATTATGATACCTTAGAACACCTCAGAACACCCATAAGATACCCAGAACACATCCAGAACACCCATAAGATATCCAGACCACCAATATGATAACCAGAACACACTCAGAACACCCATAAAGCTACCCAGAACACACCCAAAACACCTCTATGAGTGCCCAGAACACATCAACAACAACCAGAACACACCTAAAGCATACCCAGAACATCCAGAAAACACAACCAGAAAGGACATCTAAAAAATCCACATACCAAGATACCAATAAACTCCCAAAGAACACACTCAAAAAACAGCAGTCACTAAGTTATTTTGCCTTACCGCAGCGAATCGGACAGCCACATAAATAGTTCTTGACACCACGGCGATAACAGGGAAAACTCCCTCTATAGTGTGTTTGCTGTATCTGCAGGGGCCAATTTGTAGTTCTTCAAATCTCCAAATATCCCGAGGGCGACGAGACTTTTCGATACCCTTTGGCTAGATTCGGTGAAAATATACCAGCAAATATGTAAATACCCATAACTCACATTAATCTACAGCTCCTTGTTTCGTCATCCTGAGTCCGCATTTCACTTACTATGTGTTCAATGTGCGGGGGAAACCGGGCGTTGAAATAAGATTTCAGTAGGGGTGTTTTCAGGCGCACTCAGAGACGCTTCTAAATCAACTGGCTCACCGGCCATCGGGAGTCCAAGCAATATCGCCACATCTTGAGGGCTGAAAATAAGCTTCGTCCCTCCCAAAGGCAAATGTTTATCCCCCTACCCACCGGCTACAAATTACGGTGAGTCTGGACGATATCGCCGCCAATAGGTGGAATTCAGACAAATGGTGAAAGGAGTCGTCTTCACATCTGAAACATGGAAATTTTTCAGCGACAACGACCCCGTGGCACGGATAGTTGTCAGACAAATTCTTCGGGGAAACATCTTGTTTTCCACATTGCCGCGCTATCCTTAACCCATTTCGAGCGGATTGATAGATGAATTGGAAGAGTGGAGGAAGAACGGGGATGAGAACGGCGAGAACGGTGATTAGGGATTTACTTGCTACAGTGACCAAGGTTAGATAGGTAATTCCAGCCAAATGTGGAGTGCAGTGCAAATGTTAGTCAAAATAATAGAGTAAAATGAACTTTTAAAGTGAACGATGGACTGTAGTGATGTTGAAAAGGTAAAATAGGAAGGACTTGCAGACAAAATTTTCCGAAAAAAATAATTAACTTATGAAAAACTGATATATATATATATATAGTATAATTAAACTATGTACTATGTTACACAATTAGCTAGTAGGAGGAAAGAGTGTTTAAATACAAATCGAGAATGCAATATCGCAAATCGACGATAATCCAAGCAACAAATTACTGGAGAAATAATAATTTGAGGTAGACAAAAGTGAAGTAAACAAATCCTGGTTAGCCTATTCACGACGCAGGGATGAACTGCAAAAAGTAAGGCCTAGCTGCTTCAGCACCTCCCTGTTTCGCTTAAAACAGTGCTAAATACAGCTGTTAAAAACATACAAACCAACAAGTATTGGCTCATTTGATTAGCAAAATTAAATTCTACAGCTACAAAGTCTTTGCAAAAAATCAGAAATTCAAACCAACAATAAACACTTATTGAAAGAAAATTTACGGAAATTACTCTATTTTCCAAACAAGGTAGAAAAAACCTAGTTATATGTTGCAAAAGATTATTATATGCCAAGGCATAACCTTCACATGAGATATATCTGAAGAACAATCAGGAAATATAGCATCATTTTGCGAATTCAGAATCCCCGGAAAAAAAAACTGGAAACTTCTAAGTTTACGGTGACATGATGCTAACATTCAATTTCAATAGCATTTGTTCTTAACATCACCAGGCAAATGCTGTTAGAGACGGCTAATCCAAGCTTTCCCGCTTCAGCTACAGACATACGTACATACATACAAACAAAGATACAGCAATAGAGAAGAAGTTAGGCCTTCTTGGGGGATTTTTTCTCTTTCGTTGGAGACTTCGGCTCCTTGCTGGCAGCAGCAGCAGATTTCTTTGGAAGCAACACTGGATTGATGTTCGGCAGCACACCACCATGAGCAATCGTCACACCAGCAAGAAGCTTTCCCAGCTCCTCATCATTTCTTACTGCCAATAGAACATGCCTTGGTACAATTCGGTTCTTCTTATTATCCCTTGCTGCATTCCCCGCCAATTCCAGTACCTACATTCCCCCGCAAAAATTAGAAAGGCACATGAACTCTTAAGCTAAATTTTGACATTTTTTAATTAAGCAAATAAACAAAAAAAATGGTGTATTTTCTGGTGCCTAAAACGTTTCAATTCAAAGTTTTTGCGACACAAGCCATGAAATACTGAGTTTTAGTTCAAATATTAATCTACAGCTTCTTCCGGCTTTTTTACGCATGCTTGCTTGTGATATTCTCGTGTGCTCATGTCCTTCGTACACCTTTTTTTATGATTGCTTGTGATATTACTTGCTCTCGGGTGAGACTGCACTTGGTGGTGGTGGTGGTGGTGGTTGTTGTTATCAACTCCCAAGCTATTGATCACAAGAACTAAACATTTTTTACCGTTTGAAATCCTTTGTCACAAAATGCACACCATATCCATCCACCAACAATCAAATATGGCAGCATCTTAATGCCTATATCAAGATGGCAAGGCATTGCCCTTTTGCATCCATCAAGAGAGCAAGTAATACTAAGGGTGACATGTCTCATATTCCAATAGTTGATACATCAATGTCACAATTCCGGAGCAATGCGATGACACCTCTAATTTGGTCTATTAAAAGCGTAGTAATAAAAAGGTGAACCATGCCAAAAGTTTAAACGGATGGATTCACAATACTTTTAAAGTCATGGTAAAGATCAGATTCAATCATCTTTTGGGACTAAAATTACAGCTATTACTGTTTGTTTTAACCCTGCTAACCCATCAAATGCACCGACTTAACCCCACGAATTATAATGACATCTGTCTTTACACTTTTATCAAGAGGATAAATCTCACCCATTCCTGCTGCGCACCTCACCAAAAGA
>MJHO01000174.1:36395-48442 GCA_002076135.1 Xerophyta viscosa | reverse complement strand
ACGGAGAGATTAACTTCATCTCCGGAGGAATTGACGAAGAGATCTCCCACGGGAGAAAACGAAGAAACGGGGAGTGTTACCTCCTCCAGACCCGAGACTGTCCGATAGACTCAGAAGGCACGGAACCAATCATCTTCGATGACAACGACTTCGATGGAGTGATAACTCCACACACCGACGCACTTGAACAACCATGCGGGTCATTCAACTCCATAAAAGTGCACCGCGTGATTGATCGATACGGGGAGGCAAAGCGACATATATTCTACGACTGCTTTGCCAAAATGGGAATTCCGGAGTCCGAACTGAGGCCAATCCATTCCGAACTGGTAGGGTTCAACGGCTTCTCCACGATGCCCTTAGGGGCCATCGATCTCCGTGTCACTATCGGCGAAGCGCCGCGACTCAGGACAGCAACGGTCACATTCGTAATCGTGCAAATACCTTCCGCATACAACGTAATATTCGGAAGGCCCGGGATGTGGAAGTTCATGGCCGTCGTCTCAACTCCGCATCTGAAGATGAAGTTCAGAACCAAGTCCGGAGTTTATACACTACGAGGCGACCAACACACGGCTCGCCGACTCCATAGTGACTCCCTGAAGAAGGAAACACTGCCCGTCGAAGGCCCCTTCTACCTCAGGGACCAAAACGAGACGCGAAGAACTAGCGCCTCGCCCGCAGAGCCAACAATTACCATTCCGGCACGACGGACGATGATGGACGGAAAAGTGCTTTTCCTCGGCTCCACCCTTAACCCCGAAGAATACGGGATGCTGAAGGAATGCCTTCAAAGCAACACGGATGTATTCGCATGGACCCCATCCGACATGCCTGGAATCGACTCCAGCATCATTACCCACAAGCTCAGTGTCAGGCCCGAGGCTAAGCCGGTCAAGCAGAAAAAACGGTCCTTCGCCCTCGATAGAGCCAAGGCTATCAAAGACGAAGTGGAGAAACTTCTAAACGCAGGCTTCATCAGAGAAGTTCGGTACCCCGAATGGCTCTCTAATGTCGTGTTAGTTAAAAAGTCCAACGGGAAGTGGAGAATGTGTATCGATTTCACTGATCTCAATAAAGCTTGTCCGAAAGATTGCTACCCGCTTCCCCAGATAGATAAATTGGTAGACTCCACCGCGGGGCACGGAATGTTAAGTTTTATGGATGCGTTTTCCGGGTATAATCAAATCAAAATGCATCCCGGAGACGAGGAGAAGACGAGTTTCATCACCGATATCGGGACATTCTGTTATAAGGTTATGCCGTTCGGATTGATAAACGCAGGGGCAACCTTCCAAAGGTTCGTCGATACGGGTTTCAAACCGCTCTTGGGAAGCACTATGGAAGCTTACGTCGACGACCTCCTCGTCAAAAGTAAGAACCGGGGGGATCATGCACGGCATTTACAAGAGGCGTTCGACATCATGAGACAATACGGAATACGCCTCAACCCCGAAAAGTGTTCCTTCGGAGTCTCTTCAGGAAAATTCCTCGGCTATGTTGTCACACCCCACGGAGTGGAAGCAAATCCGGACAAGGTAAGAGCAATTATCGACATGCCCCCACCGAAGAATATAACGGAGGTGCAACGGCTAACGGGCCGCATCACAGCCCTCGGACGCTTCATATCCCGTGCCGGCGACCGATGCAAACTTTTCTATAACATCCTCAGAAAAAACACGAGGTTCCTTTGGACATCGGAGCACGACAGAGCATTCGAAGAACTCAAGCTCTTCCTCACACAACCCCCGGTTATGGCCATCGCCGAACCCGGAGAACCACTATACTTATACGTATCCGTTTCGGAGTCCGCCTCCAGCGCGGTCCTCGTTCGCGAACGGGATAAAGTCCAGAACCCCATCTTCTATTATAGCAAGCTTCTTCGAGATTCGGAGCTCAATTATTCCACGCTGGAAAAATTAGCCTACACAATTATTCTTTGCTCCAGACGATTGAGGCCCTACTTCCAGGGGCATCCCATTCACATCCTTACGAACACCCCACTGGCTCAGGTTATGAGAGATCCAGGAGCGTCGGGCCGCATAGCTAAGTGGGTCGATGAAACTGAAAGAGTTCGACATCCTCTTCCAGCCACGACCAGCGATCAAAGCCCAGGTCTTAGCCGATTTCATTGCTGAAATGACTCCGCCGCTCGAAGAAGATCTCCGTCGGCACACCTCGAGCGTAGCTCCCGTAGACAGCCTTTGGACCCTGCATACCGACGGATCATCCAACGCTGCAGGAAACGGGGCAGGCATAGTCCTATCCAGCCCGGACAACGTCCGACTGGAATACGCCCTAAAATTAAACTTTCCCGCGACCAACAATGTGTCGGAATACGAAGCCATCGTAGCAGGGATTCGTCTCTCCAAGCAGCTCGGAGTGAGAAGGCTAAGAGCATACACCGATTCGCAGCTCGTTGCAAACCAGATTTCTGGGGAGTACGAAGCTCGTGACGACGTAATGGCAGCCTACTTGCGAAAAATCAAACATCTCATCTCCGACCTCGAACAGTTCGAAGTCCTTCATATCCCTAGAGACAAAAATCACATGGCGGATGCCTTAGCTCGTTTAGCCTCTGCAACGATTGATGAACAACCCGGCGCCGTATTCCGTGAGGAGCTTCACTCCCCATCCATTGACGAAGTGGAGGTATGTTCCGTTATCCAATCAAATAGTTGGCTTTCTGACATCAAGAATTACTTGGAGAAACAGGAGCTCCCCGCGGATAAAAAACTCGCCGAGGCAATCACGAGAAGGGCAGCCCGTTTTACTATCATTAACGGTCAGCTATATCGTATAGCCTTCTCAGCACCTTACCTCAAGTGCGTAGACGAAGAGACGGCCAAGGTCATCCTTCGGGACATACACGAAGGGATGTGCTCAAACCACATAGGGGCACGAACTCTCGCCCAGAAAGTCTTCCGGCAAGGTTACTACTGGCCAACTGTTATGACGGATGCCGAGAAGTTCGTCCTTTCGTGCCACCGATGTCAAGAATACGCCAAGGTCACCCACATCCCGGCAGAGCCCATATCCAACGTTGTGTCCCCATGGCCATTCTTGCAATGGGGCATAGATCTCGTCGGACCTCTTCCCCCGGCATCACGACAAAGGCGATTCATGATCGTGGCAATAGACTACTTCACGAAGTGGATTGAAGCTGAGCCATTAGCAACAATCACCGGGCAGCAGTCACAAATTCTTTAAACAGTTCGGTCGTGTGCCGTTTCGGGATCCCAAGTATCTCGTGTCGGACAACTGCAGTCAGTTCACAAGTCCGGAGATGAAAAAGCTATTGCGAAACACTTCACCATCAACAAAGATTTCGCCTCCGTCTATCATCCCCAAGCTAATGGGCAGGTGGAGAACGCGAACCGAACAATATTAGAAGGACTGAAGAAACGTTTGGAAGGCCAAGAGGAAATTGGCCCGACGTGCTCCCTACCGGTCCTATGGGCGTATCGAAACTACTCACCGAACGACAACCGGGAAACACCCTTCGCTCTTACCTACGGAACCGAAGCGGTAATCCCAGTGGAGCTAAACAATCCAACTCTCCGAGTCGAGTACAGCGAAGACATGTCCAACGGAGACCGACTTCTCAACCAGCCTCGACTTGCTCGACGAAAAACGAGAAAAAGGCCCCCATCAGATCACAGGCATACAAGCAACGAGTATCCCATACGTACAACAGCCGGTGAGAACGAGATCATTTCCAAAAAGGACAACTGGTCCTGAGGAAAGATACTAGCAACAATCCACCAAACTCGGACCAACATGGGGAAGGCCCCCTATCGTATCTCCGAAGTACTCGGCAAGGGAAGCTTACGCCGCTACAAGACCATGGAAGGAAAACGATATACCGAGAACTTGGAGCGTGCTTAAACCTTCGAGCTATCATCAATGACTTGTATATGTTCCTTTACTTATCAAGCAAACGATTTCTTCGAATGTTGAGTTTTCCCCTAACGACAAACAACCTCGAAAGGCGCATCCTTCAACTCCAGCCAGACGAAAAGGACGACATCCCGTGTATCGCTTAAAAGCACTCCGTTACCGCTGGCTGGGGGGGACGAAAGGCCCGTCCGCTTAAAAGCATCGGACCTCGAAAGGCCGCTCCTTTCAACTCCAGCCAGGCGAAAACGAGCGACATCCCGTGTCGTAAAAGCACTCCGTTACCGCTGGCTGGGGGGGACGCAAAGGCCCGTCCACTCAAAATCATCGGACCTCGAAAGGCCGCTCCTTCAACTCCAGCCAGACGAAAACGGAGCGACATCCCGTGTCGTAAAGCACTCCGTTACCGCTGGCTGGGGGGGACGCAAAGGCCCGTCCACTCAAAATCATCGGACCTCGAAAGGCCGCTCCTTCAACTCCAGCCAGACGAAAACGGAGCGACATCCCGTGTCGTAAAGCACTCCGTTACCGCTGGCTGGGGGGGACGCAAAGGCCCGTCCACTCAAATTCATCGGCTGAAAGGCCGCTCCCTAAATATCCCAGCCAGACGAAAACGGAGCGACATCCCGTGTCGTAAAGCACTCCGTTACCGCTGGCTGGGGGGGGACGCAGAGGCCCGTCCGCTCAAAACCGCTCAAAATCAAACACCCTTGCGAGACTAGTGAAGCGCAGAATTGGCATCCATTTCATTCGAAGATAACATTACAAGAGAAAACTACTAAGTTTAACAAGTGCCAAAGGCCACTCAAGTACTCCGTGAGGGCGAATCGTCATCATCCGACATGCGAGAATCCTTCGAACCAGAACTCCCGTCCAGCTGATAAAGGTCGCCAGGCATAATCGGATCATGAAGAGGGGTCAAGGGACTATACTCCGGAGTCGACGAACCTCGTAAGACACGATCCAACCGCTCTCGTGTCTCCCTCAAGTCCCTCTCCAGAGACGCGGCGTACGAGCGTAACGAAGCGATCTCACAACGAGCATTCACAAGCAGAGAGTCACGGTGCCTATCTTGACTTCGCAAAGCCTCCAACCTTTCCTGGAGCCGCTGGTTTTCCACCTCGAGCAAGCGATTCTCTCGTGCCAACAGACGCAACAAATCGGACGTCGCCCCGTTCGCCAACCAAAAACCCCGAAACTCGCGAGAAATGAGCAACGCCACAAATACAAGTATGAGTTCCCGGACTTCCTTTTATAGACAGATAAAGGCAGTAAAAGCAGTAAAAGCGCCGAAGCACGACATCCGAAAAGTCGCCCATATCATTCAAAACGAAATATTCTTTTTCACAACAAAATGAGAAGGTTACTAAATATAAATACACGAAGAGAAAATAAAGACACTATGTGCGATCTTCGGGGGCACCAGCTTCCCCGGACCCCGCTGGACCCTCGGCGCCGCCATCATCGTTTCCTTCCTCCTCCTCGTCGGAAAACGCCTGAGCACCAGAGTCTCGTCGGGACCCGGCGCTTCGAACGACGTCTTCCTCATCCAAGAAGTCGAAAAACTCCTCTCCTTCCCCAGGGAACTTCTGGCGGAGCCTTCTCAGCATCTCAAAATAAATGAAGCGACTGAACACAACGCGTGCTTCCCCTTTTCCACGGCGAACTCATTCGAGGCCCTATATTCGTCGATCACCTTCTTAGGCGCCTGCTGGAGCTCCGATTCCTTCACCTCGACAAGAGCCTGGAGTCTAGTGATCTCGGCATCCTTATCGTTCAAAGACTTAGCCGATCTTTCGGCTTCCTCCCGAGCAAATTTGGTATAGCTCTCTCTGTCCTTTTTGGCCGCCTCAACTTTCAACTCGAGCGAAGTAATTTGCTCCTCCTGCTCCTCGGCCAAACGGGTTGCGTCATCTCGCTCCCCGATCAACTTCACCATCTCGGACTTGATCATCTCGGCCTTGTCAAAAATTTTCTTTTGCTCACTGACAACGGTGAGCACTTGGTTCATGGAGGCCAGCAGCTGCAACCGCGACGACACCTTCAGATAACAAACTAGTTGGAACGAAGATAAAAGGACGTTAACGACTCATACTTACGTTGGTCGTATGCAACGACATGTCCCTCAGGGTAGAATCAACTGACGTCCCAGGAAGAAGCAGTATGTCCTCCTTCGGAAGACAGTTGCGGATGAATTCCATCGCCGCTTCGGAGCTCTCCCTTATACGGGCCCCCTCCCGTATGTTCCAGTTCGGCACGTAAATTGGAGCGTCTTCTTCTTCCTGAGACTCGACCCGTCTCTTCTTCTTCTTACCTCGCGAAGATTGGGACGCCGACTCGGGAGGCCTCTCCGTGGAAGGAAGACTGGCAGAAGACCCCCTCGTAGGAGCGCTCTCCTCCTGGATCGGAGATAACGAGGGAATGGGTACGATCGCCCCGCTGGCTCCTTCTATTCGGCCCGGTCCGACCTCGGACGAGGACGACTTCGAGGAGGAACCAGCGCCTCCGACATCCCTCTTTGCGACCGCCTTACGGCGACGAGGCTTCGGCAACTCTGATAGGATTGCCGCCTCAACCACGGATTTCTCTGCCGGCTCCATCGATCCTGCGAAAAGACAGCGCGATCAGAAAGGTTCAAAAACAACAAGACCTTACGGGATACGAACCGCATATCGGAGACGTACCAAACGACGCGTCGGCCAATTGCCTCGTTTCCCGCACGACGTCGTCCGGCACGCTCCCTGCTGCGGAAACTGAGCCACGAAACGTAAAAAACCGACTCTCCGAAAGCTCTAACTCCGGAGTAGGCTCGGGCTTTTCCTTCAACGCTTCACTTAAGCGGTAAGACCAACTATCCGGGAAGCGCCATTCCGGCTTCCTTCTTACGAAAAAGAAGCCATGACGCCACTTGGGGAAGGTCACCCCCTTTCCCTCCGTCTTCCTCTTCGCGGGATTTCGATACTTCGTATTATAGAAGCCCGGACCTTGCTTAGAAGAAGAAAGGGTGAACAAATTCCTCCATAGATCAAGGGACGGTCTGGTCCTCGTTCGAGCGCAAATATACAAAAACACTAAGATATCTCGATAGGAGTTCGGAGATAAATGACACGGAGTGATGGAGTAGAAAGCAAAAAATTGAATATAGAAAGGTAATAACGGAAAGCGAAGACCGGCTTTGAACATGTCCAATCGAAAGGGAACCCATTCCGCAGAGATATCAATCATCCTCTCCGTAGGAAGAGCTACCCTCGCCTCGAAATCCAAAGGGATACCATACTCCTCTCGCCATTGAACCAACTGCTTCTCTGTCACCGAAGAGACGGCAGTTCGAGGATCAAATTCGGCTGGAGGAACCCTTGATCCCTTGCCCCGATTACTCGAGGCTTCCACTCGCACGGCTCTCTCCTCACCACCACCTACGAGCTCGCTTAGCGTGGCGCTCATCCTATCTAAACGGAGTTGTTCAGCGACTTGGCCAATGAACTCCCCCTCTGAGGTCGTTTGGTCCCTCGTAGTGTCTGGGGACACAGACGGTCCCCCATATATAGGAGGAACACGCGGGGTTGGCGGAACTGGAACGGTGGATCTATCGCTAGAACCTTGGCTACTACTGGAGTCCGTACTCGATGAACTACTAGAAGACATACCTTAACTTAACGAGGTGCAAAGAAAGAAGAAGAATGAAAAGCTCTCCGTTGAGCACGAGACACAGAAAGAAGAGAAAGCTGAGGAGCTCTTCGTGGGAGACCTTTTTACTCCAGAGACAAATGCCACGGTGAAACGAGAAAAATGACCGCGGGCCCTACTTATAGCCGTAGAGAACGACAGTCCTCTACGCGGTAACTCGTCTGGCGAATCACCGTGCGACAGGTGTCCAAATTCGGGCAGACCTCGCCGAAAATCATCACGGAAGGCCGCAGGACACAACGCGCGCGACTCCGAAGGAATACGTTCCGACAAATGGGCCGACAAGGCGTCCCATCTGTCGAGGGGGCAGATGATACGGCCCAAATATGGGACCCGACGGAGAGGCCTCCGTGGAAGGCGCAGGAGCAACGAGCTGCACTCCGTTAAGCACACGGGATGTCCCCCGGCAGAACCGCAAGGCATCCGACCACTGGAACACGGACTTACGACGCCAACGGGAAAGACGCCGTGGTTAACCAACGGACACAACACCGTTCAGCTAGCCCGTAAGCGTGATGACCCTTACACCCCTGGGAAAAGATACGTGTAATGCTACAGTAATTCCGCGGGTAATTAACTACCATATTACCCCTTAATCTCTGTATAAAAACCCCACCTGTACCTCCAAGGAAGGGGTAGAGACTCAGTATAATACTTTGTATCACAAAAGCAGTACATAGTTGAACCTTTTGAGGAACCACCGCTCCTCTCCGTGGTTTTTCACTCTCCGTTGAGGGTTTTCCACGTTAAACACCGTCTCCCTAATCGTTCATTTAGTTAAATCTACTCCTCTGTTTCATTCACACGGTCTACTCTCCGTACCCCAAACCGACCAGAGATCAACGCAGCGTTCGTCATCCCAATCCTGGTGAGGATAAACCCATCAGCATCAGAGAGTATTTCCGAAATATGCCAAAGCCATATAAATTCCCACATAAATCTTATTAGCGCTCACGTTGTCGATGTCCACAATCACAAACAAGTGAAACATACAACGGTTTCCACGCTAAAAACATAATACGCTTCAAACTGACATGTTTTCATTCTCATATAAACATCATGCTAACCATCTAAGCATGCTCACAAATCATGTATCACATAATATAGGGTCAACCACCCCACATAAATCACACAACACATACATGCTAGATTCACATAATTTCCATTCACAATCCGGCTTCTTTACATCACAAGATTCAATCAACGAAAGTAAAACCCTCTCACGGGTACTTACCAAACATCAAAATAAAGATTCCAACGTGCGCACCCTTTTACTTGTTCAACTCACCCTATCCCTAGTCGCGCAACTCCGAACAACACGGGAAAGTGAAAACACACGATGGAAACAACCACATCACAACAAGTCCGCTCTACTAATGGTATTGCTGAGCAATTTGCTCGGCATATCGTCTAAGTAGGTCAATCACGCGGCCACACTAGTCAAAAGGCCACATCGACCTATAGCACCAATTACAACGGCGCAGGCGCGCACACACAACGACAAAAAGCAGAGATAAGCTTACAACGGGACAGTCACACACAACCATGGACGGATCCTACCAAAATGTATTAATCCAGCAGTCGTTCTTTAATATTTTCTAAATAACAAACTAAAGTCAAAGTCCTACAACAGGTATAACTAAAGCGCAGGCGGCCGCTTCGAAAGTCACTAAGTCAAGTTCCCAATGCATTCTGACATGTCCAAGTAAAAACTTTACTACGTAAATTTAAATTATTTGGCAGTCATGCCCATATTACACAGTCAAACCAAAAGGAAATTCGGTAAGTCAATAACATGATTAATTCATTAACACTTATTATGTTCAATCCGGACAAGCTAACAGGATGCCACATTCTACCTTAGATATTCCAATTCAATCTAATAAGGCCGGAATTGTCACTACTACCAACAGTACTCGTTCAACACAAGCTAAAGGTAACTCATTCGAAACAAAGTTTATCACAACGTATGTCAATAACCACTAAGTCATTGGTTCATTCAATACCAAAGTACTCGCACAAATAAGCTAAAACACATCGAACGTGCTAGATTACACAAACATGTATATCATTACAACATAATAAAATCAACAAAATCAAAATAACAGTGAGACCGCGGGTTCACTCACCTTCGTCCCGGTCTTTACCAAACCGAGGGACCCGACGGACGACGTGAATCCCTCGGAACTCAACCGGAAACGACAACACCAACGCGTTCACGAAGCCGAGGCGAAGCGACGAAACATCCGAGTTCGCCGGAGAAGCTCGCCGCAGACGGTCGGCGGCGACTCCAGAAGCAGCGGCGGCAGTCAGAGCAAATGGACGTCGGAGGAGGCGGCGGCGACCTCGGGTGACGACGGCCGGAGCAGCAGCGGCGACGGGCGGCGGCGCGGCCGAACGGGAGCAGAGAGGACGGAGAGGAGATCCGGCGCGACATGGTCCAATCGGAGGCGGGGAGGCGTGTCGACGGCCCAGACGACGGAGAGAAGCCTCAGACGGCGACGGCGAGGCGCGGCGCGCCAGAATCGACGGCGGCCAGAGATGTAGGGTTCGGCGCGCGACGAGGAATCGAGCGCGAGAGAGATGATGAACCAAAGGAGGAGGGGGGAAAGGGTGAGGCGCGGCACGGCGACACGCGCCGGTGCCGGGCGGCGCGGAGGTTGACGGCGGCGAGCGCGTCGCGAGCGAGAGAGATCGGGAGAGAGAGAGAGAACTGAGCGAGAGTGAGGGAGGCGAGTGCGGGGACTCGGGCGCGGGACGAGGCGAGCCATTTGGTTCGCCCGGGGTCAAACGGGCTCGGCTGGGCCGAGCCACATGGCTCGGTCGGCCGGGTCCAGCCCTAAATGGGTCCAAATCAAGTCCAAAACACACCAAATCAATTTACATTCGATTCTAATACAAATCAAGCACCCAAAAACTCATAAATCTCTCGAACAAACTCGAAACAAAACCAAATCAAACTCCGAATAAATCCGATTTAAAACAAATATCAATATTACGAAATCCGGGACCTTACAGTGACAATCATTTCCAATTAGACTTGCCACCGTACATGAGCATCTATTCCGTGTTGAATGCGGAGAAATTCAAGTTGTTCGAGCCCTCTATGTTAGATGAAGATCAACCTATGACATTGCCTTCTATGGATGAATTGGAATTAGGGCGTCTTAACCGAAGACAGCATTATGGAGAGGAAGGTCATCACTACAAGGAGTGGGGAGCAGTTGAGATACCGAGTGGGATTAAGGGGAAGCTTACCCTCTAAGTCTAAGTGGTATACTTTAGAGGAGGGCCGCAAGGCTTTTCCTCATTTAGAGTTTTAAGTAACTCATTGCGGAGCAATGATATGTATGGTGGGGAGGCTTGATCTAGGAGGCTCTTGGGTCAAGGTGGATTTAACAAGTGTTGTTGCATTGTGTGACTTAGCCAAGCACGAGCATGGGTTGACCTAACTGATGCGGGCGCACAAATGTGTGTGTGGAAGGCTAAGTGGCGCAGGCGTGCGTGGGCACGGGAGATCGAAGGTTCTGGCATGGGCTCGGGGCTGCGGGCGCGGTAGCTGAGCAGACAGGGCGCGCGCTCGGGCGCGGGCGCGGTAGCTGAGCAGGCAGGACGCGGGCATGGTCAGGCCAAGGGGCGCGGCCAGACCAAGAGGTGCAGGCGTGGCTAGGCCAAGGGACGCCAACAGCTGTCCAACCTTGTTGTATTCATGTTCCTCATTATGTGTATTCATTGTTGTATTGAAGTCCTTTGATCGGGTAGGCAAAGGGGCTTGGGGGTCCAAGCAACAAAAACTAGGAGGCCATGGGTTGTGTGGTACACTAGTGATTGGTGTAAGTGGTTTTTGAGAAAGCATAGTACATGGGAGTGTAGGGCATTGGCCAGCACACCCTTTCCACTTCAAAAAATTCTAGTTTACTCCTTGTCTTCTACCTAGATCATAGTATAACATCTGAGCCCTCACGGCTTGCAACGAGACGTGTAGAGCATTGGGATTAGTATGTCCCTCGAGCTTGCAATGTGAGCACTTCGGTCTTCTTCCCGCTCCCTTCTTGGGCTCGGTTTCTTCTGATTCTTATCTAACCGAGCCACCCTTTGCTTTGGGTGTGATTAGCGGGGGCTTGGTCTTGTTATATTTCTTGGGATGCAATGTCCTCTCGACAATTGTCCCCTTTTCGCATGCATCATCTATATCGAAAATCGAGTACATCTTGAGGTAGTTGCGCACTTCGTCATTTAGTCCCACCAAGAACTTCTTGAACACCTCGGCCTCAACCAAGGCGATGCCGAGCATAAGAGCGATACGCTTGAAGTCTGCGTATTCTTGCACCGTTTGCTCGGCATACTGCCTGAGATATATCCACTTACGTCATTGATCTTCTATATACCCGACTGGGTAAAATTGCTTTCGCACAAGTGATCCAGGTGGATCTTGGGTCAAAACACAGGTGCGCAACCTAGTG
>MJHO01000174.1:16720-35458 GCA_002076135.1 Xerophyta viscosa | reverse complement strand
TTGATCTAGTTCCTGGAGCTGTGCTACCCAACCGATCCACTTACCGTATGAATCCAGAAAAAGGCAAAGGAACTGCAGCAACAAGTGAATGAACTTCTAGAGAAGGGATATATGTGAGGGAATCTATTAGTCCATGTTCGGTTACCTGCGTTGTTGGTACTTAAGACTAACGGAACCATGAGGATGTGCATGGATAGTCGAGCTTTCAATAAAATCGCTATTAAGTATCACCATCCTATACCAAGATTGGAGGATGTGCTAGATGAATTGCATGGAGCAACTATTTTCTCCAAGATTGACTTGGAGAGTGGATACCACCAAATCCGAATGAATGTAGGAGACGAATAGAAGACTGCTTTCAAAACCAAGCATGGTCTCTACCAATGGATAATAATGCCTTTCGGATTATCTAATGCACCTAGCACATATATGAGATTGATGAATCACTGCTGAGGAGATTTCTTGACAAGTTTGTTGTGGTATATTTTGATGATATTGTTATTTATAGTAAGATTTTTGAGTTGCATTTTGATGTGAGCACGATTAGCATGACCAAAGGAATGGAGGAGGATGTTCGAGACTCAGTTGGTTCACATATATGGTACCGAGCTAGAAAGTTCATGAAGACATTTAATCGACCGAATCGGAGTACTCGGGCCAACCCAAGGATATCAAGATATTTCAAGATCATCAAGATATTTGAAGATCTCAAGAGTTGGGAGATTTTTCCAAGATTTGAATATTTTCATGAGTTTCCAAAATCTCAAGATATTAGAGATATTCCAAGATCTCAAGATGTAGTTGAATTTTCAAGATTTAAAGATATTCAAGATTTTCTGAGATCTCATGATATTGAAGATATTTTATGAAAAATATTCAAGAATTTCAAAGATCTCAAGATATTGAAGATATTTCAAGACCTGAAGATACTGAACATCTTTAAAGATATTGAAGATCAATGACAACTCATTATGCATTAAAGGCTAGCCAAAGTTTGAGAATTTGTGTTTTCAGTTGGTTAGTTAGTTGGATTGGCCTCCTTAAGGTATGTTAGGGTTTGTTTAGCTTAAATTTGGCAACCCTTTGTTTTGACTCTCATAAAATTTCGGCCACCTAGGAATTTGTGCCATCCTAGCAAATCTCTTTAAGATTTTAGGAGATTTTAGGTAGATTTTATTTTCCTAGACTTTAGGAGATTTAGATTTTATCTTATTCTCTAGGATTTAGGTTATTTGTAACCTATAAATACCCCTTTGGGGCATCAATGCAAATCAACTTGGTGTGTTCATTGTTGTAAGGTTTACGAAATCTCTTTGGTTCTTTTACAACTCTAGGACTTATCGGTGAGATCCGTGGCGTCCACCACCGGACTTATCAATCGAACTTCCCCATAGCCGATTGTGGCGTCTCAGACGTATACCGACGGTTCTTGCCTCTCTCTATAGGCAATGGTCTAGGTGCCGGCGTATTCAGAAGGTTCTTGTCGCCTTATAGGCAAAGGTCGAGGAGCCAATGATCCAGGTGGATCTTGGGTCAAAACACAGGTGCGCGACCTAGTGTGGCATGGGCACGGCATGGGCGCGCATGGGCACGTCATGGGCGACATAGGCGCGGCAAAGGTGCGGCCAAGGTTCTGCCAAGGCGCGGCATGGGCGTGGCATAGGCGCGGCATGGATGCGGCAAGGGCGCGGCATGGACGCGGCATGGGCGGCGGCACTGGCCGGCACACAGGCACGGCCCTAAGGCGTGGGTACGCGGAAGGCCAAGGAACGCGGGGCGCCGCGGAAGTCCAGCGGGCGCGGCAGCTGTGCGGAAGGCTAGCGGGCACGCGGGGCATGCGCGGAAAGACCAGGCGGCGCGCGCGGCGTCAGGCCAGCGGCGCGCGCGCGGAGGCCAGCGGGTGTGCGTGGCGTGGGCAGAACAGCAAGGGGCGTGCGAGAAGGCTAAGGGGTGGCTCTAGGCATCCCCTAAGTAGTTTTTGTAATTTACTTTTTAATGTTTTAATTGCTGTAATCAGGACAGTTTAGGGCTTGTGATGTTTTCTATAATACAAGCAAAGAAAAACAAAGTGGAGATTCGGCCATACCAAATCTTACTCTCCTCTATAATTCGGCCATTTCCTCCTAGCCCCTCTAGATCTAATTACACCGAGTTCCTTAGTCAATCACCTTGGGGATTCGGCATGCAAGTTGTGTAAATCAGAGCTGACGTGAGGAGTATTAGGAGCGTTATCGAAACGGTGGCCTCAAACGAGGAACAAAAGTCACGCGCAAAGAGCGTGGAGGATTCATCATCCGGAGCACAATCAACCTAACTCATGGAGGAACATGGAGATGCACGCAAACATCGGCATTGAGGAGCGTTTGGGCGCGAGTTTCGAGATGAGTTCAAGACCATAGGCAACCAAGACGGACGAGACTCTCACGAAGTTGGCAAACTCGACCAACTGAGCAGATCCTCAAGTTTGGGTGCACCTATCGAAGGAAGAATGGCCATACCCAAGGAATGGCGGCTACAACCCAACCAAGCCACCGGGCATGAGCGAGGGGAAGCCTTCCACTGCCGGATGATTGTTGAACACGCCAAGGCGGCCTCGGCAAGGAGCCCATGCAAGAGGGAGCCGAGATTGCAACCAACTTGAGCAGTGCAAAGGCGCGGTTCCAAGGGCATGGCCCCTTCAAGGTAGATGCAAAAGTAGAGCTTTCCCGTATAAATGGGGAAGTGAAATGGAGAGAGATAGACCGGGTGATCGATCAACTAGAGAGTTACTTTGCTCTCTACAACTAGGAGACTCCGCAACGTCTTGCGTTCGCAAGGCTCAAGTTGCGTCCCATGCCACTTATTTGGTGGAATGCAACATCTACCGGGAGTATGGTTCCATGGGAATTCACGTGGGCGGCATTCAAGACCAACTCAAGGAACAATTCTATCCCGTGGGAAAACGAGGAAGCGAGGTGGAGGCATGGCAATTCCTGCACGGCAAGGAAGAAGCAAAAGTGTGCCAAGAGTCAACAACCGATTTCGGAGGCAAGCCTGGTGATGGGAGTGCGGCTACAAGACCCGGAGGGTTTCGAAAATACTTGGCGGGATTGGCGTGAAGAAATTGTTTCGAAGAAGTTGATTTTGAATCCGCGTTAAGGAATATTGATGATGCATGCAAGAGAGCCATGGTCTAATGAGAAGATTAGGATGCGTGGATGCCAAACCGAAACGCCAAGGGTGGCTCGGGTGCAATGAACGGGGGCGCTCAAGCAACTACTTCAAGAGAAGACAAAGGCCAAGACTTGTACGCATTGCTAACAAGAAAGGGGCACACTCAAGCCGAGTGTTGGACTTCTCCCATCCAGAGATTTTGGCGCCAAAGAGGAGACAAGGGAGCCTATGGGCAAGGCAAGCTCTAGTACCTACGGTAGAAGAAGAGGACCATCACCAATCAAGATGAAGAGGTGGAACCCAACCCTTGCACATCATATCCGAGCCAAGGAGGGAAGATGATTCCAGAGGCTAAAGAACCCTCACTGAACGATAAGGAGACGAGAAGACTCTTTGCAATGACATTCAGGTAAATCTCTAGTGGCAATGCAATGTAGATCCTGGATTGTCAAAGAAAATTGGTTTTCGGAGGCAATTAGTTAACCAATTGCATTTGGAGAACTATCCCGTTACAGACACCCCAAGCTGTTGGAGTGGCTAAACAATAAAGCGGGGAAGATGGAAGTCCAACGGAGGTTGCAAGATCAAGTTCGCGGTTGTCCGGCGCGATTTCCATTGACGAGTGATGTGCGAGGTGATTCCATTAGACGTGTGCCATATCATCCTCGGAAATCCATACTATGGGATCGACGATGCGACTAATCTTCGGCGGGCTCGAACAATACATTCTCGTTAAAGCAGGCAAGACGCTTCACCATGAGAGAGGACAAGGGGAAAAGCAAACAATGCATGAAGGAGGTGCCCAAAAATATTGCACTTTTGTCAAAGACACTCTTGCAAGAAGGGATATATGTGGCAAATCAAGAAGAAAATGCTAAAGCTCATTGCGGAGCAATGAATCCTATAGAGGGGAGGCTTGAATCCAGGTGGAATCTTGGGTCAAAACACAGGTGCGCGACCTAGTGTGGCATGGCCCACGGCATGGGCGGCATGGGCAACGTCATGGGCGACATAGGCCGGCAAGGTGGGGCCCGGCCCGCCAAGGTTCTGCAAGGCGCGGCTGGGGGGGCGGGGGCCCATTAAGGCGGGCATGGATGCGGCAAGGGGCGCGGCATGGATGCGGCAAAGGGCGCGGCATGGACGCGGCACTGGCGCACCAAAAAGGCAACGGCCTAGGCGGCGGGTAATGCGCGAAGGCCAAGGACGCGGGGCGAGCAGAAGGCCCAGCGGGCGCGGTGCTGCGGGCAGGCCAGCGGGCCGCAGGGGGCATGCGGGAAGACCAGCGGGCGCGCGGCGCAGGCCAGCGGGGCGCGCGCGGCAGGCCCGGGCGGCGGGCGGCGGCCAGCGGCGGCGCGGGCAGGCCAGCGGGCGCGCGCGCGGCAGGCCAGCGGGCGCGGCGCGGCAGGCCAGCGGGGCGCGGGGCAGGCCAGCGGCGCGCGCGCGGCAGGCCAGCGGGCGCGCGGCGGCAGGCCAGGCGGGCGCGCGCGCGGAGGCAGCGGCGTGCGTGGCGTGGCAGAACAGCAGGGGCGTGCGGAAGGCTAAGGGGTGGCTCTAGGCATCCCCACTAAGTAGTTATTTTATTTGCTTTTAATGTTTTAATTGCTGTAATAGAAGTTAGGCTTTGTGATGTTTTCTATTAATACAAGCAAAGAAAAACAAAGTGGAGATTCGGCCACACCAAATCTTACTCTCCCTCTCATTCGGCCATTTCCTCCTAGCCCCTCTAGATCTAATTACACCGAGTTCCTTAGTCATCCCTTGGGGATTCGGATCAGCCAACCAACGGGAGTTATCGTTAGAGTAGAATAGTCGAAATAGTTGTTTAGCCTGATTCTAGAAGTCTTGGAAACCCTCGACAATCAAATCGAAGGATTGTAGCAACAAGTGAATCGGAGCAAGTCGAGTTCGTATTCGAGGAGCACCGAGTCGCATCACCTGGTATCAGAGCTCAGAATCTAGATCAGGTGCTTTCAAATTTTTTTTTTTTTTAATTTATGATGTTTTTGTAGTTCTTCGGCCTAAGTGAAAAAAAAAGAGACAAAGTTACTGTTCCGTAAACAGTACTGAGCCAAAAAAAAAAAGAAAAAAATAGAAAGAAAAGGGGAAGAAAGCCGAAATTCAAAGTCAAAAAAAAAAAAAAAAAAAAAAAAGGTGGAAGAATTTGTTTGTTGTGTATAGATTACTCTTAGACCTAGCACCGACAAAGGAGTTCTTGAACCTTCGAATTGCTAGCCATCGAAAACTCGAAACCAAAAGAGTTAGGTTAGAATCTTAGGTTTATCTTTGGATTTTCACGAAAGATTACTAAGAATTGTTTGTTAAGTCCTAAGTAGGCGTTAGGGTTATCTTCTTGACTTGTCTTATAGTTAGATAAGAACCAGCAGAGGGTTTCTCACGAGTGGAAAAGGCAGTGTGGTAAGATCATTAGAGGGAAAAGCCAATTGAGTGCACCACGAGTGAATTGAGCGAAAATCCACGTGAGGGAGTGAAGTGAGGGAAAGTTATTTATTTTTACTAACCCTTTTTTGCAGGAAAGATGTCTCATAAATTAGACGCTCATAACAATTTGGAGGCCTTTGACTCGAAACTAAAGCTGTAAGCTATAATGGGCCAGATGAGGAGGATGCAAGTACGAATGGACCAGTTAGAGGAAGAGCACTCAGAACGACCTCAACGCAACCCTAATACAAGGAGGCGAGAGGATTCCTATCCAAGAACGACATGTGGAGTAGATCTCAACTCCTATGACGACCTTCCTCCGGATGGGGGAAGAAAAGTTTGTAGTCGCCACCTAATTTTTATGAAAAATTAGTAAACCGGGATAAGACACGTTGAGATTCTTGGGCTCGTTGTCGGTTACGTGTGGGGAAGACGGAACACCCCCACAGCGCCCTTCCGAAGAGGGTACTCTCAATTAAATGGCTTACATTTTTAAAATTGGGATTTATCATTTTATTTATGAGATTTAAATGTATGTATATATGTGATAAATGCTAAGAAATTGTAAAAATAAATGCGATCGACTATGCATGTTTCTTTTTATTCTTGACTTTTGTGTGTGAAATTTTTTTTTTTTTTTTTTTTTTTTTTTTTTTTTTTTTGAGATGTAGAATTCGGATAACCACCTCATTCTAATCTCATTTTTTTAATTATTTTTCTTCTTCTTTTTTTAAAATTTTATTAGATAGGGTATAGAGATCGGTTAACCGCCTCACTCTAACCTAAAGATATTTATGAGATTTGGTATTTAATAATTTTTATGTTTTGAAAATTTTTATTAAGGTGTAGAGATCAGTTAACCGCCTCACTCTAATCTTGTCTTTAAAATGTTTTAAGATTTGTCATTTTTATTACATTTATATTTTTAAATAATTTAATAAGGTGTAGAGATCGGTTAACCGCCTCACTCTAACCTTATTTTTAAAAGATTTATGATATTTTTGATGTTTTGAACCATCTTTATAGTCAAAAATCATAAAATTATAGCTTGAAACCCAATTAAAATTGATCAAAATTGATTAAAAATAGTTTTGGGCCACTAAATATGTTCCTAGGACCAAAATGGCTCAGTTAGAACTAAAATGGGTCGGTTGGAATTGAAAATGGCTCGGTCAGATTCAATTTGGGCTCGACCAAAAGCAAAATGGCTCGGATCATATTGAAGTTGGCTCGGTCGGACCGAAACTGACCGAGCCCGAGCTCAGTCGGATGGGCGCGGGCTAAACCCGCGCCCGAGCCAATTTTACATTAAAAGACGACTGGCTCAGCCAGTCGTGACCGGCTGAGCCTGTCGTCTTCCTAATTAAGCAGTCGGCCGCGAGCTCGCGGCCAACGCCAATGGCCGGCGGCGTCATTGCAAACCATATATGTACCCCTAGGTTTTCGATGGTTCCGGATTCAATGGCGGTGTCTTTGACGCTTGTACGGCGAGATATTAAGGGTGTAATTTCGGGATAAAAATGTTTTTATTTATATCGCCGCCGTGGCTCGCATCGGCGAAGCCACGTCTATACTATGTAGAGATCTTAATGTGGTGGTTTTGATAAAGTTTGGATGCATACCTTGATTAACCGAGGTTTTCGATTTTTAAGCTCTTCGGCGGCGACGGCAGCAGCGAAGCCGTGCGGCGGCGGTGACGACGTTGCAGATCATCGGCGGAGCTGGTGGCAGGTTGTGGTAGTGGCCTCCTCTCTCTCTCTCTCGGATATTTTTTTTTTTCGTCGGCGCTCCTCCTCCCCTCCGTCCGCGTCGAGCTCCCCTCTAAATAGCCGTCGTACTGCGTGCGAGGCGCTGACGACGTGGTGAGGTCTCACGACCGCTTCTTCCGCGTTGAACGGCGATCACGGGCGCGGGGCGCGGCAGCGGCAAACGCCTTGTTTGCTTTTTTTTATATTACGCAAAAAATTCACTTATTTGATAAATTGCAAAAATGGGCCATATTGATTTTGCAAAACACGGGACTCGTATTTTGAATATTGGCAGATTAAGCCCCTCACGTGTAAAATTTTTGGTTTTTATGAAAATTTCTCATTCGTGCGCAGCCTCGTTAGAATTCTAAACAATTATGTACGTTCATATAGTCTCAAATTAAGCTATAATAAATTTAATCATGTAAATCAAGATTTTAAGCTTAATCGAGTTTATCGAATAAAAACGGGACGATAGCCCGGACAAAATGGGGTGTCTACAGTTGCCCCTCTTTGTTCGATCCTTTGGAGAAGGATTGGACAATGATAAGAAGATACCACATTTTGTCTGGGAAGAGAGAGAACTTGAGTATAGTCACCTTATTTCAAGAATTATAGTCAAAATGTCAAAATGAGATCAGTCGTCTCATAGTGCAAAACAGTCGGCTTATGGTAAAATTGAAAAGTGATCAGTCGTCTCATAATTTAGTGCAGTCGGCTTAAGATAAAATTGAAATGAGATCAGTCGTCTCGATGTAAAGCACAGTCTGCTAAAAGATATATTTAAAAGTGAGATCAATCGTCTCGATAAAAAGCACAGTCGGCTAAAAGATATATTCAAAAATAAGATCAGTCGTCTCGTGAAAAGCACAGTCAGCTAAAAGATAGATTTAAAATGAGATCAGTCGTCTCGTGATGGAACACAGTCGGTTCAAGGTAAAACTTGAAATTGAGATAGGTCGTCTCATGATGGATCACAGTCGGTTCAAAACTCAAGGTAAAATTTGAAAAAATGATACAGTCGTCTCATGATAGAGCACAGTCGGCTCAAGGTAAATTTGAAAAATGAGGCAGTCGTCTCATGATGGAGTACCGTAGGCTCAAGGAAAATTTTGAAAAATGAGACAGTCGTCTCGTGAAGGAGTACAGTCGACTCGAGGTAAAGTTTGAAAAATGAGACAGTCGTCTCGCGATAGAGCACAATCTGCTCAAGTTAAAATTTGAAAAATGAGACAGTCATCTCATGATAGAGCACAGTCGGCTCAAGGTAAAATTTGAAAAATGAAACAATCATCTCGTGATAGAGCACAGTCGGCTCAAGGTAAAATTTGAAAAATGAGATAGTCATCTCGTGATAGAGCACAGTCGACTCGAGAAAAAATTTGAAAAGTGAGACAGTCGT
The DNA here is from genome assembly GCA_002076135.1 of Xerophyta viscosa. NCBI lineage: Eukaryota > Viridiplantae > Streptophyta > Magnoliopsida > Pandanales > Velloziaceae > Xerophyta > Xerophyta viscosa. Next base: position 26,716 of record MJHO01000174.1, on the reverse strand, counting down.
CTCATGAAAAAGATTTGAATGAGAACTACGTCTCAAAAAGATTTTAATGAGAACTACGTCTCAAAAAATTTTATGACGAGAACTGCGTCTCGTGAGAAAGATTTTTGATGAGGACTACACCTCAAAACTATTTTATGAGAAAACTACGTCTCAAAAAAATATTTTGTGACGAGAACTACGTCTCGTGAGAAAGATTTTTATGAGATCTACATTCAAAAAAAAATTTTATGATGAGAACTACGTCTCGTAAAAAAGATTTTTTATGAGGACTATGCCTCAAAACGATTTTATGAGAACTACGTTTTTATGAGAACTACGTCTTAAAAGATTTTATGAGGACTACGCCTCTAAAGATTTCATGAGAACTACGTCTCAAAAAAGATTTTATGACGAGAACTACGTCTCGTGAGAAAGATTTGTATGAGAACTACGTCTCAAAAAGACTTTATGACGAGAACTGCGTCTCGTAAGAAAGATTTTTATAAGAACTACGTCTCAAAAAGGTTTTATGAGAACTACGTCTCAAAAAGATTTTATGATGAGAAATGCGTCTCGTGAAAGATTTGTATGAGAACTACGTGTCAAAAAGATTTTATGACGAGAACTGCGTCTCGTAAGAAAGATTTTTATAAGAACTACGTCTCAAAAAGATTTTATGAGAACTAAGTCTCAAAAAGATTTTATGATGAGAACTACGTCTCGTGAAAATCTTTCTGAGAACTACGTCTCAAAAAGGTTTTATGAGAACTACGTCTCAAAAAGATTTTATGACGAGAACTGCGTCTCGTGAGAAAGATTTTTATAAGAACTACATCTCAAAAAAATTTATGAGGAGAACTGCGTCTCGTGATGTGAAAAGATTTTGTGAGGACTACGCCTCAAAATGATTTTATGAGAACTACGTCTCAATAAGATTTTATGACGAGAACTGCGTCTCATGATGAAGATTTTTATGAGGACTACACCTCAAAATGATTTTATGAGAACTGTTTCTCAAAAAGATTTTATGACGATAACTACATCTCAAAAAAGATTTATGTCAAATTTGTGATTTTTTTTAGATGATTTGTTGAACAAAGTGAGAAAAATTCATTTTGCTAGAAGTTGATGTTTGCTGTTAAAAATTTTATGGAAAAAGCAATGTTGATTATGTAGCGATAAAAATCGAAAAATTGTCAAAAGTTTTGTAACAAAAAATTTTATGTTGTGGGTGTTCGGTCATCCCAACTATTCAAAAAGTCATTGCCCTGGTATCCTTTCTTTCTTCCTTGCTTTTGCTTTTCGTAATAGTCAATCGTCCCATCTTGTAGCTTGTCAGCTGTTGATGTTGGAGGTCAGTTTCTTCCCAAATTTTTCTGAGAAAGATTTGCCCCAGTGATGATTCGTCAAAGTTCTGATCAAAATTTGCTTCATTTGATCAGATAGTGTGTGTGTACCTTTTCTTTGTTTTGCGGATCTGCGTCTTTGTCAGCTGTCGATGTGTATTCTATTCTAAGATTTTTTTTTTTTTTTTTAATGTCTTCTGTCCATGCTTTGCTTTGATCAGTCTCAAAATTTTCGTACGAAAATTTTGCCCCCGTTTTGACGTATGGATCAACTTTCTTAAATCTGCTCTAGTTTGAGTTTGACTACTCGTTGGTTTCCTTTCAAGTAAGTCATGTTGAACATCTGTTAGTTCGTAACTTGTCATAATATGTGTCTTGTATTCTCTTCTCAGTACAGAAATCTGAATCTCTAAGTTGGAAGAATGCAACTCCGAAATGAATCTCGTTTAAAAAATAAAATTGCCCATTTCAAGGTTTAGTATGTGGAAGCAAGTGTTTGTGTGATAAGGTGATGAATTTTGCAGAATATAATTTCCAAAATGCATGTTCTTGAATTTTCACTTCTCAAAAGCTTAGGCCAGCCACCTTTTCAGATTTTCGACCCCGTCGGATTTTCTTTTTCTTTTTTTTTTCCTTTTTCTATTTTAGCTTTTGACGCGAGTTCCAACATTGATGATGAAAGAATCCGGTTGCTCGATAAAATATAGCTTTGAAGCTCTTTACATAGTCATACCTTAAAAAGTCATCGTTTGACGTAAAAGTAAATATGGATCATATGAATACTTCTAGTTACTAAATGACTCAAGGTAGCGGAGTGTATGTTTGTACATTTTCTTCTTTTTTATATTTTCAGTATTCCTTATCTTGTATTTTATCTTTTGACGTGAATTCTGACATTGATGATGAAAGAATCCAGTTAGTTGATAAAATGCAGCTTTAAGGTGCTTTGCATACTCATACCTTAAGTTATCGTTTGACGTAAAAATAAACATGTATCACATGAATACTTCTAGTTATTAGATAACTTTAGGCAGTGGAGTAAATGTTTGCGCATTTTTTTTCAAGTTAAATCAAGAGCATGCATTGTTCTTTACATTCTGCAAAACTTGGTGAAACAGTGAAAGTTCGTGGTAAACTACAAAATGAGGCAACTTTTTGATTAAATAAAACTCATTTCGAGTTGCATCACAAAAACTTAATTCCGAAAAGAGTAATCTATTGAGAAGATCAGATGTAACATAAAGAGAATTCAGATACATAGGATAACTGTTGACAGACCAAATATAGTTTTGGCATGACTTTATTGAAAAGAAAACAAGCTAAGATAGTCATTCCTCCTGGAATAAATTTGCATCGATATCGTTGATTCCTCCGTCAGGAGTACTGGTGTCGACACCCCATTTTGTCCGGGCCCATATCACACGAAACTCTTGGACACATACATATTACAACATATGCTTTTATATACACACAAACGCATATATACATGTAATATATACATGCATACATATATACATATAAAATAATTTTATTTATTTATTTTTTTTTAAAAAAAAAGAAAAAGGAGGGATGGGCAGCCACCCATCCCCCATCACTCCACCATCCCCTTTTATTTTTTTCTTCTTCAACCTTACCTCCACCAATTTTTCTTCTCCACACCATACCACCTCTCAAATCACTCCCCTCTTCTCCAACCTTATAAAACACACTACACACACACACAAAAAGGGGAGGAGGAAGAGAGGAGAGGCTGCAGGAGAAGCTGCTGGTGAGAGCCTAGAGAGAGAGAGGAAAACCGAAAGAGAGAGAGAGAGACAGAGAGAGAGAGAAGAAACCCGAGAGAGAGAGAGAGAGAGAGAGAGAGACTAGCCTAGTGGACGAAATCTATTACTCCATCTTCTGCTCACCGGAGTCCTAGACACGCCGCTCATCGCCGTCGCCGTCGCCACCGCGTGCTCAAACTTCGGCCGAACTCGTTGCCTTCAGGTAACCACGTTCAAACTTCCTATAATTCTTACAGAATGATCTATACACACAAACTAATCCAAATCAAAAGCTAAGAAGCGACGCCGCCGCCGGCGTCGTCGGCAACGACCGAAAATATCTTAAATCTGAAACTTGCACCCTAGAATATCTCCGTACAGAAGCGTTAAAATCAAATTTTGACACCATCAATGGATTCAGGACGGTTGATAACCCTAGGATACGTATCATGTGGGACGCAATCGTAAACGGACGCGAGCGGCGGCCGCCGCTCGCGCCATCCGCGCGAGCTCTGTGCAGAGCTCGCGCGGGGAAGAAGATGCGACCAGCTTAGCCGGTCGCCCAACCGGCCCAGCCCCTTTTTTATTTATTTATTTATTTATTTATTTTTTAAATAATTATCATTATTATTATTATTATTTTAATATTATATTAGATAATATCGCATGTGCATAATGTATAAATCAAATTTGTGCATCGGTCAATAACTCTCTGCGGAGTTCAACAATCTGAGGAACCACAATGCGGCCTCTGAATCTGACCATATCATCTGTACCAAAACTGTATTCTGATGAATCCTCAGACTCTAGTCGCTCTCTAATATCCTGTAGCGAAGTATCGTCCTGCTGCGCTGCCCTTATCCTCTGAAGAAGCTCGGGCTCTATCCTATAGGTAGCAAAGATAACTCCTGGCTCGCGCTCAAACACACGCAGGCTCAAGAGATTAAACTGCTCCACTAAATCCGACTCGAGCATACACAAACCATCCAATCGCATCGAGCTCTTCCGGCTAAGAGCATCAGCCACGACATTCGCCTTCCCTGGGTGATAAAGAATACGGCACTTGAAATCCTTCAAACATTCGATCCAACGCCTCTGCCGTAGGTTAAGTTCTTTCTGAGAGAAGATGTACTGCAGACTCCGATGATCTGTGTATATCTCAAACTCCTCTCCATAAAGGTAATGACGCCAAAGCTTCAAAGCAAAAATCACAGCGGCAAGCTCAAGATCGTGCACTGGATAATTCCTCTCATGGATCTTTAGCTGCCGAGAACCATAAGCTATCACACTACCCCTCTGCATCAAAACACATCCAAGTCCAAGCAAGGATGCATCGCTAAAAACCACAAATCCTCCATGCTCATCTGGCAATGCTAACACGGGCGCGGTCGTCAATCTCTGCTTCAACTCCTGGAAGCTCTGCTCGCAAGCTTCGCTCCACTCGAATCTAACAGCCTTTCGCGTAAGCTTCGTCAACGGACTAGCTATCTTAGCGAAATTTTCAATGAACCGCCTGTAGTATCCTGCCAACCCCAAGAAACTACGGATCTCTGTCGCATTTCTGGGCCTTTCCCATCTGAGGACAGCCTCCACCTTCTCAGGATCCACGGCTACGCCCTCCTGGGAAATAACGTGCCCAAGAAAATGGACCTCGATTTAACCAAAAAACTCAATTTCTGAACTTAGCATATAACTGTCTCTCGCGTAAAGTCTTTGGCTGCAACACTATCCGTTAAATGATTTTGCGTTGCTCCTCCTGACTGCGAAGAATAGACCAAATGTCATCGATTGAAAACCACAAAAATCGATCAAGATAGCGGTTCGAAAAATGTTTGTTCATCAAATCCATGAACGCGGCCGGTGCATTCGTCAAAACCCAAACGACATTAACAAGGAACTCAAAGTGACCAATAACGAGTCCTAAAAGCTGTCTTTCGGCACATCCTCAGACCTGACTCGCAACTGATAGTATCCGGATTCTCAAATCAATCTTCGATAACACGGAAGGCTCCCTTTAGTTGATCAAAAAAGATCGCAATGGCGTGGCCAGTGGATTACTTGGTTCTTGATCGTAACTTGATTTCAACTGCCTGTAGTCTACACACATCCTGAGGACTACCATCCTTCTTCTTCACGAGAGAACCGGTTGCACCCCAAGGTGGGACACTCGGTCGAACAAACCCTTGTCGAGCAAATCAGCCAGCTCTTCTTAAGCTCAACAGCTTTTTTATGCTGGCCTCCTGTACGGTGCATGGAAAAAAAAACTGGGCGGTTACCCTGGCATCAAGCTCAATCTGAAACTTCTGTCTATCTCTTGACAGGAGGTAATCCTGGCAACTCCTCAGGAAAAACATCTGGAAACTCAGACACAACCGGAATACTCTTCTACTTCCCGTCTCTGCCTGGGATTAAAAAGAAGATAAGCAAGGATATCCCGCACATCCTCGCTCACAATAAACTTTTGAGCCTTGATGGCACTGATTAATCGACACTGCTTCCCAACTTTATCCCCGCAGAATTGGAACAAGATAGTCTGGAATCCGAAGGAAATGACTTTGGCTCGGCAATCCATCAACGCATAGTTTGCTTCCAACCAATCCATCCCCAAAATAATATCAAAATCTGAAATTCAAGCACGACTAAGTCGGCCAAGAGGTCACGATCCCCAACTCGGATCCTCACACCCACAAAAACGACAATCAGATAAAGAGAACCTGACCCGCAGGGGTCGCGATCTCAAACAAGCAATCACGCAAAACAAGTTTCACAGGTAAACGAACAGCAAAACGAGCCGAAACGAAAGAATGTGTGGCACCAGAATCAAATAAAACAAAAGCTGGAAACCCACACACTGATATAATACCTGTGATGGTAGATGCACTGCCTCCAGCCTCCTCGCTTGTCAAGGCATGCGCTCGACCCTGCACCTTCTGCTGACCACCTCGTCCCTGAGGTGTGGGCTGTCGTGGCGCTGCCTGACCCTGTGGCGGCTGCTGATGTTGTTGCTGCGGCGGTCGCGGTGGAAATGGAAGTCGCTGCGGAATCTGCTCCGAAGTTCCAGTTCCTTTCCCCTTCGGCTGCGGTGGTGGTAACTTCGGACACTTACTCATGAAGTGCCCCTTCTCATGACAATAGAAACATTCAATATCCGGCCGAGGTTTACTCTGACGCACCTCCCCACTCGGAGCGGCCTGGATATTCATGTCTCCTTCCTTTCTCTTTTGGGGCAAGGTCTTCTTCTTGCCCTTCCTATCGCCCTTAGGCTGGCTGGCGCGGATCCTCACCAGATCTGTCTCGATATTCTGCGCCTTTACCCAAGTTTGATGGACCGTCGGGAACTCATCGCCTCCCATTCGGCCAATAATCTCGTTCTTAAGCCTGTTTCGGAATCGGCGGGCCAACCGAACCTCATCATCAACTAGGTGGGGTACATGCCAGGATAGCGCAACGAACTTCGCGTGATACTCCCAGACCGACATGTCACCCTGTCTTAGCCGCTCAAACTCCTCCTCCTTCTGCCTCCTGACAGACTCCGGGATGTACTGGCGGTTGAAGACCAAAAGAAAATCTGCCCACGGACCCTGTCCAAACTGTCTTTTCACGCTCCTCCACCAACGCTCGGCCTCGCCGGTGAAGGTAAATGTCGCCAAGGCAACTCTATACTCCTCAGGGCAACGGAGTGTATCAAATATCTTTTCCATGTCCATCAGCCAATCATCAGCCTTATCCGAGTCCGAACCACCCTCGAAGCTCGGCGGCCGCATCTTCTGAAATCTGGACAGATATCTAGCGTAGCGAGCCTGCTCGGGATCTTCAGCAACTTCTGGCTCTAATTCTACGGGCGCTGCAGCTGCAACTGGTGCTGGAGCTGGCTCTGCGGCAGGGGGAGCAAAGGCTTGCTGGGCCTCACGAAGAGCAGCCGCAACGGCCTCCTGGACAAGCCGCGCCAAATCCACACCAGCGGCAGGTTCCGGTACCTCCGGGTCAGGATTACGGCGATCTCGCCGGCGTGGTGGCATCTGCAACCACAACAAGGGAAAGCTACAATTACTACATCGCCCTAGCTCTCGTAGCACACCCCAAGTCTTTTACATGTTTTAGTTGTAAGAAGCACTAAGTTACACCTTGCTCTGATACCATAAACTGTCACGACCCCGGAACCCGGGTCGGACAAAAATCACAGCGGAAGCTTTAAAAATCCTTTTTCAGGTGGATCCCAACTCGGATCCAACGCAAATAACCTCTTTGGAGCAAAGGCGAGCCGGAGACCGAACACTTGACACGCAAACCTCCCATGGGAAAGATGGGTAACTTGGATGCCACACGAAGCTTATAAACGATCTCAAAACATCAATCTTTCCCATTGATGCACAGAGATCGGTCGAAAGCTAAGGTTCGGACTCGAAAAAGAATTTATAAATTGTGAAAACGACACAAATTCGTAAATACCGGCTTCAACCTGTATTTTTCTAAGAAATTTGGAAGTGTCACATATCTTAGATATGTACATATTTATCACAATAAATCATCGAATTCGAAAATTCAAAAAAACCGTTTAATGGTTTTTGAAAATCCTTAAACAGAAACATTTTATCGGTCGACCGACCGAATGTTTCGGTCGACCGATAGTTCATCCCAGCTAATTAACCGTTGAAAATTTAAGTTTCGGTCGACCGATCAATCCTGCGGTCGACCGATAATCTCAGAAATTTCAGAAACAGTTTTTAGAAAAGAATTTCATTCATCCTCGAATTCCGTAATTCAAAATCCAAACTGTAAAATATGAATGTACATACATGTATATCAACTGTATACTCGTGTACAAACTTTCAAAACTTAAATTGGATCATAAAACAACAATTTGTGGCCAAGAACGTAAGTTTTCAAAAATACGAAAACTTAAATACCCAAGGGTGCCGAAATCCACACATTGGATCTAAACTCCATTTTGCAAGCTAACATAGGCTCAACTAGCCTAAATTCACATGTTGAAACTTACAAACTTGAATTTAGATCAATATAACACATTTTGCACCATTCGCTAAAACTTCGTATATTCAACTCAATATACAATTTTGTATATATATCCCAACAAGTTAAAACTTCAACGTAAGTTTATAACTATCTTTTGGAAGACAAAACCTTGTATAAAACTTTATACAAATCATTTATCCACAAGAGTGCAAGTTAGTGCTTCACAACATTACAATTTACAAAACCTTTATACATTAAGTTTCCAAAATGTTATATACATACTTAGGATTAGAATGTAACCTAACAATTCTAACCCCCAAAATGTATACCTTCTTCTCTATCCCACAACACTAGATCCTCACGAAGGGCTAGCGCTCCTAGCACGGGCTTTGCCCTTAACACCTGGATCTGAAAAGGGGAAATAAAGAGCGTAAGTCATAAGACTTAGTGAGCGGCACATTAATCTCTCCCCAAGATTAATGTGGCACCACTCAAACAAATCCACAACATAGGAATTATAACAAAGTATAGCATATTTCAACTCAAACATGCTAAACATAAGATATAAAGAGCATGTCAACTTACATGTCACCCATCAAATCACTAAACTAACCAGTTATGCCATTTCTTGCATTAAGTTAGTGTGATCTACCAACCCAACTCGGTTAGTCCCTTTTTATGTTCGTTTCAGAACTCGAAACCCAACTGGGCCAGTTCCAAGGTCTTGATAACAGCTCGTGCACAGCTGATACATCAACACCCAACAGTGGAGGCGATCCCAGAGCGCTAACAGGGAGATACTCAATAACACCCGGCTTGGCGTAAATCGAGCCTCGCACTCGTAGCATCCAATCCGGCCAAGAATGGAAAGACTACGCCACCGACCTCTCTAGAGGCATAGACTACCTAGCACCTGAGTTCTCTGCTTAGTAACTAGCGTGTCCTGCAAACATGCTCAGCTAGGGTACGTCATAGCACACACTCGAGGTAGCTAAGGAAAACGTTTTAATCTTTTATTAACACCCAACATAACTATTCAAGCCAACTCGCTAATAGTCTCTAGGATGTTAATAACCAATCAATGAATCATATCATTCAATCCTTCTTTTGAGTAAACTATGCAACTTCATAACTACTCAAACATGGATAGACATTAAGCATGAATCAATATATATATAACACCTCATATGAACACATATACGAAACATCTATTCAACGTGTCAACACGGTGTAATAATCGCATTATCATGTTATAAGCAACCATAATAGCATGCTAGGCACATGAAATCAGGGGTCAACATACACATGGCAAGCTAGGGCAACTTCCCTCAACCAAGTATATATGAATCAAATCAACCATGTTCTATAGTGTATACATACGTCAACTTACGTGTAAACACCAAACATGCAGAAGAAAACAATCGGTGCAACCCGCTCACCTCAACCCTAGTTTAATACCCGCGGTCCTGCACGTCCCTCTCGATGCAAACACCAACAAGAGGCTGCCTACGCGTAGGGGAAGGTCGGGAGAAGCAAGAATCAAGATCGGATCGCCGAAAAACCTCTCAAAGCTCAATCTAGGGCTTAGGAGTTTAATGTGGAACTCTCATGGACGAGCTATGCTGAGAAAATGGTTAAAACTCCCAAATATAAGCAGTCCACCGCCTAAGGAGTTAACCCACGTGGATTATCGGTCGACCGGTCGTAGGAATCGGTCGACCGAAAAACTAAGGAAAAGCACAAACAAGGCTAACTCCAAACTTTCCTCGCACGCGTCGCTCCGCGCTCTCAAGTGTCACTAAGCTCACCTCACTTGTGGCTATAATGGCACACAAAAACAAGCCAGTATACAAGTAACAACGAAAACAAAACATATATACTCATATATCAACGTATATACATATATATATCAAGGGTCTAAACCAACTCGTCTA
>MJHO01000174.1:0-16446 GCA_002076135.1 Xerophyta viscosa | reverse complement strand
GATGACATGGTTTTTATTCGGGTATCGCCATTGAAAGGGGTACAACACTTTGGTATGAAAGGCAAGCTGAGTCTGAGGTTTATTGGTCCTTTCAGGATTATCGAGCGGATCGGCAGTGCAGCATACAGATTGGACTTACCAGAGTGGCTTTCGCATGTGCACGACGTTTTCCAATTTTCGATGTTGCAGAAGTACTTGGGCGACCCATCCCAGGCAACTTCGTCGTCGTCGCTCCCTCATCTATGAGGTGTGTCTGGTTCGAATTCTCAACCGAATGAGCAAGGTCCTGAGGAACAAGAGGGTTCCTCTAGTCAAGGTTTTTTGGCGCAGTCAGTGGTTCGAGGAAGCTACCTAGGAACCGGAGGCTGACATGCGTGCCCTTTTCCCTCACTTATTTGATTCGGAGGACCGAATCCCTTAAGTGGGGAAAGTTCTGAGGTTCGTTGTTCAAAAGACAGATACCAGAACTTGGTACGGGTCGCCGTGAGATCACCCCTATCGTGGGTTTGGCCCTTGGAGGTGCACTAAAGACGAATACCAGAACTTGGTACTGTGGGTCAATTTGAGTACCTAAACTAAACATGAGAGGACTAACTGGGTTGGGTAAGTGATTTCACCCTAATATAATCCATGGATATCAATAGCATAATTGATTTTCGTTGGGTGGCGGACTTGACACATTGACATGGTAGCTTGAATGCGTATATTAGCTTATGTCTCTACGCGTGTTGCCTTGAACGACTTTGTGTTTTTATACATGTTTACATATATGCAGTCTCTTGTTTGAGATGTGGTGCCCAAGGAGCGTTTGGATTGGAAATGTAACGGCACCGTTCACTGAGTCGGTTTGACTCACGCTCTCTTTTCAGATCCAGGCAGTCGCGGTAAAGCACCGGCCGAGGGTGCTTAGGTGGCGAGGGTGAGCTAAAAGGGGATTATAGCTATAGTACTTTTGATGTGAGGTTCGTTGTTCATTTGCTTTATTTTATGAGTTATGATTTGAGTTTGTGTGATGTGCTTGGATGTGTTTCCGTTATCCGTGCATGTGTGTTCGGGCGTATCGCGAGTGCGTCACGAGGTTGGTGACCCCGTCGGCGCGTGGGAATGCTTGGATGTGTCCGAGTCAGAGTTGGATTGCTTGATTTTGGATTATTTGTGTTGTGCAGAACAGTTTCGATCGACCAATATGTATTTCCGGTCGACCGATAGTTGCATGTTGCCCGTGGTTAAGATCGGGTCTTGTGTTTGTTTGGCTCACCCATTCATTCCTTCTTCTTCTCCCGCGACTGGAGCTCCCATCTGACCTAGGTGATCTTCCCATCTCTTCCTCTCTTTGATTCTTGGGTTCTTGATCATCCCAACTCCCTCACTCTCTTAGCTTCTTGTGACCTAGCTTCTCTCCCGGGTGCGTGCGATTTGTGGTGAGCTTGCGTCTTGTGTTATTTTCAGCCGAGCCCTCGAGGTGAGTGGTTTGCACCTCTTGCTTGGTTGTGTTTATGGTTGTGATGAATGTAATTGAGATGATTTATATGATACATGCATGATGGTGTTGTGTTATTGCCAACTCGCTAGTATTGTTTTGGTACCTATAATTATGTTAGTGGTGATTATGTAATTTGGACATATTGTGGAAACATTTTCTTATTTCATGGTAAAAAGTTGGATATGTGTTGGAATGGAAATTTGCGAATGCGTGGAAACCGTTTTTTATCAATCACTAGTACTTATGTCATTGGTGTGCCCAATATGAGTTTTGTTGTGATTAAAGACATCGACAACGTGAGCGCTAATGAGATTTGATAAGGTGAATATATTTATGGTGAGGCTCTTTTGTTGGAGTGCATCGCCTAGATTCACTCTCTCGTGTGAGTCGAGAGGATATCGACCGAGATCGAAATGGGACAATGTGGACGCTGGAGTCCCGGATTTGTTGTCTCGATAAAAGACCGGTGGGCATAGTTAAGGCCAGCCCGAGTCCAGGGTGGCGGCTACGAGACCAGGCGAGACTTAAATCGGAAATTCCGGAAAGGCCGGTATATCAAGTAACTCCTTTAAGGCCAAAAGGGATCGCCCCCGTTGTAGGATGCTGGGGGACGCGAAGTGCACCATGTTTGACCAAGATCCTTGTTGCTGCGGTACCTAAAGGGTGTGTTGCGTTGCAAATGTTAAAGGACTAACGGGTGATTAGTCGAGCAAACGATAACTTAAGAAAGTAAAGCATAATTGGCTTGGTTATGGGAATTCGCTTTATCATGTGAAATTTGATGTTTATGATAATGCTTTACTTGATGCTTATTGATTTGTGTTATGGCTTGGTTGTGTTGTGGTGAGAGGTGCTGCGATCGTTATTCGTGCCGCTCACTGAGTCATATTTGACACACTCTGTTGCTTTCAATCTTTTTTAGATCCGTTAAATCGTGGGAAGGCACCGGCAAATGAGTGCTAAATTTTCCGACGTTAGCTTGGAAGGTTTTTGGAAAGGTATTTTGTTGGGGCTTTAATTTTATATAACTCTTAGTAGTATAGTCCATTCATGTAAAGACTTAATATTCGGAAGCACTAACTTATACTTTTTGAATTTTTGCTGTTGTAAGCTTTTAGGGTTGTAAACCTTAGTTAAGAAGATTTAAACTCTAAAAATTGTGTATTTTGAATTTCAGATTGTAAATGAACATATTACGATATATATGTATGAAAGTATTTCCGATTTGGAATTTGAACTTTGTCACATGTGTAATTTGGTTTCTATATGCTTTTAGTGTATGAAAATAAGTGGGTTGGTGGTTTTAGAAAAATTTGACCATATGTGTTCTTAAGTTACGGTTTTGCATGGTTTCGGAAAAATGTTCGGTTAAAGAGGTTGGATGTGATTTAAGGTTGGGAATCGATGCCCGCATGTGTATTTTGGTTATGTATACGTATTAATGTGATGTTGGAATGTTTTGGAAAAACTTTGGAGAAAATGGAGTGTTGAGTTTCTTGTTGCTGCAAACCTGTTTTTGCAGATCCTGCAGGTATCGATCGACCGATAATTTGGATCGGTCGACCGAAACCTGTAGCCGTTCTGTTTTAAGTTTATGGTCGACTTTCGGTCGACCGATCAGATATTTCGGTCGACCAAAAATAGCTCTTGAATTCGACATTTTATTTTGCGTATTTGGTTTGCGAATTTGATTTCGATGCTTTAAAGAGTTCTTATAAATGTTAACTAGAGGTTTGGCATACCCGAAACCTTTGGAAAAATAGGTCGAGCCAGTAATTCGTAAATATGATTTTTAAGTATATTTTCAATAGTTTTTAAGAGGTTTGGACCTTAGATTGTCTAGTATCTTCTTATGTCATCTGGGGAGATTGATGCATTAGTATCCTTCGCAAACTGAGCTCGGGTTGGGACCGAACCGCCTCCCCCGTGGGCTCTCGTCCTGAACCGGATATTCAGGTTGCGGCTCTTCCTTGCTTTTGGATTTTTGGGAATACGATTTTTAGATTTAGGATTTGAAATGAACTCCTTGATCGATTAAGCTTCTGCAAAGCATTTATTTTGAATTTTATTCATTTTTGAAAAAAATTATTTTCCTCCGTCGCGACCCTCGGCTCGCGGGTCGTGACATTTGAGGTATAGTTTTGGGGGTGAAGTGTTGGTTGTAAACACTTAGGAAAAACTATATTTTGTGTACCTAGTTGTATAGGTGGATATTTGTATAAAAGTGTAGAAAGGAAGTACTAACACACATGTATATGTTTGAGCATGTTTAGAATAATATATAGGATGTTATATATGTTTCGGTTTTTGGTTATAAATGTAGATTTTGAACCCTTATGTAAATACTTTTCCGTATTTTGGTATAAATACAATCTTTTGCTTAAGTTAGGATTTTGGGATTCAAAATCCGGTTTGAAAACTTTAAGCATGTGTATTTACGTATGGCGTAGGTGTATGCATGTTTGTTTTACATTTTGGTTGAAAAATGTGGATTTCGGAGGTTTGAGTAAATGCATTTCTGAAATCTGTTTTTGCTGTTTACTAACATTTCGGTTGACCGAAATATCTATCCGGTCGACCAATAATGCCCGTAAAGGCTGAAAGACCTATTTTCTGGTTTTTTCGGTCGACCGAAACCTGAGATCGGTCGACCGAAAATATGCTATGGAATAAATTTTTGAAAATCGATTTAAATGATAATTATTTTGATTTTTAAGCTTTTGGAAGAATTGTTGGGGCATATCTAAGATATGTGACAATTCCTAAAGTTTTAGAAAAATATTATTTTTGTGTTTTATATTGAAAATGGTTTTATGCCGAGAAGAAGTTGAGAACCTTATAATGCTTTTGATTCTTATATATCAATGAGGGAGATTGATGCATTTGGATCACTACCAAGCTATGAAGGGTTCATGTGGAGAGAACCGCCTCCCTCGCGGATGCTCGACACGTGCCCGGTAGTTCTAGACTTGGGCTCGGGGTCCTTTTTAAGGAGTTTAAAATATTGTCCGTATTTGAGTTTGGAAACCATGCACGGTTAATTTAAAAGCTTCCGCATGTGTGTGTGGTTTTGAGTGGATACGCGGGGCGGTCCCGGGACACGAGTCGTCACATAGACTATCAGAGAAATGGAAGTAATAGCATTGCCAACAAAGCATATGCTACAATAAGACATGATTTCTGCTTATAGTTACAAGTAATTGTTTGAACACATGATTGCTCTTCAATATAATTTTAATTTGCTTTGGTTAATGTTACTATAGGGAAAGGCTATGGTTGATCTATATCCAGATTTTTGGACTACAAAAGCTTCTAAATATATAGAATTCACATCGGAGTTTACAGCAAGCGCTAATGTAAATTCCTATCATGTCTACAACTTCTTAGTGTCTTGCATGTAATAAGCTATCTACTATCACTGATTTAGAAAAGTTGATTAATAGTTATATCTTTTGTAGAAGAGGATGCAAAATTATAGGGAAGGGTGTACTCAAAATGGGACGTCAGTGACTGTTAGAGAAATACTTGAGGATACTTTAGGTCCAGTTAAGGGTTATTGTCGTGGAATGGGTCCGGGTCCTAAGCCCTATAAAAAGTTCGAATTTGCATCCCAACACACTAAAAAAATCATTATCTTGCAGTAGAAGTTGAAAGTATGAAGGAGAATTTGTGCAATGCTGATGATTTGCTAACTGCTCAGACCGAGCTGCAAATAACAAGAGAAATTGTGAAGAAACTGAAGGAGGACCAGTTAACGATGATGAAGCAATTCGAAGTGACCATGGCAAACTTTAGTGGTTCCTTTCAGTCACAATAGGATTATTAGAAATAGTGGTATTTATATTATTTATTCTAAAAAATATTAATAAGTTACTATCTGAAGGCTAACATTCATGTAGGATCAACACGTGAGTATAAAGACTTAACAACAATGAAACCTATTATTTATAATAGTATTTTATGGACTTTATTGCTTTCTTACTTTACTGATCAACATTTTCATTCTTTTGATCCATTGTAGAAGTTATTTTGATGTGGTTGCTGGAAATATTTTGAATATAGCTATTATACCAACTTAGATAATATGTATACGTATATAGTACAAGACAGATAAGCTTAAAGTGGGAATTTATGGAGTTAGCAAGCTGAAGGCATTAAAATTTAGGTTAGTTCTCACTCATTTTTAGTACTTATGAGTTTACATTTAAGAATTTCATTTACATTTTGTGCTTTTGCAGGTCCTTTTGCTGTAGGCGGTGGTGCTATTTAGTTTTGGAAATGCATGTTTTTGTAATTACATGTGTATGCTTGCTTTTGAAGCGAACTGTATTTATAGGAATATTTAGTTGGACCACTTAAAGAGTGTATTTTGTAAGATTGATTATGTATATTCAATCTTCTGTACATTGATAAGTAACTAATATACATGATATTTGTATAGTATAAACGTGTACTATATTATCAAAACACTGAAATGTGCATATGTATTATACGAGCTTGTTGTATCTTGTGTATTCAACTCAAGATCACGATTCTTTCATTTATTTGGCAGCCAAATTTAGATGTCTTTTGTTGTGAATCGCAACCATTTTGCTTTTGGTTGTTGATAATTTCAGAGGCTAAAATAGTTTGGCTTTTGAGTTTTTTTTTCTTTTGCGGCTGACATTAGACGGCTATAAAAGTTATCTGCAACCAATTTTATATTGGCAACAAATAATATTAGAAGCCAAATAAAATTGGCTTTTAAAGAATTTGTTATCCAAAGCCAATTCCACGTTGCTTGTTAAATAAGTTGAAGCCGATTAGATGTTGGCTTTAGATAACTTTAGAAGCCAAATAAGGTTGGCCTTTGATGCATATTTTTCAGCAGCCAATATTATATGGCCTTTAAAATGATCTGAAACTAACCCGGCATTGCCTTTAGAGGCTAAATAAGCTTATATTTTAATGTATAATTTTCAAAAGCCAATATTATGTGGCCTTTAAAATAATCTAAAGCCAATTTGGCATTCGCTTTAGATAACTATAGAGGCTAAATATGGTTGGCCTTTAGTTATATATTTTTCAGAAACCAATATTATATGGCTTTTAAACTGACACGAAGCCAACGACATGTTGGCTACAGCTGACTTCGGAGGCCAAATGAGGATGGCATCTAAAAACTAAACTCATCAAAGGCCAGCTAATGTTGTCTGCTGAAAAGTCTTTTTAAAAGCCAACTATTTATGTTGGCCTCGCAATGCTTTAGTGGCGAACTTTAGAAAGCCAACCCCGAGGCCAACTTTTTTGGTCTCTAATATTTTTAGAGGCCGAAAAAATAGTCTATAGAGGTCGATTTTGCTTGGCTTTTGATGGGCATTTTTCTTGTAGTATGAGACCGCGTGATCACTCAAATGTCGTCCCGGTCCTACCGACCCGAGAGCCGACGTACGACGAAAGCCCTAGGAACTCAACCAAAATAACCTCACTAACACGTTTTGTCCTGGAGTCATGGAAACGCGACAAAGCGACCAGGTTCATCGAAGATCCACGCCAGAGGCGGCCGGTCGGCGGCGGCGACGACGACAGTGATAGAACGGCGGTGATCGGACGAGACGTCGACGACCAGCACCTCAGACACGTGCAGAGAGGCGGTGGTGTTGGTCGGCGGCGGTTGGAACGGCGGTGAGCGGCGATCGAGCAACGCAGCCAGATCTAGGGTTCCACGACCGCGAGCTCGAACACAACGGAGAAAGGGATGGCGAGCCGGAGGATGAGACGAGCGGCGCGCGTAAGCCGGAGGAGGTGGTGACTGGGCGATCGGCGGGCGGTGCGATCGAGCGTGGATCGAGGAATTGAGAGAGAGAGAGAGAGAGAGAGAGAGAGAGAGAGAGAGGAGACTCAATAGAACAAGAAGGAGCGGGTGAGAGAGGGGGGTGCGGTCGGGCTAGAGCCAAATGGCTCGCCCACGCATCCGACCCATCCTGGGCTCGGCTTGGCCGAGCCAACTTGGCTCGATCCGCCGAGTCCAGCCCAAACAGGGCCCAATCCGGGCTAAAACACTTGATTTCGATCCAAATCAAATTTCGAGTCAAACCAGAAAGAAATCAAGCAACCAAGAATCAATTGGAACCCTCGATTGATCTAAAATCGAATCGACGAGAACGGAGTTGTTGGACGGAGCCGGCGGTGACATATTATTCGTGGTGGCACGGCCGACTGACGAAACCGAACTCCGGCGAACGACGGCAGCTGACGGCTCGTCTGCAAACTTAGATGACAAAGACGAATTGTGGATAATGATTGAGAGGCGCTGCAGCAGACAGACGGTGACGGAAATCGGCGATCGCCGTTTTTCGACGTTAACGGGTTGAAGACGACGATAACGGGTTTGGATTTGACCCGCAACATTGAAAATTTATTTTAAAGGTTAAAATGAATTCTAAACGGACTCGAGTTAGACCTAGTGGCCGGTTTAGGAAGAATTTGATTTAATTTGATTAAATCATATCTGGTTTCGTGATTATCTCAGTATGTATTACTGTTAGAGGCCCGGTATGTTCGCGACTTGATTCATCGGAACTTATTTTACTTCTGGAGTACTTATCTCACGGATTCAAGGTATCCCGATAAACTCGTAAATGCGATTAACATAATGATAGGACCGAATTATTAATTAGATTAATTTATTTTCTATCATGTGATTACGATTATTTTAGCATACCAATGGGATCCTGTTTCTAGCTTTACCGGCAAAGTTATAAAAATTTAAATTTCCGCTGTGTATGTTGATGTATTGATTTATCCCGTAACCCAACATACGTATACCAATCCCGCATGCGCATGCATATCCGGCATGCAATGCAACTCGTGCATGCGTTTATTAATCCTGCATGCAAAACCAATACGTGACCAGACAGTCATACATAAAATCTCATATGGGATCCCCTGTAGTGTACATCTATAGGTCTCCCAACCGGATTAACAGTGATCTCTCCCCGCAGTATAGCGTCTCATGCTATCCGACCTCTCGTCCGCGGTAACGGTGGTCCGAATAAGAGGCTAACGTCAAAATACTTTTACCGTGGCATCGGGTGGATCTGACGCCCACTAGTCCTACACAGGAACAACCTCGTGCCATTAACATAGTGCACCCACCAAGGCCTAGCCAACCCCTCAGTCTATGAGGACAGCATGCACGTGTAGCACTAACCGTGGAAAATATGAAAAACCTCATTCGTGCCATTCACCATACACCGCCATGTGTCACAACCATTATACCAAATCAGCCTCAAGCTGACCCCCCAACAAGAAGGGGAAGTGCGGGATACGTGCGACAACGGGGAACCTGCCTCGGGTCTACTTCCTTAGGAAAAATCGACAGATTTTCACACAACAAACATGCATCCAAGTCTCCATGAACTCAAGCCAAACGTACATGCCCAAAACCCTCAATGCGACATGTAACTAACTAGGCATCATGAGACTACTATGCATATAATGAATGAATGTGCATGCTTAATACATAATCAAGCCATGGACCAGCTAACCGAATATTCTCAAGCATACTCAAATCAACGAGTGCTACAATATCATTTATCGAGCATTCCATACAAACATGCACCCCGTTCAATAAGGATATTAACATGTGAGCTTTCACATCATCATCAAAATCATACATGTGTCTACCATCCGCATAGCTAGAGCACACAGTCTCTCATGTAACTCAAGTAGAAACAAATCAAACACGTCATTTACAACTACTTCTAACACGGTTATTAACATAGCCGTTTGCTGGTTCTATACCCAACAAAGTAATTAGCCATGTAGATAACATGCTAAACATCCATCATGGATCACATATAGAGACACACAAACATGTAAAGCAAAGCGAGTCTATCAACATCCTACAAGGCATCACATCCTATAACGTCATACACTATGCACTAACATGTATATCTCATAAAAAATTATCTCTAAACCATGATTAATCACATCAAATACACAACATTAACAAATGTGACCACGAGGAACAACAACATGCAAGGGTTTACCACCCATCCAGCATACCTATCACATTTGCAATCTCCGCCAAGAGCACTATCTAGCCTCAAGCCCTAAACGCACAACCAGGCGGTAAAAATACCTACGACATGCTAATCACCCAACATGGATCGCACATATGCATCTAATTATGGATTGCAAGCATAATAAACAACATACTTCTAGATTATCCATCTAAGCATGTTATATCACTCTCTAGCTTGTAAATCCAATAATAATCATCACATGATCTAGCTTATCATGTAATAGCACATCATAATATAAAACGCATGTAATCGCTGGATCACTCACCTTCGCCCCAAACCTTACCAGTGCATTCGCGACGTCGAGACAGTGTGGCTAGGTAGTCGGGCTCGCCAAAGAATCTCGCCGGAGGCGGTTGGACGACAGCAGTGACGGATCATCGGTGACGGCGGCCAAGGTGATCCAGGTGGATCTTGGGTTAAGAACGACCAAGACCGAGATCGGTAAGCCAAGACCAAGGCAGGCATGACCAAGACCGAGGTAGGAATGATCAAGACCGAGGCAAGCATGACCGAGACCAAGGTAGGCATGAAAAAGACCGAGGCAGGCATGACCGAGACCAAGGCATGCATGACCAAGACCGAGGCAGGCATAATCAAGACTAAGGCAGGCATGACCAAGACCAAGGCAGGCATGACCAAGACCAAGGGAGGCATGATCAAGACCGACCCACGCATGTCCGAGACCGAGGCAGGCAACACCAAGACTGAGGCAGGCATGACCAAGACCGAGGCATGCATGACCAAAATCGAGGCAGGCAAGATCAAGACCGAGGCAGGCATGAACGAGACCAAGGCAGGCATGAGCAAGACTATGGTTGTGGCGCCCCAGGGCTAGGGGCCGGACAAGTTTAAATAATAAAGCAGATGTTATAAGCTAATACTTCCAATTCACACTAATACATTAATCAAAGCTAATTAAAATACAGCGAAAAAGATTAAATTTTTATATTTTTATCCCACTACAATCCTCAGCACCCCGAAGCTCGCTCTACGATCGCCAGCGGACTTCGCAAAGACCTGAGGAGAAAAGTAGCAACATGAGTATATAAAATATACTCAGTGAGTGACCCACCCCAGCAGTCCCCTACGTCAACTGCTAAGGCACCGGTCAAACACCAACATGCATCACACTAGCAAGCATAGAAGCTAATGCAAACAGATGCACAAAATAAAACCGCATGCCCATACATATATAGTATGCAAATATAACACGCATACCAATACATAACTCGCATGCTAAGCCACTCCCGCATGCATACATCAGTCATGCATGCTAACAACGAGTAACTACCCATAACATAAGGGTAAAAAGTAAAACCATCGTCAACTTAAAACAAAGCTCAACAAACGATAAACTACCTTGCACTGAACCGTAAGATAATACAATTTAAACATGCCAAAAGGGCATAAGTCATCGAGGCACAACACATAAAGATATAAGCTAATAAACGGATCCAAGCTACCACGTCAATATGTCAAGTCCGCACCCAACCCAAATCAATTATGCCATTGACATCTTAGATTATGTTAGGGTGAAATCACTAACCCAAACCAGTTACTCCTCTCATGTTTAGTTTAGGTACTCGAATTGACCCATGGTACTAAGGTTTGGCTACCCGCTTCTAGTGCACATCCGAAGCACCAAACCTACGGTAGTGGGGATCTCATAGCGTCCCGTAGAGATACTCAGTAGCCGCATGCACTCCGGAAGGCACACCCCTGAGCCTCAAACACCGCAAGAACCACCCTGGCCAAGGATGATCGCCCTACGCATATCGGCCTCAAATAGAGACATCATTCATTAAAATTAACACTCCCGTTGTTAACCGCTCATCATACCGCCATCCTAGTCGGTAAATCACTCGACTTACGGGTACTAGATGAACATACAACCTAACCGCGCTAATCTTAACCCTCCCTACCTGGAGTAACTTTAGAGCAAGTCCGCTCACCTACTCAATCAGGTAGACTAAGTCCTGTTAGGCACACAAGCGTATGTCACCACTATGTTTACTAAAGTGCCGCTAGAGCTAAGGTCCGCTCTCGCACCTATCCTAGTAAACAAACCACATAGCTATCCGCTACGTCAACATAAAATAACCTCGTCCTACATGTATTATAAACCATACATAAACCAGGTAGGACAATACATCAAGCATGTTAAACCATTACATCACATTCTACTAAATGTCAACCAAGTATAATCATACTCATACACTATTCATAGTAGAACAACCATAAATCCACATGCTCAATCACATAAATCATGCAAATCAACAATACAACCATGTAATGGTATATCACAAACATCCATGAGTCACATAACAAGCATGACCAACACATGTAAAGTATAAATCCAATGCTATAATAAACAGAGATAACATCGTTCACATACCCACATGTCAGTCTATCACGAGTATAACCAAGGAACCCACCTACATACTCAACCAGATAAGACTACATGCGCACATCCCAGCCCGTCCTATACTTAGGGTAATAACAGTCACACGTTCACATACCCACCAGAACAAGGGATAAACAAGCCTAATTATTGCCATACAACATTACTCCTACTACATTTATAGTAATGTAGAGTAATCCGTCCAAGTGCTATCGCCTAACACTTATCGTAACATCTACGACATGCATAACTAGAGTAAACCACTCAAATACATTGCGAGGTAGATCAAGTATAAACATGTTATCATACAAGCAATCCTGCCAAGAATCTCATCTAGGTTACATACCTCGATATTCAACCAAGCAAACCTATACCTATAACATGCTCCCTATGCACCGGGAATCATATCACATTCCGACACTCCTACCGCATGCATTTCTAGAACACCCGTTCGCGTACATGTCCAAGCAATGCCAACTTCATGCATAAAATAGCATTCAAAAATCCCGCCAAGAGCATAATCTAGCATAAACCCCTAATGCCCTTCCGACGGCCAATAATAAACATAGCACGCTAATCAAGCCAAAGCATGCACATAAAATCAACAAAGACAAGAGGCATCCCCAAATCACTGGCAACTGCCAAGACGTCAAAACAAAACTAAGTATCCACATTTCATCCTGTTCAACTCATGTCCAACCCTAGTCGGCAACTCCAGAGTAACTGGAAAAATGACTGAACACACAAGGAAACTACGCACGATATGGTAATCCATCCTACCAAAGGCATCAACAGAGCAATCGGCTCACGTACCCTCTAAGGTAACACAACTACACAGACCACATAGGTCAGATAACATCCACAGTTCTAGCGCGAGTATACCCAGCGCAGGCGGCGCACAAAAGTCACTAGGTAGAGCTAAAAATAAACTATGTTACCATCCACTCATCCCCCTATACTCACTCATGTAACGAAAATACCGGTAACATATAATACGACTTGTATGTTATACCTACGAATAAACTAAGTGCCACATCTATCTAGATGTCCAAACTAACATGCTAAAGTCAAAGGACACCTCTACTATGGTATTAACCTAGCAAACATGCTACAATACCAATCCAAGTAGATATCACGCCAAATAACATGCTAGAAATCATTACAATGTCATGCTAGTACACAAAATACATCAAGCATAACATAAAACAACACAAACAAGTGTAACCATATGATCCACTCACCTACGTCCCGGTCCTACCGACCCGAGACCCGATAGACGGCGAAACCCTCGGAGTAACCGAAATCAACCTCGCCAAAGCGTCCACGAGCTCGAGGCAGGATGACGGAGCGGCTGAGATCGCCAAAGATCCTCCCCGGAGGCGGTCGGACGGCGGAGCAGCTCGCGGCCGAAAGAGAGAAAGAGATCCGGGTGGCGCTGGTGGTCCAATCGACGGCGGGAAAGGCAACACATACTCCAAACAACGGTGGCGAAGGCTCTCCTGGCGGCGGCGACACGCGACGGCGGCCGGAGCGACGGCTAGGGTTTCACGGCCGAGACGAAATTGAGCGCGCGAGAGGAACGACAAGCAGCCGAGGAGAGAAGGAGAGGCGGCGACGGTGGCGCACGCACGCCGGCGAGATCGTCGGCGGCGATCGGCGAGCGGCGCGGCGTCGGGCGGATCGAGAGTCGCGAGGGAGAGAGCGACTAGAGAGAGATGCGAGAAAGAGAGAGATGGGTGCGGTCGGGCGCGATGGGCACGAGCCAAATGGCTCGCCCGCGCGTCCGCGCGCCCATGGGCTCGGCCAGGCAGAGCCAACTTGGCTCGGTCCGCCGGGTCTAGCCGAAACTGGGCCCAATCCGGCCCAAAACGCTTGATTTCGATCCAAATCAAATTCCTAGTCAAATCAAGCAACCAAGAATCAATCAAAACCCTCGATTGATCTAAAATCACCCCGATAATACCTAACCGGTAATTGAGACCTTACAGAGGCAGCATGATCAAGACCAATGCAGGCATGACCGAGACCAAGGCAGGTATCACCAAGACCGAGGAAGGCATGATTAAGACTGAGGCACGTATATCCGAGATCGAGCCAGGCAAGACCAAGACCAAGGCAGGCATGACCAAAACCGAGGAAAGCATGACCAAGACCGAGGTATGCATGATCAAGACTAAGGTAGGCATGATCAAGACCAAGGTAGGCATGACCGAGATCGAGAAAGGCAAGATCGAAACCGAGGCAGGCAGCACCGAGACCAAGGGTGGCAAGATTGAAATTGAGGCAGGCATAGCCGAGGCCGAGGCATGCGCGATCGAGACCGAGGCCGGCAAGACCGAAACCGAAGCAGGCGTTGTCGAGACCAAGGTGGAGGCATAACCGAGACTGAGGCAGGCGTAGTCGAGACCGAGGTAGGCGCAATCAAGACCAAGATGGAGGCACGACCGAGATCGAGGTGGCACAGCCCAGACTGACCTGTTCGTATGTTCATGGAAGACTAAAGGTTGGGCAAAAAAGACGAAAGTTCTGGCGCGAAAGACCAAGGGTCGAGCGCGAAAGACGAACGGGAGGCTCGGATATGTGGGAGCACGGAAGACTAAGAGGCAACCGAGCAGTCCAAGAAGTCTAAAAGTCTGTTCGTGGTGCACTCAATTGGCCTCACTTCACTTTCTCGCATGGATTTTTGCTCAATTCACTTGTGGTGCACTCAATTGGCTTTCTCACTTTAATGATCTCACCACACCAGCTTTTTCCACTCAAGAGAAATCTCTATATGTTCTTATGTAACTACTCGACAAATCAAAGATAAGTCTTTAACGTCCACCAAAAGACCAAAAATCTTAATAATGTTTCGTGGTGAACAAAATCATAACGTATGACTCAAGACCTTACTCTATTCGGTTTAGGTTTTTTATGATAACAAATTAAAAGTTCAAGAACTTTATCGGTGTTAGGTCAAGGAGCAGCCTATATACAACAAACAAATTCTTCTACTTTTCTTTCTTCTTTTGTTTGACTTTTGAATTTCAAGCTTCTTTCTTTTTTCTTTTCTTTTTTCTCTTTTCTTTTTTTTTAACTTGGCCGAAACAATAAACAAAAATTCAGAAAATAAAAACACAAAAGAACGGAAACACCTGATCTAGATTCTAAGCTCTAATACAAGATGATGTGATTCAAGAGTCGTGATCTTTCGCTTTGTCTCCAAGTGTTGTGTTCCCAACTTGCTCCGATTTACTTGCAGCGAATTCCTTTTGATATGACTGTCGAAAGGATTCCCAAGACTTCTAGATTCAGGTTAGATCCTATATATTCAGGTTAACTGCTATATCTAAGATAACTCCCGTGATGGTTGGCTCCGCGACATGTTGCCTATAAGGAGGTAAGAACCTTGGAATATGCCACACCTCGAGCTGTTGCCTATAAAGAGGCAAGAACCTTGGTGTATGCCTTTAAACGCCACAATCGATTACGGGAGATCAATTGATAAGTCTAGAGGTGGACACCACGGATTACTCCAATAAATCATATAGTTCCTAAGAACCTAGTCTCTAATCCTTAAAAGATTGAACTCACTAAGTTTTTTTAATTGATGCGATCAAAGATGTATTTATAAGATACAAATAACCTAGATCCTTGATAATAAAATAAAAATCTAAGTCTCATAAAGTCTAGGAAAATAAAATAAAGTCTAGGAAATAAAATCTATCTAAATCTCCTAAGATCTCAAAGACATTCGCTAGGGTGGCATAAATTCCGAAATTATGAGAGAATCAAAACAAAGGGTGGCCAAATTTAAGCAAAACAAATGTAAGGTTCTGATTTTCGGTTTTGTACTATCGGATTAATTTTAGATCAATAAAGGGTTTTGATTGATTCTTGGTTGCTTGATTTGTCTCTGATTTGATTCGGAATTTGATTTGGATCGAAATCAAGCGTTTGGGCCAAGTTTGGGCTGGACTCGGCAGACCGAGCCAAGTTGGCTCGGCCTGGCCGAGCCCAGGTGCGCGCGGACGCGCGGGCGAGCCATTTGGCTCTCGCCCGTCTCTCTCGCGTCTCCCTCTCTCTCGCACGCGATCGTGCCCGATGCCACGCCGCCCGCTGATCGCCACCGACCGTCTCGCCGGCGTGCGTGCGCCGCCGTCGCTGTTTCTCCTCCTCCTTGGCTGCTCGCCATCCCTCTCTCTTTGCGTTCGAGCTCGAGGTCGCGGAAGCCTAGTTTCGGCCGTCGCTGGTTTCGCCGTCCGCCGCGTCTCGCCACCGTCCGTCGCGACTCGCTGCCACTACCAAAGCCGTCTCAGACCGCCGTCGTCACCAATTAGAGGTCACGGAGCTCTCTCTCTCCCTCTCGGCCGCGCCAGACCTCCGCCCACCGTCGCTCCGGTCGCCGCCGTCGATCCTTGCCGCCTTCTCGGGCATGCTAGTGGTGCTGGCTACCGACGCCTCTTCCAATTGTCGTTGTTCAGTCGCTGTCGCCGTCGCCACCGCCGTCCGGC